>JACGWL010000001.1:10110674-10710674 GCA_034509725.1 Sesamum angolense | reverse complement strand
CTCCATCTATGCCTCATGGTCGCTACGTAAGATGCCCTACACTCGACTGATTTTAATATATCTCTATTTCATCCGTAAGATTATTTTTTTCAGCATCTATCTTGATAAATGCCACTCTATTGAAATTGCTTGAACACTTCCATGGACAGTGGGCACCATTTCATGCCATTGTGGCAACTCCTCTGCTTGTTGCTTTTGAACTTCTCCTCTGTGTACATCTTGAGAGAAGTTATGGTAAACTTGCTTATCCCTTTGTCACATGATATTTGTTAAAGGTTGCAGAGGCCAAAACCCTTTTCACAATAATGTGTTTCTTTGCTCAAATGCCTATCTCCACACTCTTTTAATCAGTAGTTCATGATGAACTGATCTTTCCAAAATGTGATAAATGACAGCTGTAAATTTGAAGATTGTATTTCTGCCTCTACTAGCACTAGAAGTTGCAATTTTGGTTGATAACATTAGGTAATAATTCCCATCCTTGTATGAAAATTATTCTGAATTCCAATTCCTCAAGGATTTTGAACTTTGAGTTATACCTATCTGTCCGAATTAGGACTCAAGATGTGATTATGTTAATTATTCTTTATGTTATTCTGCTGCTCAGGATGTGCAGGGCCCTTATGCCTGGAGATGAGGAAAACATTAGTGATGAAGCAATATGGGAGACTCTTCCGGTAAATTTTATGTAAAGCATCTGTTAAATAGTCCAAAATCTTAGTTTGGTCAATTTTAAATATTTTAAGCTGGCTGTTTACTGGAAATTTTCTCATAATAACATAATGTATCTGTTATCTGTACCCCCTTTAGATTAATTAAACACAAAGCCACTGAAGAGTTTATGCGACTTAATCATTTTTCTGGATGTAACCTAAGCTCTCAAGGTTCATTTTCCTTCTCCCTTTTTATCTGGAGATAGAAAGCGTATAGCCAAAATTACTGCAAATAGGGAAAAGAACTGGAAAAGCAGAATGAGAAGATGAATATCTCCCAAGGGAAAAATATTTGCAGGTTCCATACCACACTTTCTTAATTCTTCAGTGGAGGAACTGAAAAACAGATATTACATGAAAAAGCTCTTTAATTTAATGAGCAATGATTGTTGTATTGTTGATGTGGATTACTAAAATATTGTCTTTTTGCTTATTTTATGTGTGTAAATATGTGGTTTGTTTAGATACATCATTGAATTTTGTTATACTTGATCAACTGAAGGCTTCATACTGTTTTTGTCTTCAGCACTTTTGGGTTTCCATTTCAATGGTCTTCTTCATTGCTGCAACTACATTTACGCTACTCAAGCTATGCGGTAAATTCAGCTACCATATTAACAAATCTGATTCTACATGTTCCATCATCTACCCCTTGTAACAAAGTTTAAGCATCACATTTTATGTTGCAAATAGTTCATCTGTGGAGCTTAAACATGTTATTTTGATTCTGTTATCTTGATCTTTCAAAACATTGGTTCTGGACTTAAAAAACTTATACACAAAAAGTTTCTTAAAATGATCATCAATCTCCATTTTCTCTTAGTATGGAGATAAAATTTGCCTAGTGTTCTTGCTTTGAGAACCTGGTGTTCGTATTTATTTCAGTTGGAAGTTAATAACTCTCTATTCATCTCCTGTCCTTAATTCTATTTCCCTGTCTCTGATTGGGACTGTATGCAGGGGACGTAGCTGCTCTTGGTTGGTGGATCTATTTATCAATTATGGGTATATAATTTATTACTTTTCCTTTATGCTCATAATAACTGTCCTGTCTATTGGATCCTACTATAGTTGCGTCTTTGGTTCTCAGTGTTGCAGAGTGCTTTGCCTTCCTTATTTGCACCAAGTGGTATAATCCAGCAATTCATAGGCGTCCGCATCTTACAGCATCAACTTCGTCTTCAATGAGTTTTAGACATCTTAACTGGAGTAATAGTGTCTTGGCATCTCCTGAGGAAGATCAACAAGAAAACAGTATGTGCAGTCTGCAAGACATTGGTGGGCATGTGATGAAAATACCCTTTATTTGTTTTCAGGTCATGCTGTTCATGTACTTGGAGGTATGTTGAATTAAGAAAATATCTGGTTCAAGTGCTATCAAGTTGGTTATTAGTTGATCTCATGATGACAAGTTCTGATTCTAGGGAACTCCGCCTGGTGCTAAATATATTCCAATTCCACTTTTGTTTTCTCCTCTACTTCTGCTGCAAGGAGTTGGATTTTTGTTTGCGATATATAGATGTTTTGAGAAAATCATCTTGTTACTACATGGTGATGCTGATTCAGGAAGCAGTTTCCGACTACCTCCTACAGCTTACGACTATATGGGATTTCTGCGTCGTGGATCAAGGTAATTACTGTGAATCAAAGAAAAGTTTAAAATTTCTCCAAAACCATGACCCGTTACTGACATTTGCGGATATCTCTCATATCAGGTTATTGGGTTGGTGGTCTATTGATGAAGGAAGTCGAGAGGAGCAAGCTCGGCTGTATTATGCTGGAGAATCCGGGTATGTATTCTGAAATTGAAGCTTACATCCTACTTTCATGCATTATTTCACTTTGATTTACTTGAGGCTGCTTCAATTACCTCATTTAATCCATGCATGATGCAACCATCAAAACTCCGTTTGATGGCAATAGTAACAGCACAGTTAATGGCTTACTAATGACAAATCTACAGCAGGTTGAAGCACTGAACTTTTGCTGCACATTTTATTGTCTCAACAATCAGAATAATGGGCTTTGCTAAAACAATAATTTTTCTGCAATGTAGCATTTGACACAGGTTTTGTATGAAGTACTAGAATTATGTGGTTATATAACAGTAGTCTATGTGTAACTTACTGCAGTATGTGTTTTGCTTCTTAGGTGCTACGTAATTTGTTGCTGCAGAAGTTGATGAATATTTTTTTACATAGACATAACTGTATTCTCTAGATGTACGGCTCATGAATATTCTTTATTCCTAACAGGTACAATACATTTTCTCCGGATGCTGTAAAGAAAATGCCAAAAGCTGAGCTTGCTAAAGAGGTGAATTATTCTTAGTTATAGAATTTTGTTTTACATGTGTTGATTTTTTATGTTTGGTTTCCTTGAATTTCTTCTATAGTCGGCCTCCCTACATTTCAGTATAGCATACTGCAAGGTTAGTGTTTACCAAGGCATTTATTGTTTTTCTCAGATATGCAGGCTTCAGTCTGCTCTTGTTGCACAAACAGAGATCACAAATATTAGCCAGGAGGAGTTTGAAAGACTTCAAAACGTAACATTCTTTCGTTTTATTTACTTTTCAGACTGCAGAGTTCTCTGATATATTTTAACAAGTTTTCACATGGATGGTGCATCTTGATGAATATCTGTGGTTACATTCGCTAGTATCAGGTTTATATATGATCAAACAGGTCAATCAACTATTCAGAAATAAAAGAAAAATGAAAGAACCTCATCCAAAGATATTAGTAACTAAATGTAAACCTCTTCTTGTTAATTGCTGAATGCATTAGATGAGACAGTTGTTCAACAACATTGGCAGACGTTAATCTCGACCCATTTTTGATAACTTATTGTGTTTCTTTGTTCTTTGGGTTTTGCAACAAAGCTTTGCTGATACATGCTTATTTGCTTTATCAGGAAAAGATCCTGTGTCGGGTGTGCTTCGATGAACAAATAAATGTCGTTCTGCTCCCATGTAGGCATTACGTTCTTTGCAGGTATTTTTGCCCATATACTGATACTTCATCTTCCCTTTTCTCTCTATTCCTTCTCTTCCCTGTCTTCTCATGGAGGTATTTTACCTGCAACTCGCTCACAGTCAATGCACAATTATCTTCAACGACCCTATTTACCCTATTTTTAAGCCACTACGTAAAAATTACTGATCTTGCTTTCACATATATTGTCAGCAACTGTTGCGAAAAGTGCAAGAGATGCCCCATCTGCCGCGTGTACATTGATGAGCGTCTGCACGTGTATGATGATGTATAGCTACTTATAGTACAGGCCTAGTGAAATTTTTTGCTGTAATTCTACAATTAAGCATTGTTAGGTGGTGACTGCAGTTTTATCAAAGTCATTTCGCCATCGTAAATTCCTCATATGAATAGTTAAATGTAATGTTGGATTTTTAGTTTAACATCCAAATATTCGTAAATGCTCGTAGTTGTATATATATGTAATCTCTGTACTGTTATTCAGAGTTATTGTCATATGTATATGTGATACGAGAATTTATACCTTGTGCAAGAATTCTAAGTTATTAAGATTATTGTATTCCTAGTCAACAGGAAAGTGGTAAAAACACAACTATCGTTTCTATGCTTTCAGCAGAAAAGTTAAAAAACACAACCACTATGTTTGTTTTTATTTTCAATTTATCTCCGAAACAAGTCATAACATATCTAATGTTTGTCATCACATAAAAACATTTTATCTAGGTATTTTTGACTGTTTTAATATAAATATATATATATATATATACACACATATATATACATAAATATATATAAAAAGACATAATTTGACAATGAACTGACAATGAACAATGATTTTTGTCTCTCAAAACACAACATTAAACATACAACCCAAAGATACGATTTGACAATAAACAGTAATTTTTTGTCTTCAAAAACACAATATCAAATATACAATATTTATTTTAAATTATCTCAAAAAATAAATCCAAACATACACACTATTTCTAACACATACTTATTTATTTTATTTTTCTCTCTCTATTTTCACAAAACACTCAGAAAACAAATCCAAACACTACCAACACAAGAAAGTTCCTAAACGCGCCACACATAGCTTTACAGGGTCGGTTCTGTTACACGATTTCAAGAGAGCACATGTATTGTGCGAGGTTTGGCCAAGTTGCAACTGTGCACTAGCTTGCTTAATTTAAGCTAAAAGCAGGAAAATGCTTGTTAAAAGAGAAGCAAACACGTACCCTACAATTGTTAGGACTGGTGTGAGTCTCCCAGGTGGACCGGACCCTTTCAATGTTCTCTGCAGTGGGTGCCTCATCACATCAGAGAAATAGTAACACGCTTTCAAATTTGAAAACCAGAAATGACTGAAAGGGAACGGAGTGGTATTTAAATAAAGTGCGAAAATTTAAAGAAAATCACTTTACAAGAATCAAGACAAGACTTTGAGAACATCCCATAAATACTGGGGAGGGTAAATGCAAATTAGATTCCTGCGGATACTGGAGAGAGAAAAAGAAGCTCAAGTATGTTTTGATCCTCGCATCCTTCAACCATGTCTGGGTATGGCATCAATCTCTTTCTCTATTTTGATTCGGCGGTTTCCTATGGACTGAAGTCTATTTTTTTTTTTTTTTTTGGGTTTTTGATGCATTAATAAATAGGTAGAAAGAGGTAGTTATTGGTGAATCTTGAAGTTATGCTACGCATGAGATCGTTCTATTCTATACGGGGGTGCTAAAAGCTCCAACTTTTGTCGGCTTGGAGTTATCAAGTTTTGTTCTTTATGAGCAGTAGTTGATCTTGACGTCAAACAGTGACTTGGGTTCTTCTGATTAATTGGGTTTATGGCATTTAAGATTAGTTTTTAAGTTTTAAGCTTCAATGGAGTTTAGTTTGAGAGTGTATTTGTGTTGGATTGTGGGAAGCGCTTGGCTGTGAGCTTCCATGTTTTAGTTTTTCTCTTTGGAAGTTTGGCCTTTTCTTTTCAATTGAACTGAACAGCAAAGATGATTTCATGCCTTTGTTCATTTCTGGCGTTTATATGCTCATGCTGCACTTGGCATGGTACAATGGAATGACAATATCTGTTGTCTTAACGCTTGATAGTTTCTGATTTCACTCTGAGATCATGAAACATTTAGTGTTGAATGCTAATAATGTCTCTTGGCGACTGTTACTATTATGCAACAACCACCTCTGCTAATTTCAAGTAAAATGGGTTGAGCTCTCCAGATTTAGTACCAAGGGAATCAACTTTACGTTTCAACTTAATGTAAAATGTGATAGGTTTCTCTTAGTCCCATTTTTGCTTGCAATTTGCATTGTTTTATTCTTTTAAACTGTAGTTGGTTGTGCTTTCTGAAGTGATTCTTAGACTATCTTGCTGTATTTTCGTGAAAATTTTATTAAAATGATGAAACCAGTCATATAGTGGTTTGTGTTACTTGGAAGTCAAATTTCAGCACATCAAGGTGCCTGGGCCCTCAGCAAGTGATTAGCATATTGTAACAATTGGTCCATTAGTTATTGCCATTATTTACATGTGGATGTTGATATTATATTTCTGCTATTTGGAATGCACAATTTGATGATTCTAGGTTTGTTTCTAATATTATGAACGCATGGAAATTGAGACTTAATTTTAGATGTACTTTTCAAAAGATTGAAAGCACGAATTTTCCTTGGCTATAATATGTTTTATACTAAAGTTGTAAGCAAAACCTTATGGCATCAATTGAACTCTCAATTTATCAATGTGAATTCCACACTACAAGTACCATACTTTGATTGGTACTAATCTTGTTATTCATCTGTTTCTGTGTAGTGTACAGTTTTGATGGAGTACTTAACAATAATTCAAACATTTAACTGAAGTGGTCTAATCATCATAGTCAACTTTCAATAGTTGATGTGTCATAGTGATAAAAGATGACATCTCATTTTCATAATCTCATCTTTTCCTGAGTATATTTCTATCTTATCCTGGATCTAATAGGTTGAAAATGGATTGGAGTATCTACAAGTTAGAATAGATCTTTGATCAACATAAATTGTGTGTATGTGATCTTTACTTGTCTCAAAGAACTTATGATATTATTGTTATTTTACCCATAAATGTTTCGAAGTTGACAAGATAGTTTCATATTGTTACGATCTTTGTTTTCCAATTAGGTTATGAAACAACAATAGTTAATGAGGCATTTGGCTCTCTGTTAGAATCTCGATGTGTGATGGTTTACATTTGCAACTTATGAAAATAATTATTGAAGTCGTCTTCTTCAAAAAAGATAGTAATAATTATTAAAGTAATTAGATAAACTTAGGAGGAATTTGCGACTACGTTCTTGTTTTTTTGGGAATTTTATTTCATTGAACATTTCTTTCACAAGGTGAACTAGTGATTTGATGGTCAAAGGTTTATTTATCTTAGTTGGCCCTTCATATTTAAAACAGCATCCACTGAACGAGACTTTTACTTATATTATTCTTTCCTATTATGCTGTTTATGTTCCCATTATCTTTCTCATACTGTTTAGTACGTTTCCAGTTGTTGGCAACATTCATCTAGTTTTGCCATGGTTTGTTCTCTACTCAGCACCTGATTGCTTGTCCTGGTGCTTGGAGCAGTTGATGATTATTTTATTGCTTTCAAACATGCAGGCCTTCATGGTTGGTTGACCCTAATCGGATTGCCACAAAAATTAGGAGTGCTTCGGGTGCATGTAATCCAGGAAAAGTCAACTGGAAAAGCAACCCGACAAAATCCTGCCCAAATTGCCTACATGTTATTGATAACAGTGATGATATTCATTTCTCATGTATTTGGCTGTTGTATGGTTATGCTTGGATGCTGTTATCTATATTCCTAATGACATGCTATTTTAATACAATATAAGTAGTCTTTTGTGTGAAATTGGTCTATGGCAATCTGGTGGATGAGTGCCACTGCAGATTGTTTTAGTATCACTCTTCTGGATCATCTCTCCTCGAGGGATACCCAATTATGGGAAGACTGTGACTATGTGTATGTCGTTGAACCTGTCACCTTTACTTTCATGAGCCCATGTTGTCAGTAATGTTAATGAACCATCCTTTTGGACTTTGCTGGAGATGTTCCCTTAGCTTCACCTGTCAGGACACCTGAATTTTATGGCTTGCACACAGAGCTTAGATTGCTCAATATTAATTACTTAGAACTGTACAGTGCATATTCTTTTTTATTGCTGTCAAGAATAGGAAAGACAAGCTACTTCTCTTTCTTCAGTTATTCAAAGTTGAATCACAATATGTTGGAATCATTGTGAGTCAATACATGTCTCTTTTCAGGTTGCTGATGCATGCCGGGCTTGCCCCTTGGTGTGAAATTTGATCCTTCTGACCCAGACGTTGTTTTGCATTTGCTTGCTAAAGTTGGTGTTGGGAATTCAAAGCCTCATCCTTTCATCGATGAATTTTATACCAACAGTTAATGAAGATGATGGCATCTGTTATACCCATCCTCGGAAGTTACCTGGTACACAGAAATTGATCTTGTCTGACCATTCTTTATCACCCCTTTGTTGGTTTCTACTGCTTCTATCATACTGATATAATGCATAAATGATATGTTCAGGTGTGAGGGAGGATGGAAGTGTGTCACACTTTTTCCACAGAGCAATCAAAGCTTATAATACTGGAAGCCGCAAGCGTCGGAAGATACATGATGATGAGTTGGGAGATGTTCGTTGGCATAAGACTGGCCGGACAAAACCTGTCTTCTTGGATGGTGTCCAAAAGGATGCAAGAAGATCATGGTCCTATATGTAAGCCCTGTTAGAGGTGGAAAAGCTGAGAAAACTAATTGGGTGATGCATCAGTATCACTTGGGTACAGGCGAAGACGAGAAGGAGGGGGAATATGTTATCTCAAAAATTTTTTATCAGCAGCAACAACTCAAACAGAGTGAGAAGACTGAAGAAGATATTCCTGCGGAAATTGGGACCATGAATCCAAGGTGGATCCCGTCACGCAAAGTCGGTCACTCCCGAACCTCCTCGTACTGAAACAAGATTCTTGACTCATGTGTCTGAACAAGATTCAGCACTTCCTAATGTGGAGGTAAGTCCAACCTTTTCTATTGTTGTGTAATTATTTTCTTCGACTTTATTTGGTGGTAGTTGGAGATGCTTGGCCCTTGGGCAAAAGATTTTGCATTCTCCTCTTATATAGAATATTAATCCATGCAAATTGTCATGACGATCCTCCTTTCCAATATTTGCTCGGATTTTAGCATGAGAATGAGGGTTATATGGAAGAGGTGGTGGAAACTCCTGAGCCACCCGTTGATCAAAATCACTGCAACATGGAGATTAATGCTGATCAAGTGGGAGACGAGAATGATGATGAGGCTGCTGATGACAACAAATGGTGGGAACATGAGTCACAATATCTGCTGAGTTCACAGCAACTTGTAGAGGGCTGTCTCTGGTTGACGAGCTTCTCCACAGCCAATCCCCAACTCGGCTTGAAACTGCAAATGGTCAAGAACTGGATGCTAAACCTCGTCTTGCTGATTACGCTAAGTTAGGACCAGAGGATTTGAAGAGAGATTTGGAGGAGTGCCAAAATTTGGCTTCTGATCCAGCAAATTTGACCTTGATACACCTCCTGATTTCCGACTGAGCCAACTTGTGAGTTCGTCTTCGGCATTCCTTTTCCTTTTACCCATCAATTACACTTGAGTTTTTGTTATGCACCTACGAATTCTTTTATATTATTATGCAGGAGTTTGAGTCCCAGGATAGTTATATAGCTTGGGGTGGAAGCGCGAGAGGAGGCAAGGCCATTGATTAAATCTAAATCAGGCATCTAGAATCGAAAAAAAATGACATCTCACTGGTCAAGGTAACATTCTTTTGGTAAGTTTCAACCTGCTGAACGATGTTTTGAGGTGAAGGGAATGACGCGTCATGCTGACAAAACGACTGCTTATAAGTAACTTCTGGCAGTTTTTTGAGAATTTAGGGGCATCGACAACTTATTTTGTAATCTGTGCTACCAGTGGTTCCTGTATTACAGCACGGCTTTTTGCTCCTAAATCTGAACTCTTGTTATTTCAGCAGTTGCTCTGCCTGTAAATCATCAAAGATCTGTATTTCCACATTATAAAATTGTATGATCAGTTTGATCCCTATTTCTCATGTTCATTCTAATAACCTGGCAATTTTTTGTGGGCTTCTGGGCTTTGAGTAGAAGGCCACAAATCTTGAAAATTAGATCCATTCAAGCCCAGAGAAAGAAATCAAACTCCAATGCTTCTTCTGTGAAGATCACGTTTGAACTTCAACCTGCAAGTTTCAATTATGCTGTTTCTTGTACGTGCTGTATTTGCCGGAAGTGGGATCCTGTGCTGTCCAAAACAGAGACAAGTGGCACAACTAGGGCGGCTAAATTCATGAACCTGCCGAGAGTTACAGGTCATTGAGGTTGTCTTCAAACATGAAGTAGAGAGACTTCCGGCCTAGACTGATTGAAGAAAGAGACTGCAGGACCTATTTGGAGGGGCCGACGAACATGGATTAAAGGGAAAGTGATTTTTGTAGATAAGAAAATGGAGAACATCAATTCCTGAACTATATATAAGCTAGAGAAAACCTTAGTGAAGGATGGGCCATCTTGTGTCGAAAAGGCCTTTGAATTTGATCACGAGGGCTGCTATTTTCTTGATGCGTTGCTGCCTGAAAACAGGACATAGAGGACCTTGACAACCTGGGCAGTGCACGACAACGGGGGCACAGTGATTAAAATTAAGATGAATGTCAATTCCGTTTCCTTATAATTTGCTCTATACATCGATCTTTTAGTGATGTTTCTTGATATATGGCTATGTGGAATATGCAAATGAAAAACGAGAAAGCAACTATTCATCCGAACTTGTAGTGCTGTAAGTCGGTAGTTATTCGAACATGACATACATGTAATGTAGTAGTACTACTAGTGCCCGTTGTTCCTCCTGTCTTTGTTTGCCTATGAGGTAATAATATCCGACGAAATCTTCACCTACTGATCAATCACTAGAAAAAAGAAAATTGTTAGCTACAATATTAGTGGGTATAAAAAATCATGGTAACTGACTACTATTAATTATGGTTAAATAAAATTGATGGAAAAAAAAGAAGCTTTTCCAAGCTAATTATTTAACCATGACAAAATATATTAGCCTTTCCCACAAAAACTACAATCGACAACTGTTGTCTGGCCATGATCAATAATTATTTGTTACAATTATTTATTATTAATTAACACGATAAATAACCATAATTAAATATTATAATTGTTCCAGTGAACCCAACTATTTAGCAGCCTATAAAATAAGTTGAGGCTTCTAGTTGTGGTGAAGCATGAGTTCAAATTGAACTTTGATGCTGCCCCATATTGAAAGAAACAGCCCCTACTGCAATAATAAAATTTTCAAACAGTGACAAATTAGACTAAAATATGTATATATTTCAGGAAAGAATGAGTTGTGGTAGAAATCAAAGGACAAACCGCCAAACCAAGATGCAGATTACGTTGTCAATCACAAATCTTAGCGACACGTCGATTATGGTGCATGCCCAAATCGATCGTTGTTTGAAGATCATTTGTTGTTGTATATATCTTTAACAGAAAACTAATATTCTGCAGTTGGTGAGCTAAGTCATGTTGACGTGGCCACGTCAACCTTTATCGGATCAATAGATTACATCAAAAATACATGAATTGTTAGGTGAATCCCCACAAAAATCCTAAAATGATTACGATAATGAATTACAAATTGGTTGAAAATCGAATTTATGAGACTCAAATATTTAAAAATCACGTAAAATATCTTGAAATTAACGTATCACAATTAATATGAAGGAAACAATAATTTATTTAGTGGATTGATGATTGAGTATGCATTATACAGGGGTGAATATCAATTTACTTTATCATGATATTGGAAATGAACAAATTACCCCTTGTGAAAATAAAATAACAATTTATCCTCTTGTGTTTTAAACAATGAGGCAATTTATATCCTTATTTAAGAAAGTAAATTGCTTCAATTTTAAAAACATAAGGAGATAATTTGGTATATTTTAAAAAATATAAAGAAATAAATTACTATTTTATTTTTTTAGAAAGAATTTGTTTGTCTATTTTTGTTATTGCAATTTCCGAATGAGAGAGAGAAAGGTGGGAATTGTGGCATAATGGGTATGAAGATGATTGTGCATGCCATGTATATGTATGCAGATTGGAAATTGGTGGGAGTAAATTATATGGATGTGCATTTGGTAAAACGTGTGGCGTGCCATATGCCCATATATAAAATTCGCAAGTGCTGCTGCTCTACTGCGCCCAATATTCTAGTTTCGAACTACTTCTCAACTTCTGAAACCATCCAACTCTTTTCAAGTTGCTGCTGATCAGAGGATCCTCAGTACTCTGCATGGGCGTGGGCGTGGGCGTGGGCATCGGTATAATAAACAACAAACACCTATGTCACTGCTCTCACATGACACCCCTTCAATCCTACAAATTAATGTTAATTTTTATGCTCACACAAATCTCACCGAAATTCCACCCGTAATTTATTTTTAACATAATATTATGCGACAATTTTACTGTTTTTTTCTCTTTAAAAGTTTAGTATAATTGCATGTGGATATCCTTCAATTTAAAATAATTATATTAATAAAAGAAATTGAATAAAAATTTATATCTAATTTCTTTTTTAGTGTGTGAAGAAAGAAATGAGTTGAGGAAGAGAAAGAATAGTAAGTAATAATGAGAAGTGGAATGATTAAAAGAGAGAAGGAAATGGTGGTGGGGTAGAGAAGATGAAGAATCGCACGTGGGGGAGGATAAGGCTGCCATTTTGACTCATCACGATATGTCGGGCGGGTGGGGTATGCTATTTCCCCACTTTTGGCTTATTTATTTTAGGTGAGATGGATATCCCATTATGTGGCCGACACCTCCATTTTTCAATCCCACCCCTCTTTTGTTTTTTTTGTCCTCCTCTCCTTTCTACTTTTTCCATTTACTGTTCCAACCCCCCCCCCCCCCCCCTCTTTTTTATTATTCTTTTAATTATGTAAATATAACCATTATCATCTATATATATATACATATATGTATATATAACGTGGCAAGTTTTATGTACACTTAGATATGTTAAACTTAATTTTTATTAAATAAAAGTATTAAACAAGTAGCAAAACACTGCAATGATAGGTACCATAAACATGAAATCTTACACTTATCACTAAATACACTTAATTTGTCCGAAGATGACAAGGATTGGCACTTTTCCTTTGCAAATAAAGATCTGTATATGGAATTTGGGGTTGACCACAAAAACGATTTGGCCCACAAAACGAGTTTTAGTTTGACTGATCTTTATACACATATATTCCTCCACATGAGTCCAATTTTACTTCACATTTTCATGCCTTGATTTGCTTAGTTGGAGAGCATTCCCCAAACAGGACGTAACTGTTGCTGTTTGGTTCCAGACAAGCAAATTAAACAAGATCTTTTTTCTTTTTTTATGAATGCACAAAAACGAGGCCGCTCTGCCTCCTGCCTCGTGCATTATTAATCTCGCTTTCTACGTTAAGACGATTTCATGTTTCCAACTACCTCTCTCTAATTATAATCACCAAAGACAAATCAAAACAAACGACCAAACCTGCCTAAAAATGCATGTCCTGCTGCTTTAATTAATTAAACGATTTGATTGTCCCACTTTTTAGACGTGGTGTTTAAACAGTAGCAAGGAGTTTGGGAAATCGTTAGACTGATTGAAAAGGGTGTTTGAATTTTTGCAATCATATTATTAGCCACTTTAATGATTGTGGGAGTAGGATGCCTATGTAATCTTGACAAATTATTAGCATAATCTTGCTTTTTAGATTGTTTGTTATCTTATTAATCATTGGAAGAGATGATAATCAACAGACTTTGAGAAGAAATCGGCTTTTTAATTTTAACTCTAATTTAGAGGGTGCTTGCATGCATAAATTTACTTTTTCTAAACTTTGTATGAACTTTTGTTTCTATTATAAATTATAATATTCTTAGAATTTATAAGATACGAGGTGGTATTTCAAAGCAAAGTTTATATAGGTAAAAGAAGTTACGTGGCTTGATTGGTGCCCGTTGTGTAATTTATTGTCCGCCTATACTATTTTGTTTTGAAAAATTGCCTTGATTAGTTGGAGATGAGATTAGAGCTTATAAATTGTTCAAACTCCTCGTTTGTTGCATTCCACATTGATAAGATTATAAAATTTATAACATATTATTAATAATAATTTTATATTGTTATGAATTTTTTTGAAAAAAGTATTAAGATTATTATAAAATTTTAATGGATAAATACGAGTTTATGAGATGTAATATCTTATTTTAGTTTGAAATTTTTTAAGTTTTATTATATAAGTACTTAAAGGAAATTTCATATGAATATTTAAATATCTTATAAAATAATCTAAGAAGTTCATAAATGTAATCTGCCGACACATCAAAGACCTGGGATTGAATGATCACTCCTACGGACTAAAGAAAAAGTAAAAACAAAAACAAAATAAAATATCAACTTCAAATTGAACTTTTTTTCACTTTCCAAATAAAAATAAAAAATAAAAAAAACTCCAAACAACTTTAATCTGAAACAGTGAGATCCAATCTTTAGAACTTCCCCATCATACCCCTCAAAAGAAGAGAAAACTAAATTGATTTCCCTTTTGATTTTTCCAAACTCTAATTCATCATATATCCAAAAATAAAAACGTTGCCTACTGATGAAATCCCACAAGCTTTTGAACCACCCTCTTGAAAGAGAGCAAACCTTTCCAAGAATGATTAGAAAGATCAATTTTCAGCCCACTTGAACAATTTGCCAGAATAGGAAAAATCATGATCAAGAATTTTCATGCTATATATGCTCATTAATTTCTGGGCTAGCTGCTCTTCATCATTTCAACAACTGATATAAAAAAAAAAAAGAAGCAAATTTGAAGAAAGAAACTAAGATCTTCAATTGAATGAAATTAATGATATGTATACAAGAAGGGCTGCAATAATTAGTACAAAATTGTCAAGTTTCTGAGGTTAATTAATTCCTCCTCCTGCCGCTGCTATTTACAACTCTAACAAAGTCGATGGACAGAAAATTAGGAAAAGAGAGGGTCAAATTCATGATGTTGATGCTCGCAGGGGGCGTCTTCAGTCATGATAGCAAAGAAGCATGACGACACATCGTCGGATGATGTAGAGCCTGGCCCTCTGTTCCCGGAGGACACCGCCGAGACCTCGGCTGGAAATCCTTCTCTTGCTGCTGTTGCTGCTGCTGCTCATCTTCATAGTTCTTTATGTGATTATTGCAAAGAAGCTGCACTGTTTGTTGAGTTTGGTTTGGTTTGGTCTGAGAGATGTATGTATGTTTGATATTGTGAACGAAGAAGATTTGCAAGTGTGGAGGGGTTCTTATAGGGCGTTTGTGGGGTGAGGTCCTTCCTAGTTAGGATTGGTCGAGTAAAGAGCCAACTATGGGGCATCAAAGGGCGTGCAGTGCCTCCTCCTACCTCTCCACACATTTCCTCTTCGGGTCCCACCCCCCCTACTTGGGATTCCAATCCCCCCATTTTCATCATATAACTATTCTACCCCACCCAACCCCACCTTCTTTTCTTTTTCCACAATTTATAATCAAGATTTCAAGCTTGGCTTTTAGGAAATAATATTCTAATTTATGCTGTCTCAAATTTATATGATTTTTATTAGATTTTAAATTTTATAATTCGTCCATCTCAATTTAAATTTTTATATTCATATTTTGGGACGATAGAATGAGTATTACATAACTAAGTAGTACTAGATTCAAATATTTTCCACTCTTGATGGAATTAATACAAGTTGTTGTAATTGTTGTGAAGTTCAAGAATGTCTTCTGCAGCTTGAAATGTGAAGTTATTAATGATCAGACAACAATAGATTGCCAAATTTCCAACAAAATTAGTCATTGAACATGCAGTTCTAATTATTTAGATTGATGAAAATGGAGTGAGTCAGATGAGAATGTAGTAGATCAGTGGTCTCCTTGGAATTTAATGCAAGTATATTTTAATATAATAATAGGTATACAGCATCCTACATTTTATCCTAATATTTGTAGGGTTTACCTACCAACATAGTGGGTCGCCCATTGCTTCCATATATCAGCTAACATATTTCCATAATTTATGAGCTGCCTTGCAATATGTCCATCATAGCCTCATCATCAATGAGTTTGGACCTATTCATCATCTATATCTATTTTACTCTCTCTTTTTTCCTTTAAAGGAAAATATTATTTCATTTTTGCATCTATTTTTAGTATAATCCAACTAAAGTAGTTTGAAGACAAACGGGAATACCGCGAAACCTTTGATATAATAGTAAAGATCGAATATTATATGTAAGTGATGCAAGTAAGTGTTCCAAATTAATTATAAATGGAGCGATTAAGCTGCTTATAAATTTCAAAATTTTTTCTTCCAATTGAATTACAAATCACATCAATAAGTGATGCGTGTTTGAATTTTTTTAAAATGCTTGACGAGACCAAATAAATAATGTCTTGTTTTTGATAAGTTCATGACATACTGTCTTTATAAATTTGATATAATTTTTTTTTCATTTTATAAAAAAGAAAGAAGGCAAGTGGGAATGAAGTTGAATCCTACTTAATATTGCACATTTTAATCACCTTTTGTTAAGATTGATGATAACAATTATTTTGGCTAAACTAGCTTTTGACTAGACATCTACATTCATTTGTGTGGAATTGCATAATCACTCTTATAATGTTGGAGTAGTCATGTAAAGTGAATAAGTTTATAGGTCAAACGTTAACTCTAGCTAGGAAAAGATGTTATACATTTTGACTAGGATAATGTGCTTTATGTCTTCATCATATCAAAATTTCTGCATAATTATTATGAAAAATCATTAGTCCACAATTTTGGAGTAATAAAAACAACCCTTTTTTACATTTTCTAAGGAAAAAAAAGGTGCTTTGGATATTCTTTAACAATATATTTTTAGAAAAAATAACTTTAACTTTTCACGTCATTTATATTTATTGAAGAGCAAGAACTAATTTTTATTTTACTTTAAAGAAAGGAGTTAATTTCACAACTCCCTAATATAAAACAATTTGGTTCTAAAGACATTTCTAAAAAATAAATAGAGTAAATTATATTGATATTTCTAAAATTATGTTAAATTATACAAATACCTCATGTTTTGACAAAATTACAGCTACATCCCTAAAAGGTGTTGGTGTAATATTTTTCACGAGTGTTTCTATAAATTTTACTTTGCATAAAGGGTGAATTGTAATTACAACTCTAACTTCAGGAGTTGTAGTTGTAAATATCTGAACCTAATTAACTTCATGGAGTACTATCAATATAATTCACCCAAATAAAAATTATCATGGAGTGTGTAAAAAAATTAATTAAATAAATATTTTATTTAAATTAAATTTGATCGAACTCAATCAATCATAAAAAAAATATATATATTTATTTTATAATTGATTCAAAATTGATGAGATTGAATTTGAAGTAGAAGTTTGAGAGAATTAAATTAGCATGGAAGCTTAGGGTGGTTGGAATTCTCACTAGTTGCCGAAACAAATGGATCAAAATAAGATTCAAAGCCCCCACGTGAAATGCAAAATACCGAGCCATATTCCCCTTGAAAACTACTACTTATAATCTATTAAGAACCCAAGATGCAGATATTTCAAGACTCTGCGCAAAATTAATTTTAATTTTAACCTTTGGGTTACAGTTTTTGTTAGCACAAATAGCTCAGAACCCAAGTAAATGATTGATTAATTTATAATTACACTGTGTTGGAAAAGCTTATGCAACCCATACTTGGTCTCTGCTCTTCCCAGTTCCCTAATTAAGGACACCAACACCTATATATGTATATATAATTAAACCCTAACTTTAAAAAATTAACCATTACATGATATAATTAATTAAGGCCAATCTTGCTAATTGTGCTCAAGGGCTTTTGATGTTGCTCAAGGGCTTTTAATTTGTTACTTGAAGCAATGACAACCAAGTACAAGTTTACCTCATAGTATATATATAGATTCATGAGCTCTTCTAGGTCAATGTCCAAAGGTCATGTTTGTGAATGTATTTTTCCATATTAACCTTAATATAACATTCCTTCATATATATGTATATATGGAGAAAAACACAATTATGAGTTCATATGTAACTCATTTGTAACTTTGTGATGATGTATCGCTCGATTCTTGAACTGACTGGTTCATGGTCGACTCTGTTATAATGAGTAATTATATCGATCTTTAGTTATATAAACCTGTCGGGATCTTGAAAAATTTTCAATGTAGGAAGTAAAGGATGTAATAATGCATGGACATGGACATGTACATATACATATGTATAAATAATTGGAGAATGAATAATGGAGTACAGAAGGGCAGCGCCCCAATATGTTGGAAAGTCAGTAAGATGATGGAAGAGCAGTGGTGATTAATATTTATTATTAAACACAGTAATATGCTCATGATCTATCATCGTAGAGTTTGAAGGGGTTGTTTGAAGTGTCCCATGCTGGTATTGTCCTACTTTTTCATATATATTAAGGTATTCTGTGGGTTGTACTGAACAAGAAAGTCGTGCCACACGTGAAGCTCTCGTGGTTCAGATGGCTGTTGTTCCACCCAATCTCGACATCATTTTATATATTAAAGTCTAATTGTATGTTTGATGAACTCAGGATGAA
Source organism: Sesamum angolense (assembly GCA_034509725.1). Classification (NCBI taxonomy): domain Eukaryota; kingdom Viridiplantae; phylum Streptophyta; class Magnoliopsida; order Lamiales; family Pedaliaceae; genus Sesamum; species Sesamum angolense. The sequence goes on along the minus strand of JACGWL010000001.1, from coordinate 10,692,139 downwards.
TAAAAATGAATTATTACATTATATATAAGTTTGTGTGTTTTTGTAAAAATACAGGCAAACATTCAGAATGTTTTAAACAGAGACAAAGAAAAAATGAAACCAAACGACTCCAAGCTCTTTCTTACTCCAAGGGCCAGAAGTAATTAAGTAGAAACGACGTATTAAGTGATTCTTTAATGAGGAGAAGTCAGTGATTTGTACTAAATTATTAGCTTATACAGTTGTAAAATCTTACGTGCGGATCGAATTTCGTTACACTTTGCTTCAGGGAGGGAATTAGCTCATGTGAAATCAGGTTGACGACAGATCGTTAACTGTACGATTAATAATTACTTAATCCGCAGCTGAAAATCAAAATTTATGCATGTCACTGCATTATAGTATTCGTGTTTCGTACATTACAGCAGGAACACTGCTGTTTTTGTCTAAATTAGTAATATAGTAGCTTCTGAGTGTATCAGATGACTCATTTTTCTCGTGCTCTTACAAAGCAATATTCATCTGCTATGATCTTAATTAAAAAAAAATCATATTCAAATTAGACTTAAATCCGTCCAGAAAAGGCAAATGGTAATATTGTTGCTGAAGAGAATTGGGCCAGCCCACTTCCATGGCCCAAATTCTGACAAGAGCTAGAATATTACAAACTTTAATATTTCTGTAAGCATGGAAAAATTAATAATGTTTACAATAACCTGGTACATGCTTATAGTTATAGATGTTTGTACACATTTGTTCTCTCTCTGAATAGCAGGTGAGTCCTCTGGAGTTGTATTACATATGTTGGCTTCATAAAATTTACATGGAAGTGTAATAACATCTATATATTTACAGTAGTCATTCCTCTCTAGGGATCCATCTGCTCCACCACAAGCTCTTCCTACGTCGGTTTAGTTCATCAACACTCTCGTTTATAGTCCTGATGATTTTCCTCTGAAATCGGAGGGCTGATGCTAGAGCATTCCGTTGGGGGCTCGACTTTTTCTTTGGCTCGATTTCCTAAACATCATAGGAAGAAACATACGCAGCTTTAAATAATAAGTTTACAGTGAACAGGATGTAGGAAAAATATGAAAAAGGACAGACCCTTAGTTCCTGTAGCTGAGCCTCAGTAAATCCACCTTCCTTCTGTGTTCCTGACTTAGCCATAAGCTGAATAATCCATTTAGCAGCTTCACTGTAGTCTTGTTGCGTTGCTCGGAAAATTTGCAGCCTAAGGTTCTGCATGAAGGATAAAGCCAATAGCCCCTCTCTGTCGAAGTAGGGATGAGCTAGAGCTCCTTTTGCACTAATTCTTTGACGTGCTTTATATCGAACCATGGACGTTAAAAGTTCCCACCCAATTCCACTGTCCAAATCTAATAGTTCAAATCCACGTCGAATTTCAGCGCTTGCACGAGGCTCTACAGTCTTTCTCCATGCATTTAAATCGTAGTCACATCTCTTTAGTTGACGGTTGAATTGTATGAGACCACTGTCTGTACGCAATGCTGGGAACGCCTACACGGACAAGTGTCTCGCGTTATTATGCCATTAGCGATGAGAAATTCTAACTACGAAGTTTTGGATCAAGACAGTTGTCCCTAATAACAATAATAGTTATCAAATTAGTGATGCTTACCATTTGCAGGAATATGAGACCAGCGCTGTAGATGTCGAATCTGTCTGGTAGATTCAACTGAGAGAAAAAATCAAAATGGAAGAAAGATGTCAATTGAGTCGAGTTAGTTAAACCATCACAGGAAAGAATGAAACTAAGACCTGCCACAGAACAGGGGAAAGTGCAGTTGCAACGGGAGCAGATGGAGCAGAGGGAGTTTGAGTGCTCATAATGTACTGTTCAGGTGCAGCATATCTGTAACGATTGAGAATTGAATAGACCATCTTGGTTTCAGTTAACTGGGTATCGGAACTGGTACTATGGAAATTACCTAGGATCCAGCAGAAACTCTTTGGGTATGTAATTGATGCCAACTCTCAAATCTGCAGCTGCTCCAAGATCAATGATTTTGAACGTTCGAGAATCTGATTACGTTTTACCAGGAAAACGTCAAGTATACTTCAAATGAAAATATTAGCGAAAATCAGTCGACAACATGTGGAAGATGGTTCTGTCACCTTCAGAGAAAATAATGTTTTGGGGCTTAACATCTCTGTGGACAATTCCTGTAGAGTGCAGACCATCTAATGCAAATAAGAGCTGTCTCATGATAGTCTGTATGATTCTATTTTCTCTCTCCAGCCCTTTGGGCAAGTCCTGAACCTCTCCAAGAATAATTGCTTCCACCTGACAGTCACAATGATCAGAAAGTTGTACTCTAAAAAGCTAGATTTTAAGTTAAATTATGCAATGCATCAACAGTGTGAAGCTCAGATGAAAAGTTAAAACATTCTGGAATCAATTCCGGAAATTTGTTTTAGAAAACTGGAGCTTGCAAAAACATCATTGACAATGCAATAGTGCATGTACGCATATATTTGGAACAGAAACTAAATACACAAGAGGCATTTTATTATGAAATACGTAACTTCAGAACTATTAACTCATAAAATATAGAGTCAGCATCAAGTAGATTCAAAATTACAAAATTAAGTTCATCAGGAAATGATTTTGACTTAATTTATATGCGATACGACTGAAAGATTAACTGCTTTTAGTAAAATAAGTAAAATTTTGAAAGCCTCAAAACAATGTTCACGTCAGAGGGAAATGTTGTAGAGATACTTGGACTGTATGCAAGAGTGAGAATGCAATTAACTCCATAGGTCCAATCCAGCTGAAAGAACTTGCAAAGATGTATGATGCAAACACATGAACTTTTTCTTAACATTTTCAGTAATTCTGATTCAAGAAAGTACCAACATTGTAAGGAAATTCTTTACTCTGCAACAAATCAGCAAGGGTGGCTTCCCCTTCAAACTTCCATATCAGCCAATATTCCACCCCTTTCTTTGTAGAATTCTGAGAAACCGTCAAAATCAATAAGTTCAACTTTTGAGAGAAAACTACCCATAGTGTAAAACAATAGCAGCATTAGAATACAAGAACAACACCTCAAGAAAGCCGTACATAAAATCAGCACAGCTATTTGCACAAGCCCTTCGAACACGCTCATTCATCCATATCTCTACCGCTCCATATTCAGTTGCTTTTTTCAAGACTATATCACCATCCTTTTGGCAAAACATAAGAACACAGCAAGATCAAATTCTAAGGCATGAGCCATTATTCGCAATGCATTTACTCAATGCACAATAATCATACAATTTTTCGCGCAAAAATAACATAACAATGCAATAGTCTCAACTTAAAAACATTCCCACACCTTGGAGGAGGATTTTTTGGCCAATGAAGCCCTATAAACCACACCAAAAGATCCCTCACCCAACTTCTTCCCCAACACAATGTCGTCCTGCCATCAATCCACAAACCAAAACCTCATCACAAATCACATTAGTCACTCACCACACAACCTAACAGCACAAAGCAACCCAAAAACATAAAATAAAACGAAATATTGACACCTTCTTATAAGTAGGCCTAAAGACTCTCTCAACAAAGGCAAGAACAAACATATCAAAGAATCCAGGCGCCACACCAGGGGTAGCCCAGAGGTAAGAAAGAGTTCCCAAAGCTAAAATCACACCAGGGACAGTAACCGTGATCTCGTTTGACCTTGGTAGAGTGCTTCTGTATATTATATCACCACACTCCATAACCGTACAAGGGAGCCCAACACCAACACCCAGAAAAACATCATGAACAAGATCGAAAATTTCGACCCCAGTAGCCAAAACTATAAAATTCTTAGCCCTTGAAGTGGATAATTTTTTGTGGGCAGACAAAATTCCAAGATTGAGCTTCTTGCCAAGAAATAAGGAGAGTGGTCTGGAGTTGAAGGAGTGAAGTCTCACTCCTCCCAATCCAATCCCAGTACCAGTAGCAACTGCAGCCATTGGGATGTTAAACAAGCAATGATTTTAACTTAGAAAATATTTGAGCAAAAAGGGAATCATCTGAGTTTTGATTCTGAAATTTTAGCTGATTTGTTTTCCCTTTGATTTTTAGCTTTCTTTTGATAATTCTGAGTTTAATTTTTTAATTTGACAGTTATTTTCAGGTATTTTTTGTGGTGGGAAGAGCTCTGATAGGATGGGAAGAAAATATAGGCCACAAGTGACAAGTAGGATCATTTATTGGGCCACTTCTGTTGCCACTAGAAATTTATCCACTTTGTTCTGGGCCTTTGGCCCATACAACCAATCTTAGCTATCTTGTTTAAGTGGGCTTCAATATGGGCCAAATATTGCATCGCACTCTTAGGCTTAACCCAATTGACAAGTCACAAATAGACGAGGTGCGAGTCCTAGCCTAGCCTAGCCCACTAACAAGCCCCTGAAGTTGTATACTATACCCCTTTTGAAAAAAAGAAATAGTTGATGCACGTAAGATGGGAAACTTAAGTCTGAATAAGATCCGGTCAAACTTGAATTAACCATTTAAAGAAAAATATAATTATAATTTTAAGATTTGGTGTGATTATGAGTAGACTCTTTATGATTTGAAAAATTATATTATGTACGACTGTCATTTGTTTTTGTATAACAAATAAATCTCTCGATTAGTTCAAATTCATTAAATTTATTAATTTTAGCAAAATATATAAATAAAAATTCATATTTATCATCAATTGACTTATTAGAGATTTATTACAGGTCGAAAAATTCATTATGACCAAACTAATCTTATAACAGTGAAGATATATCTCTCCACATGTGTTACTGTGTGAAAATATATAAAAATAATTTGATTAGAAAAATATTTGTTTGGCTTGCAATAAAATCAGTAATAGGTCAGTGGTGGGCAAATATGAATTTTTATTCAACTTTTATGCTAATATCAACAAGTTCAATGAAATTTGACTAACGGAGAGATCTATTTGTTAGACAAAAATAAAAGTCAAGGGTATTAGATATAATTCTTAAACCACAAGAAATGTTATGTATAATTACACTAAATTTCTAGAAATACTGATATAATATCCCAATAAAAAATATATATATTATATATGATTGATTCACAATTTTAAGAGGAGTAAACAATCACATAACATGATATACAATTATTACACTTTTTTATATAATTGATTGAATCAAATTAATGGGATAAGAAGTTTCCAAGATGTATTTATGTGATAAGGCAAAACACCTTCTCTTCTTTTTTAGCCTTCCCTTGAATTTAGTGGCCAAATGGGGAAGATAGTATTGAGTTTGAGTGCACTGAAAAGTGAAACGTCAAGAATCAGAACAATCCTCCTACATCCTAGATAAGGTAATTAATTGACAAAAGCCTGAGCACATGTTCTAACTGAAAAAGATAATGAACTTCGTATGCCCCTTTTCACCATTCTATATGTCGAAGAGAAGCATATAATATAAAATATAAAATAATATTTTATTATCAAACGTCAATTAAAATCGCACCAAAAATGCATGTAGTACTCCAATCGGCCAAATTGTTTCATTCTAAAACATATAGGAAAGTAATCTTTTTTCTTTATAGGAGGATATTTGTACATATCACGGAGGTGACTTGCAATATTTTTTCAAATTGATTCTAGTAAGTTTGGCTTTATATTTTCAACAAAGAAGAGTGGAAGGAATTGAACAAAGAGAAGGGGCGTTTCCCAGGCAAACTTAGCAAAATGGAGAAGGGGATGGTACCGTTGGTAGTCAACTCAATTGGCAAGAGTTCAATTGTAGATAGAATGGAGATTGAAGTAGGCGAACCTCAAACAAATATTGATTTGAGAGGAAGGGAGTTGCTTGAGCTATGGAGGATCCATACGTTGTTTAATGGAACAAGGAAAAAAGGTATAAGTAGAGGGCATCACAAGACACCACGTCTTATCACGTGGACTTTGGCCAAATTTCTTATTTGACAATCCAAATTTCAAAAATCATACCCCTACACAATACCTATATATTAACTACCTCAAAATCCTAATCCAAACAAATTCAAATTCTCACACCAAACCTAACTTTCAAAACATTAGATGTATCTTCAAAAAATATCGACAGCATCGTTCAAAAACATCTCAATTGAAGCAGTTTGGCATTTTTTCTCATTTGCGCAACTTTCACCAGCCATAAACCACAGATACATCACATTTATCCCGCAAAGCATAAAAGATGATATTGTTGAAAAATTTTAACCCATTAGGCTTTGCAACACCACATACAAAGTGATCTAAAATTTTCTCGCAAATCGGCTCAAACCACTCATCAACAAATTTATCTCACCCCTCCAAATGGCTTTTGTTTCTGATAGAACGACCAATGAAAATTCAATCATGTCCCATGAAATCAGCACTACCTTTCTAGAGAAAAGGGCAAAAAGGAATTCATGGCTATAAAGATTGATCTTACTAAAGCCTAGAATCGCATTGAGTGGCCACTCTTCATCCAAATCTTGAAGTGCATTGGACTATGTGATCGGTTTGTCAATCGGGTTTCCTAGTGCACCTCATCTCCTAGCTTCTCTTTGCTATTTAATAGAGCATCTTTTGATTTCTTCAGGCCGTCACGCGACATTAGACAAGGAGACCCTCTCTCCCGTATCTATTTATTACATATGCTAAAATTTTGTCATGTTGGCTTAGTTATGAGGAATTTATTGGAAACCTCAAAGGGATCAAGATTTTTAAAAATGCTCGGTCGATTTCTCACTTATTTTATGCTGATGATTTAACCATATTTTGCAGGGCAGGAGAATGAGATGCTCAAACAGTTCGAACTATCCAAAGAAATTCGAACAATGGTCAAGTCAGTCCACAAACATTTGAAAATCCTTCATCCATTTCAGTTCTAATGTTCCAAATAGACAGCGACGCATCATTACAAAGATCCTCCAAATGCCGGAACGCAGTCACCAAGCTAAACACCTCGAGCTCTCTTTCTGTAAACCCCCTTCCAAAATACGTGTTCAATGAATTCACGAAAAAAATGATGAATTGATTGGCCTTGTCAAAGGCGAAAAATCTCTCAAGAGCAGGAAAATTGGTTCTCATTAAAAATGTTGCCCAAGCTCCCAGTGTATCAAATGTCCACGTTCCACTTGCAAATGAGAAAGTGGTTTTTCTCATCATTTCAGATCTAAACTCCACTTTCTTCTCTCGTGACTGTAATCAGCAAGAGTTCATTATTGCTTGGGTACTCATATTGGAGCTCACTTGGAAATCGAGGAATGGTCCGTTTTATGGCAAAGAGGCACAACCCCAGGAAGTAATCGCACGAATCATCCACAAAAATACAACTAAGTATGCTGATGCTCGTGTATCAATGAAGGTTTGCTCCATTGATAATTGTGTTTGATCCCCTCCTCCACCTGGTTGGATTAAAATCAACATAGATATTGCTCTCAAAGACAATAAGTGTGTTGTTTGTTTTGCTCAAAGCCATCAATGTTGATCGGTCCTTGTCGAAACAAAAGAGGTATGCCTTTCTAATGTCAATCTTGTTGAGCTATGTGCTATCAGAATTGCAGCTGAAAGAGTCATCTATTGTGATTTTGAAAATGTCATTTTTAAGTCGAACTTAGCAAATGAAATCCAATGGATCGAAGGAAAAGCTGAAGATGCTGATCGAGATGCCCAATTTGATGTTTTTGGGATAAAAAAGATTTGGAAACTATACCTGGGTGGGATTTTCAGGAAAATTCCAAGAACTTGTAATTTTTTGGGCCAATGGTGTATCCAAATGGGCACATGGAGCCACCCCTCATTTTTCCCCTAGATGTATTTGGAGACAGGGGCCCTCGCTCCTTGGAACTACTTTGATTCTTGATTAACGAACATTTACCAAATCAGAAAAAAAGAAACATTAAATGCAAACATATTTTTATTTCTCATTCAAAAACCAACAAATTATTTTTATCCCATTGGAAATGCTGGAAATTGTAGGTAAAACTGGAAACAAAACCAAACAGGTTAGTGACACATCTCGGCATTTTCACTGGAAACTAAACAAACTACCCTATAAGTTATGAGATTTTTCTTGTTTACAAGGTCCGGTCAGGATCCGTTGGATCCATAATTCCACCACATTTGATCAAGTCGGAAATTGAGATCAATCCACTCAAACTCATCAAATATAAAAGTAAGCTCAAAATTGTATATTGAAATAGATGCAGTGTGCTCAACTTCATGAAAGCAGCTTAACATCATATCTCAACATATATATAAAGAACTCCTCAAATACTCTAAGACTTGACAAAGCTTCTATATCAACCACTCCACGGTTCATGATCTTGATAGGAAGAATTATAAATAAAGGAAAAAGACAATGGACCATTATTTCCAACTAAAAATTGTCCAATTATTCCAAGAATGACCCCAACCGACACCTTGAGCAAAAGAAAACGAATAACACAAGAAAACTAGAGCATACTTACAAGATTCACGTGAGATTATAAAACTTTATGGTAGAGAAAGAATATGGACAAAATTACAAACATCAACAAAACCAATTATTACGAGTTTCGATCACTAAAAGAATGACTAACAAAAAAAGTAGGGTCAAAAGAGTCACAAACGTACAAACACATTTCCTCCGACGCGCTCTACTATATTTATGTACCACCACTCCATCAATGCCACGACAACCCCTTGACAGCAACATCCCGAATCTCAACATATCCAACCACTAGATTTTATTCCACAACTGATTACCCACCGCCACTCCCCCACGGCTGAGCCGCCTTCCGCCGTCGTGCTGTTAAAATTACTCTCGGCCCAACTTCCAAGAGAGATGAAGAAGTATTGTGTATAATTTTATTACCCACCTCTAAATCAAAATTCACTCATCCCCAAGTTGCCCTCACTCTCACGTCAACATATTCCTCCTACTTTTGTCCTCAACCGTCCTTTCACCTCAATCCCCACTGTCTCCAACTCACACCCCAATTATTCATCACCGGTGGGCAGTGATCCTCTGCGCTCGGCGTCAACTGTCGGAAAATAGAGACTCGTGCCTGAACAAATCGTAGGGCGCCCATAGGTTATCCAAGGTACAAGCCTTCTTAGCGTCAAGTCTTAACCAGGGCTTCCCTTTCCCACTCCAGTGCAACAAGCTCACTGGACCAGGGTGCAGATCTCTACACAGCCCTTCAAGATTATCTCCGCCGAGGCCGTGTTGGTTCCACCGGTGCTCCACCCCTTCAACATTCCCGGCGAAGACCAGCAAAAACGGCGGCAAAGAACCCAGTTCGTAAATTCTGTATCTTTTCTGAATTCTCATCCAGTGCTCGAGTTTCTGCGTGAACCCCTGGGTCCGCCACTTGGTCAGATCAATAACCATTACTCCTGTGTTAAAATAGCAGGGTTTCCGGTTTCTAAATGTGGCGGAGAAGAACGGGTTCGACCAGAATTTGGAGGTGAAGTAATGGCTGAAGTTGGCGTGGCAGTATTCCGGCGCCCCGAGGACGTGAGAATTGAGGTTGATTTTCCAGAGTTTTGCAATGTCGTCGACGACAATGAGGTCAGAGTCGAGGTATATAATGCGGGTGACGGTGGTGGGGAGGAGGTCGGCGAGGTAGATGCGGGCGTAGTTGAGCGGCTGGTCGAGGGCGCGGCGGATGGAGGAGGAGATGAGGTGGTTGACGGTGGCGGGATTGAAGGTGTAGAGGTGGAAACCAAGGTAGGGAAAGGTGGAAATGATGGTTTTCCGTAGGTGGGGGTGGTGGTGTGGGTCAGCGAGGAAGTGGAAGACGGTGTTTTCCGGACAGGTGGAGTGTTGGAGAACGGAGAGGACAGCGGCGATGGAGCCGCGGAGGTAGGGGGAGGAGTAGTCGAGTGTCATGGCGATGTGAACATTGGTGGAGTTGTCATGGGGCGGTGGGCAGGAATTGCCGTTGCGGAATGCAGGTGCTTCATGGAATATCTGAGGATGGTTGGCGGCGGATTGAAAGGGGAGGAGCAGGAAGAGAACGGTGGCGATGGCGGTGGTTAAGAGCCGGAGATTGGGCGGCATGGTGGTAGTGGTTGGCGGGATTATTAGTATAGCTTGTGGTTGGGCCTCCGCCTCATTATGCGATGAGAGTGAATGAGATAAGGAGAGGAGAGGAAGACTGAGCGAGGAGAGGCAAGATGGAACGTGGACCGTAATGACATTTATACCCCCACGAAACTTTTCTTTTGGACTTGATGATAAAATATAAATCTGGTTAGTTTGACCATTGCGCGCAGTAAATATCTACCACCATACACAAAATACATTACTGATACTATCAATCAAATCTTAAAATATGCGAATCCACAAATTTAGTACCATCATCCTTACTAAATTTTAAATATTTTTCCAAATTTATACTATAAATATTTGGACAAAATTCATTATTTCTAATTTACATGCCGACATTGATAATACTTTATTCTTTTTAAATTCATAAAATTATATATAAAGTTGTCATTATCGATAATTATGACAAACTTATAGTGGCAATATAAGTATAGTAATAATAATTAAGTTGTCAATATATTTGTCTCACTAGATGCTTTGAGTGATAATTTTTTTGTTACTAATTTTTATTGTTGATCATTTTCAAAAAATGATAATAAATTTCAAACTAATCTTGATTCCTAAAACAATATTCTTATTTTATTATAAAATAATTTTTTTCTCTTTTATGACTATATATCATATTCATGTAGTACTTTATTTATTACATATATTGGAGAATTTATGAGGGGTATATTTGAGAATTAGGATGGCGTAGCATAAGGTGCAGAGGTTGTATTAGTGAGGGTGGGACCAAAAATTGGTGTGAGTATTATGAAATCCAGGCTGGAAAGCCAGCGACTTTTAGCCTGCTGATTCTTTTAATGAGGAGGCCGAAATCTAGTGGTGCTGGTTGCAGGGACAGCTCTGTGCAGCCGTACGCTATCAGCCGTACTGCATAACTACCGGTCAAAAGTTGGGTCCAGTTAATGCAGCCGACGGTCCGGATTTCAGCTCATCCCTAATCTCTTCTTAATTGTGGAATTAATGGTAGATCAAGTCACTTGACTAATATTTAGTAGACGAAGTAATTGATTAATCTTTATTGGTTAATCCCTATACGCTATAAGCCGAATGTAATCAATAATTAACGCCCTAATTAAGGGCACTTAATTGAACTAATAAATGGTCTTATCCTTTGTGATTTTCTTTTTTATTTTTTTCTCTTTTCTTCCCATTTAGCATTTTGAGGAATTTGTTGTTGATTGGACGCCTAGATACATGTGTAGTGTGTTCGGAAGTGATATTATCTATGCGTTGACTATATCTAAAGATTTTAATTTTAAATGAATTCGAGATACAAAATTAATACATAATTTTATATCCTAATAATTATATTTAATTAACTCTTCAAAAAAATTATATTTAATTAAGTGGATTTATAAGATGTTGAATTTATAAAATATACATTAACAAATATATATTGGTATTAATATGTATAATTTTATAATAATTTACTGATTTCAGCAATATTTAAGTTAAGAGTAAGAGTGTTCATTCGTAGAAGCCAATTGAATTGAATCTAATTTTAATAATTTTTTGTATTAGATCAATTAAAATTTCCAATTTGATTTGATCAATTCATGCAACCCTACGTGATATTCATATCAAACTATAAGTTCATGCACATTGCTTCAAGATCAAAGGTATATTGTCATTAGTGTAATTAGAAATTGATCCAAGAAATGAAATTGATCATTAATCTTTAGAGCGCGCTAGACACACTTAAAATGTTCGAGTTCATTATTAGATTAAATCAATAATTTAAAGATTTGAATGGCTTCACAATGTTGATAAAACCATAATATATATAGGGTACATTAATAATTACACTGCGTTTAGATTAATAATTAATTGACATCACTTTGTTAATTAAGTTATCATAACCCTAAATGAAATTCATATGTACCCTCCTCTAATTTTGATGATACATTTTTAATCTTTTATCTTGTGAAGAATTAACTTAATGTGAATTAATTAATTAGTCGAACTCCACCTAAATCTATACTAATATAAAAAGAAAAAAGGTTTCATACTCACAAACGGCGGTTAGTGACACCGCCGCACAAATTTTCTGTAAAGTCAAAAATACCCTTCAACATAACTAACTCATTCCACTTTTCAAATTATACATTAACTAATGAATTAATTTTCTTTTCTTTTTTTTTTAATGTCATGTATTGATTTATATATTTACTCTTATTGATAATATATTTTAAAATATAAAAAAAATATTTATTATGTGCACGCAGGAACGACGTGCCGCAGCGGCTAGTTCCTAATAAAATAAATAATACGAGAGAGTATAATCTACCATTTCCTATACATATATCTTCCCTTTTCATCTCCTTCACATAACTAGTAAAATGCTATCTTGGTGTGCAGTACTAAGAAAGGAAACAACAGACAATCACTTAAGAAAAGAAATGCAGACAACAGTTGGCTAGTAATAAACTCGTATTTTTGTTGATCTATGTCGGCCCAACTGATAAAAATAGATTATTTGCAATTTTTCTATCGATGTGAAGAATTAGTTAGTCAGATTATATTTTTTTGTTGCAAATCATATTTTATCTTTTTTTTTCATTTAACATATACACGTCACCTGTATAAAGATAACATCATGTATTTTATTTAGAAATTCTTTTTACGCACGTGACATATGTATATTGAATAGATTGAAAAATAAAATAGGATTTGCAATCAATTGGTGAGTAATCTACAAGTACTACTACAAACAACTTATGGTTTTCTTGGCCCTGTTTTACATTTATGATGGTGGTCAAAATTGAAGTACATCCAAGTTTTTGTAGTAGTACGCAGTAGTAATAATAATAACTACCTATATAAAAAAAAAAAAAAAAGCGTAATAATTATAACTAGTAGTTTCATATATAAAAAAGATTGAAGAAAGGCAAGAAGTTATGGGGGTATAGACGCAATTGAGGGGCACAAATACCAAATGAAGAGGAATTGTGGACATGCCCAGCTATACTAAAACATGTGATTCTTGAGAAAGATTCCTCCAGGAATGTCCTTTTCTGTGGAAATTTGGCAAGTCAAGTCCAATGTTGCCCTTATCCTGCAATGCCCAGTGTTAATTCTATATATGTGGCTGGCACACACACACACGCACACATGTTTGTGCGTGTGTCCTATCCAGGGAATAATAACGTAAGAAGGAACAATTCCTACTACAAGAAGTGGCGTATATAGAGAGTAGAGAGAGAAGATTCGTGCAGGGACTTGCATGATTTTGTATAATTAGTTGATGTCTTGTGCTGATGATTTCATTGCATCAGTACGTAAGCGATACCTGCGGGTAAGTACTAAGTTGTATGCCTCATGTGATGGACTAGACTACTTGTCTACTTCCAGAATGTCATCAATTTTTTATAGTTAATTATAACCTTCCTAATTAATATTTGATTCTTTGTCCATCACAGATTAATTTAAATTATAGAATTAAATACAATTTATCTCCTAGCAGTAATAAAAAAATGTAAAAAAAAAAAGTCCCTATAAATAAATAAGTGCAATTTATCCCCTCGTGATCTAAAAATAATGCAATTTATTTTTTTACAAGAACTTATTTTTTTTTTTATAATTTTCTATTAGTATAGGGGGTAAATTGTATTTAATCTTAAATTATGTATTTCAGATGTTAATTAATTTGAGATTATCACACTACATTTGGGAGGTTTAGTGTCAATAATATATCATAGTTCTGGTTCTTATAATCTATGTGATTCATCAAGTGTGAACATTAGCAAGTTAGAAAGGTCTATTAACATAGATAAAACGAAAACGACAATGATAATAACAACCACAACGACGACAACAATAATAATATTATTGACGACGATTGATGCGATGGAGGTGAAGATGATGAGGATGCGATTTGCTATAATAGTTTCTTTATAAAGGTTACAATTGTTTGTGTGTTTCATCTTCTTATTTCTAACATCATATTTAATCATCAATAATTAATTTTAGAAAATTAATTCTCTATGTTTCCCATTTTTAGATTTAATGGTTCTTTACGCCGATAAAGCCTAATTCGATTGATAAAATTGGACCCCCATAACTCTAAGGTCATGTGTTCAAACTCCATTAATATGTGAAAATATTAGCTATTTTAATAATAAGTATTGTACTAGTTTAATAATAAATTGATATAGTTATCGATTGTTAGATATAAATATTTGATATTGATGATTCTAATCAATTTATTAAAAAAGAATAATACTTAATTGTTTTTACTTTAAAAAAAATATTTCGTTCTCCAGAGAGACTATTCTACTTTATTTCATGATCTAATTCCAAAATTAATTAGCATTTATAGTTTATATTAAATCTTAATTATGCAAATTATTTATGTTTGATGCAATTGTATACATGTGTAGTTGGGCTCTCAATTCCTGGGGAAACTTTTAGTGGGAGAAGTGAGATAAATGAAAGAGGACCAAATTCCTAAAAAAGAAAACCTTTGCATTGAATTCCTGTACCAACCACTAAGAAATAAGACGTGACCTGTCTTGTTTATGCCATATTCAAAAAAGTTCACGTGCACCTTCCAACTTCCCATCAATTGCTCACCTTAATTGCCTCTTTCTAATTCAGAATTTTCCCAATATTCGTGCTTTTTTTAAAGAAATTTAAAAAAAAAATAAAAATCTGGACATGTACACTGCTTTTCCATAAATTTATATGATTTTTTTATTGTTTTTGGACCAATCGGTATGAAATTAAAATGATGGTCTTGATCTTTTAATTTTCTACTTTTGATTTGTGTAAAAAAAGAATCTCCACTTCAGAGTGGAGAAGTTGTTGGCTGATTTTGGCCTTAATTTTCTGTTGGTGACTTTATGCACAGGGCACCACCACCCCAATTAATACCAGTGGTTGTAGTGTAGAGGTACTTTCGCAAGTGAAAACGATGGCAACCTAATGAATCTCTCCTCACTTCCTTCCTCACCTGTGGGCCTTCTCATGCCTTTCACCTATCTATATATTTCACACACATATACTCACCATCTAAATTACAGTTCTACTGACAAAATTCGAATAAATAATCAATAATTTAATCTCTACTTTTTTACGGACCAATCAACTCGACTTCTACAGTTGAATTTTATCAAATTCATTCATGGAATCGACCCTGTACAGTAAAAAATTGTAAGTAATTTAGATGATTCGATAGGAATAACATTTCGTTAGACGACATGTTGTAGATAATTGGATAAAAAAAGTGCCAGTTTCGAGAATATATATATAAATATATATATTGTCAATGAGGAAAAATTACAAGTACGTAGGTAGCTAGAAAAGCAATATCAATTGAGACGTATGGGTACTTGAAGTCGGAGGCCACTTGAAACTGGGTACGTACACTCTGGAGACAATATTAATGAAGACAAATAATACTAATTAATACAGATTTGTTAGTTTAGATTAAGTTTTGCATGGTTGCTAATTAATTGGTAGGTGAAATAATTAAGGCGTTGAGTTGGAGTGCTGCCAGTGCCATGCAAAAGCTGTGTAATAAAATGCAACAAATTTCCCATTTCCAAGGTTGGAAAAGTTGAGTTTTCTGAGTATCGTCCAATGAATCTGCTGTAAAAGCTTCTTTTCTTTTCGGCTTTCAAACTTTTGACATTTTACTTCAACGTTTTACTATTTTTTTTTAAGATTTGATTGATGATTATATCGTTAATTATATTCAAAGCTTAATATACTACGATTAAAAATAAATTATATATTCTAATTATTTGTATAATTCAAACGGTCAGCCTTTTAATTAAGAAGCCTCAATATTGTTTTACTATCATTAATTGAAACTATCAAGAAACGATTGCTTAAGGCTAAATAAAGCGTGTTTTTTATAAACGCATTGAGGATAAAATATGCTTATTTATCTTTAGCAAAGAGCTAATGGAAACCACTAAAAGATAATCTATTCTTGTTTTTTCTTTTTTAAAAAGGCCGTTTTAGTAGGTTGGTAATTTAAATAGTAGAGAGCTATTGGTTTATTATTATTATTATTATTATTATTATTATTATATATATATATATATATAAATATTATTTTTATTATATATATATATATATATATATATATATATATAAGTGTGTGTGTGTGTGTAGGAATTGTGGGGATCCAAAGAAATACATAGGGACGTGTGAATATGTAAATAGAGGTTGACCTTGTCTTCACTATGCTACATATATTTTAATCATTGCAATTGGGATGGTTGGCACGTCTAACGAGCCCACACTTGACTTCTTAAATTTCCCTTAAATGCTTTTCCATAAAACTAAAAATTTTCCATATATGTATATATATGTAGATACATATAATTTTTTTATTATATGTGTAGATAAAATAAAATAAAATGTCAATTATATGATTATAAATTCGAACCTCATAAAATATGATGTCGTATTTGAACTTGAATATCATATTCTTCGGAGCTGGGAGCTGAGAGTTTGGACATACATGAAATGATAAATCAAAGTATGCTAACCATTTAATTTAGCGCCCCCCCTACAGTTCCATCCACAACTGTTTGTCATAAAAATGTAGTAGTCGTATTTGTCTTTTGTAATATATGTATACGCTTATTATTGTCTTCATTTCATCATCATAGATTTATTTTTTATTTATGAGGGTGGTATAGTATTTATAAGCAACAACTAGCAAAAGCTCTATCCACCACATATATATGTATAGAAATGTGTACATATTATTAATACATGCATGCTACTCTTTTATACAATGACATGGCCTACCTACTAATGTGAGTGAAATTCATCATGTGTCCATCTAATTTTGTAGAGGAGCACTAAATAATAGCATGTGATAATGCGACTTATCAAATTAAAATCCAGTCTCAATTCCACCATTAAACCCTTTTTCTTTTACTTCCCAATATCCCTCAATCTCCAAGAAACCCTTTTCACCAATATTTAGGAAACAATTCATTAACCCGTTTTCAAATCTTGAGCGATTGTTGGGTATTGGAGTTAAAAAAATAAAAGAAAAGGAGAAAAACCCTTATCTCCCCCCGCCCCCACCCCAACATGCATGCTACTCCATTTCATAAAAAAAAAAAAAAATTAAAATTATAATCTTACAAATTCTTGATGTTTAGATAGAAAAAACAATTAATATGGAACAAAAATTGCGTTAAATTCTATTAAAACTTCACCTGGTTTTCTTATCGTTCTAATTTATTTGACTTGAACTAACATTTGATAGTTGGTAAACTCTTGAACGATGTGGTTGAATTTGAATTTTGATTCGTTGATAGTTACAACTTCATGTTAGGAGTAGTTAGGCATGTCTCAATATAATCTATAAAAATCTTGTCACATTCGAGTATATTTTTATTTTTTCCACTAACGTAAAAAGGAGCAGTGCTGATTTCCTAACTATCTTTCAAGTGATTCGAATCCATGACCAAAATTATAAGTGTAAGGTATTCTTACTAACATGTCATCTTATCTTGTTATCGGGTATTTCAGTGACCTTGAAGAATGTTTTTGCATTCGCTGGTTACCTGCTCGTTTTTAAATGCTAAACACTGAAATATATAAGAAAAATATTTTCCCAAGTCAAAACAATGTTATTCCTCAGCATTTCAACCAGTTTTGCCAGAAAAGTCTTCCCCCACCCTCCAAAAACGCCACAATTGTTGATCAAATCTAATGTGCTAGCGTTCTACTAGTATTATTCTTATGTCTCCAAATTCCAAAATTGTCCTCGTCATTTCGTTTACTTCGCTTTCACCTATGCTCCGCTAATCACGCCCTCGCCCACACTCTCTCTCTTTCTGTCTTTCATAGACACTTACACACACTACACACAGTTCCCTCCTTATGTCCAAACGACAAACATTATCAGACAGCACCACCACTTAACCATGTCCCTCCTCCTCCTCTTCCTCTCTCTCCTCCCTTCTTCTCTCTCTCTCTCCTCCCCTTTCAGTAAGTCCACCACCACTTCTACAATATTCAACATCTCTATCTGCATCCCTCCTTCTCTTAACTAACTACTGTAATTTCCATTTTCGGCTCCAGTTAACTAACTAATTATATAAACTCACTCACTCTTGCTCAATCTTTGTTTCCTTTTTTGACAGACTACAGTTTGCACATTGACTGCGGGGGTCTCGTGAACTCCACCGACGCCTTCCGCACCAATTGGCTCTCCGATCGATTCTACTCCGGCGGCGCCACCTCCGTCGTGTCAGAACCCCTCCGCTTTCTCCACCAGCAAGAAAAGACCCTCCGCTACTTTCCCATCTCCTCCGGCAAGAAGAACTGCTACTCCATCCCCTCGGACAGCGCAGGAGGCCGCTACCTCCTCCGCGCATTCACCGTCTACGACAATTACGATGGTAAATCACACTCACCCTCCTTCGACGTCTCCGTGGAGGGCACTTTAGTCTTCTCCTGGAGATCCCCTTGGCCCGAATCAGTCTCTCGCTCCGGCGCCTACTCGGATCTCTTCTTTTATCACGATGAGCCCGTCGTCGACGTTTGCTTTTACAGCATTGCTACTGATTCTCCGGTTATTGGGTCTTTGGAGTTGACCCAAATCGACCCCAAAGCTTACAGCTTTGAGTATGCAAAGAATTCGAGTAATTACATTTTGGTTAATTATGGGAGATTTTCATCCGGTTCGGATCAGTGGGGCCCTGGATTTAGTAATGATACCGATTTTTTCAGCCGTTCCTGGCAGTCTGATGCAGAATTCCGGCTACAGGCTGTCTCCATTGTTAATGGAGCGACAATTAAAGCGATTTCTGCAGTAAAACCTATAGCTAATGTGGAAATAAGCCCAAATTACTTCCCTGAAAAGCTTTACCAGACCGCAATTACAGCACTTGGAAATGGTGGTGGGATTTTAGAGTACGAATTGCCAGTGGATGCCAAGCTGGATTACCTGCTGTGGTTCCATTTCGCTGAGATTGATGTGAGTGTGACGAAGGCTGGGCAAAGGGTGTTTGATGTGATGGTGAATGGGGAGAATGTAAGTAGAGTGGATGTGTACAAGGAGGTTGGTGGTTTTGCTGCTTTTGATTGGAGCTACGTGGTGAAGAATTTGAGCAGCACTACTTTGAATGTGAGGCTGGAGTCGGTGGTGGGTGCGCCGATCATTTGTGGGCTTGAGAATTACGCAATTGTTCCTGTTGATCTCAAAACTATTCCTGATCAGGGTATGTGTGCAATTAGAAAGATTCAACTTTTTGTTTGAATTATTCTTTTATGAATTATGATTGCTTGCTGCTCAATTCTTCAGGAGATATATAGTGAAAGACTTAACTCTTTTCTCTTGCGTAGTTGTTGAGGAAATGCTGTAGAGACAAAATGGGAATGATGTGAAATTTGAGTTGGTTGATGCTAGAATCGATTGTTCGAATTAGATCATTTCAATGTTTGCTTAGATTTTTCGACTCTTTATTGAGAAGGAAGTGGTAGGATGTATTAATCCGTTTGACATTTCTTCTCCACACCCTTCTTTTTCTTAGAAATTTACTATGATTATCACCTTTTTTTCGTTTTTCGTTTTCCTTTTTCCTTATTTTGTTCTTTATTTTTTCCTATTTGTCTATTTGGGGCTAGTCTGTAAGGGGTAGGAGTAAGTTTGTGTGCGACAAAGACTAATTTTGGTAATTAGCATACATGGTAGACAAGTACTTAGTGAAGTTAAAGCTTGTAACTTCGACTACCTAGAAGACAAACAAATCTTTTTGATCGTTTGAGCTTACACTTGTGCAGTTACTGCCATGAGAGCGCTGAAGTCATCACTTCGTGTGCCCGACAGAATGGGCTGGAACGGAGATCCTTGTGCCCCTACCACTTGGGATGCTTGGGAGGGCGTTACATGTCATCTCGCAAAGGATGAATCCGCCCTTGTGGTATCACAAATGTAAGTTTCTTCTCATCTCCTTGAAGGTTCTCATTTGTATGAGAAAGATGTACTAAGAATATGTGGAGAAAGTTGCACATGTATCATGATGCTAATAGCATATTACGAAAATCCTGTCGCAAGTTGCTGACAGGTTAATTTCTGTATTCTATAATAGACCATTCTGTATTAAATTTTGTTTATCTTGCTTTCAGAGATCTTGGGAGCCAGGGCTTGAAAGGTTATATCAGTGACCAAATTAGCCTTTTGACGAACTTGGTAAGCCTGTAAGTATCTACTATTATTCTATTTAACTGTTTGATGTTTCTTTCGTTGATGGATGGATCAGTTGCTGCTTGGAAGACAATAATGATTAATAAAATAAAATGGTATTCCGGCTAATCAGTTGCATAGGAAGATGAAGTCAAAGAAGTTATATAGATTTACTTGGTTCTGCTGAGTCTGCTGACTAAGAGTATTGATCATGTGAACTTCTAATGATGGTGAGGCTACTGAATTTCTGGTGGCTAGTTATTTGGGAGATGAGCTACCATATGATCCTCTATCAGATCTCTTTGCTTCTATATGAATTTGACATTATTACAACTCACCAAGTCAACATGGATAATCTATTAGTCTTTTACTTCATTCAAATCTGTTGAATAGGTGCGTTTCAGTAGTAATGTAAATCAGCTTAACGACACTGAGAACTTTCCTCATTATTCTGGTGCTTAGAGTTTCCCGCATCATTGATTTATTTAGTTTACGTTGTTCCTCCTGGAGTAAATTAGTAATCCGTGAAAATCTTTTTATATGCAGGAATTTGAGCTCCAATTCCTTGGGCGGTAGCATACCCTCAGGATTGGGTCAAAAGTCTCTTGTGAAGCTGTAAGATTACCTGCTCTTGCTGTGTTTGATCTGGTTAAAAATTTCTGGTTATTTCATTGTAAAGGAGTTGCTGGCTTCACTTCATATCTCAAATGTATCTGTGACCTAATCATTTGAGGTTTTCTACATTCAACTCTAAGATGTTATGATTTTCAGCTTGTAACATGGCTGATAGTGTTATTTTCGCTCGAGTAATAAGTATTTTCATCCACTACTCTAAATCTGAGACTGAAGCAAACTGTATTTGCATGATGACTGAAGTATCTAAATAAAATATAAACTGATGCCACATCTAGTTTCTTGACGTTGGCCTCATATTTCCTAATCTTTGTTCTACCTTTTTGTGCAGGGATTTATCAAATAACAAATTAACGGGGTACATACCAGATAGTCTAACTTCATCCAGCTTGCAACTTGTGTAAGTCGTGAGCTTTCTTTTATGTTTGTTTGAGATTATATTATAGCTTGCATGTATCGGGTAATTAATAAATATGAGCTGCCTCTAACCCATAAACACATATGGTGATGTATATCTGTTAAAATAATTTATTTCCTTTATAATTTAATGTCATGATTTCAAAGGCGGGAATTGCTATCTTTTTGCCTTGCCAAGCTCTTCTGTTACTTTTTCCACTATTACCAGACTCCAAATCTTTTTCCTGTTGAAAAATAGAAATCTAGGAATCTGTAAAATGTTATTATAATTTCAATCAAGCTTACCGAGTTTTCTTACTTCTGCGCAGGTTCTTGAATGATAACTTATTGGAAGGGCAAGTCCCGGAGGAAATTTATTCGATCGGGGTTCACGGTGGAGCGATAGAGTATGTCATTTGTTGATCTACTGGATTTAGTTTATGTTTTTCTCTGTTACCTTTGCATCTTGAACTACTGAATCACACGTTTTTGCCTGTCTAATGCATTCTGTGAACAAATTAACTATTTCTTATTGTTAGCAGCTAATGTTGTGTATATTTATATTTGTGTGAAGTTCTTCCATATAGTCGTATGAAATAATATAGAAAATGTACTTTTCTGCAGACAATTTGGAAAATAATAAACTGTTCCGATGCATACAACCTCCATTTATTGTTGCCATACGGTAACTTTTTCCCAATATGATGTCTGAAGTTTACTAAATCTATCTCATGGAAAGACTGTTTTTTTTTCATGAGAAGTCATTCTATTTATGAAGTCCATAACTTTCTTATCCCTTTTCTTTGCTGAGCTATACCAGACTGTGAAGGCTCACACAAGGCATGAGTTAAACTGTTAAAATTCTTGGTGAAATGGAGTAAATGCATATCTATTCCACAGTTCAACTTGCACAATTCGAGTCGCTTAAGATGATTCAGTCATACATTATACGGTCACCTTGTCTCTTCTTTCTGGCAATGTCATTTGCATATCTAATGAGCCAAATTCCTTCAACAGCCTCGCTGGTAATAAAGGATTGTGTGGTGTACCTTCTCTGCCAAATTGTCCACTGTTTTGGGGGAAACACGGCTTATCTACTGGTGGCAAAGTTGGAATAGCTCTGTCATGTCTGCTTGTTTTGTCTGCGTTGCTGTTTGGAATATACTATTGCGTTATCAGGAGACGGCGTAATGACTACGACTTTGGTCTACCTCATGAACTCATGTGTAAGTTCATTTCCAGAAAACTACGTTTATTTACTCTCTTACCTGATTCAGTGGAACACCCCAATGTTATTTCTGCTACGTTTATACTTAATTTGTTCATATAATGTCATTTCCAACCCGAGAATCCAATCACATGCTGATGTTTTGCTGCTTCTCTTTGACTATAATACGTTCTACAGCTCTTGCTGCAAAGAGAAATCGATATCACAGACAGAAATCACTTATGGCTCTCGAAATGGAGAGCCAACATGCCAAAGGATTTATACCGACTTACAATGTAAGCTGACTGACGTTCTATACACGAAGAGGAAAAACGAAAATTTTTGATAGGTATCAGCTTTACCAGGATGATGTAGATAAGAATCTCGATTCTTGATCGTGTCAATACAGAGGCGAAAGCTGCAACGTCCAAACAACCCGAGGGCTTTCGCGGTTTACTCAACAGTTTGTGTTAGAAATTAGATAAGGGTTTTAGAGAACAACATTGTTTGTATTGTGCAGTGTATGTTGATCAATTTTGTGGATTAAAATGCAAAGGAATATATGGCCCTACATTGTACCTTAACCAGTTTTTGATATTTGGTGGTCATACAATGTAAATCAAACTTTATTGAGTGCAGATCAATATCAATACCATGTGGTCCTTAGCACTGACACTGCATTTCATCAGTTGTCATCATCATGAATATAAGAAGGTAAGTGGTGTGCTAAAGCCTAAAACTTCTTCTGCTATCTTCAAATATTCGTCGGAAATTAATCTTATTACTTCTGTAGCCTAATCTCATCCAATAGACTACTTCTTCCAGAGAAAATCATGAATATTCTAATTTAAGGTTCCATTTGGATTGAAAGGTTTAAAATTATGGAAATCAAATTCAAAGTAATAAATTCTTTGAATTTGTTTGGATAATTATAAATTTAAACGATTTTAAAATTTTCAGTTCTAATTTTGAATTATTTTCAAATAAATTCATTTGAAATCCTTTGTCCAAATGCACCATAAGAAATATGTAGTACACTAATGGCGTATAGCTTGAAGGGTTTTTGTTTGTCCTCCAAAATAGATAATTTTGAGAAGTTGCAATCCAAATTAAATTTTCTATCCAAATTTTACACATTTTCTACTCTATTTAATATCTACGCATTGTGCATATAAGTAAATAAATCAGATAACGTAAGTTTTATACACATGAATATGAATAGATATATGTTGGAACAGAAGATGCAATAAAATTCAAAATAAAAAATGAGACAAGGAAGCACCATTAATCAAAGGAAGAGGTCCCACTTGGTCCCCCTTACTTCCCAACCTAAAAGCCCGTTAAATGGATAATGTTGTATCAACATTTCGGCCCTTTAGTGGAGTTACTTTAAAGGTATGATGATGTCCGCTCACAGCTTTTCAGACCAAAAGTTTGGGGCTGAAGCCCAAAGTCATCAACCCCATACATACTGCTCCATAGAGTTTTTTTACTGAAAACCACACATGATATGCTGCTGCATGCATCTTCATTTCTCTTCTTTACTATTCACTCAATCCAATTCTATTTTCTTTCTTACAGAGTTGTCATACATTTATGCATCAGTGTCCGTATAATTTTATGTTCTTGTTGTCTCAATTCTTTCTTTATTCTCACAAACCGACTTTTCCTCAAATATATGCTTTCACATGATATATTCCCCTGATCGTGTGCAAAATGTAACGTAGAGAAGTTCCTGATCAGGCCTCCATGACATAAAAGAGACCAACGTGTCCAAGGAATCGTATCTACGGCTACGGTGCTTGAATCGGTCACAATCAATCTTATAAATTATAAGATAGTTGAAGAGGACATAAAATTCTGCGAGAAAAGCAGCTGCAGCAGCAGCAGCAGCCGTTGTGGATGAGGACATCCTTATGGACTTGGACTGATACTAAGTGCCAAGAGGCGATGAGGGCCTTTTTCTCCTCAATTTGTATTATGATGGGGTCTTGGATACCTACTTCCTTTCTACGGTGCAATGTATCTCTCGATACGTCTATTCATCATTTTCAACCGATGGATCAATCACAACCCATTCCCTGCACTGCATTGTAAACATATATATTCCGTTCAAATGTCAAACTTGTTTAATATGTATGATCGAATAATATTAAATGAAAAGGGATGCATTATGAGTATATTTTAATCTTCAAATTGACGAGACTTGAACCGTATGACTCGTTGATTGTAGGGCTGCAAAAGAGCGTAGTACATACGTGCTGAAAATTCAAAATGATCGCATATTCTCTAATACTAACGCGTAAGTTCATGGTCCCATGCCTTTACATTTGATGGCCTATTTGTCCTTATCAGTTATCTCAAAAACTCCAAGTTGATTCAGAGTAAATGCGGTGTTGTTGGCATTGAAGCAGTCTATGTGTGCGTGTTCATGTTTTAGAATGAATGGCAATACAACCCCATTGATGTCCAAATTTCAATTGCTTAAAAACTTTTGCCAAACGGGTCAGGTCAGAAGCTGATTTAGGTAAAAATAAGGTACGAGAAAGCACAGAGAGAAAAGACAGCTGAGAAGCCTAACTAGTACTCCATCATGCAAAAAGAGAGATTGCATTACAAGCTTTGATTCCCGCAATGTCTGCTACGCCGAAAATGGGAATCTTTTAAGGTTTTCCCATTGTTGAGTAGAATTTGTCAAAAAAGCTGCTATGGCCACTACATGGACCAAACATGGTGGATTAAATGCATTTTTAATCTCGTATTTAAGTTATTTGGTGTTTTCATTTTTTTTTAGCTTTGTAGGATAGCATTTTAATTTTGCATAAAACTTTGTCTTAATTTGCAAAAATATGAAATTTCAAACATTGATCGATATGTAATTTCAAGACATCGATCGATAGATTCTATGATCATTTATTGTACTTAATTTTATTTTTTGTGAAGATAGAAACAGAAAATTAACGACTTGACTTGGTCATGGAACTGGTACCAAAATTAAGCTGGACAACAATGTTACACCAAATGAGACTCAACCTTAATTAATGACCAATATCTTCTTATGACAAATAACAATAAAAGTTCAGGGTCACATTGATAATTAAAATGAAATTCTGGCTTTGCCTAATATTTTTTATTCCAGAAATTAGGCAGCTAGCGTTAATAAAGAAAACCAACTTCATGTAATGCAACTATTTTTTCTTTTTATAAAATCGATTATAATTACATTATAAGTTTCAATAATTAACAATTAATATACTAATTTATCAATATTAATTATTTATAATTAACCAACAACTATTATTATAATAAATTTGTACCAACATATTTATGCGTGCCATGATGCTCGAACCTATATTGCAACTATCTCTGATGACTTACAGGTGCATTACAATTGAATACAAAGACTTTTTGAACCTCAATAATAATAATAATAATAATAATACATCATATTGTGTGTTCTTGTTGAGTGATATTTACACAAATTCCAGGCTGCAACTAATTAACTCACATATAATTAATAAACAAAACTAATCATGCTTTTTGACTGCGACTAATCAGAATCAAAATCCAATTAACAAAATGTGTGAAGCAAATCTTTGCACGTGGGTCTTTCATTTAATTATTCATTAGGAGGTTACATGTTGCTAGTTTTTGTTCAAGCATGCAACTTACACTTTATTAATTGGTAATTGCTTAATTATTAGAAATTAAATGAAGTGACTTAAATAGACCCACGTTCACATGCAGACCACCGCTGAAAATTATTAGTAATCTATATAAATAGCCGCGAGCCCTACCCCCATTACATATGACTAATATAAATTGGATGTATTTAATTTATCAGACCTAGCTACCTAATCCTGCCACCATCTGGAATTGGACCTAATATCGGTTGCATGTAAATAAATTAAGCCATAGATGAAGTGAATAAATGGTAGCAACTTGCATGAAAATATTGAAATAATTAATTATACCAAGAATTTAAAAATAATAAAAGCATTTATGTGAACCCGTGATGAGATAGGAGTAGCCCACGATCATATCTACTACTCCTCTCAAGCAATTGGAATTTGCATTTACTTGACTCGGTGGATCTACTCATACTCATACGTGATAAAGTCTCCTCTCTATTTTTTAGGTGACAATCTAATAGTTTGAGATTCGAGATTTTGTATCGGACGACTGTGTATGAATTTTTGGGTGTTTATATTTGATTTGAATGATCGATTT
This sequence comes from Sesamum angolense, assembly GCA_034509725.1. NCBI lineage: Eukaryota > Viridiplantae > Streptophyta > Magnoliopsida > Lamiales > Pedaliaceae > Sesamum > Sesamum angolense. Next base: position 10,665,428 of record JACGWL010000001.1, on the reverse strand, counting down.
TAAAATTTTGAATTAATTGAAAATTAAAAAAATAAAAAAATGAGCTTGGGGTATAATAGTAATTATTGAGAAAGGTTTGAGTCGAGAGTGGGTAGTGATGTGATTAACATAATGGATGGTGATGGTGGTGATGATGATGATGATGAATGCTTATCTGCAACAGAAGCAAACGAAAAAGAAAAATCAAATGTTAGCCAACTTGCCCAAACCGATGTTGACTTTTTATAATTAGCAGTTTGTGCGTGCCATGTCGGCAACATATATGTTAATTTATACTCTACTCATTTTGGGATTTTGATTCTTTATTTCTCTTTGTGACTCAATTACTTACCTACTTAATTATATTATACTAAGATCATCAAAACTCTATGCTGCTTTTTAAACTTGAATATTAGTTATGCTATTAATATTTTCTATGTATATTTCTTTTCTTACTAGAATAATGTTACTCAAATAATTATTTCTTCAACTTTGAAGTTGATTTCGTAACAATTGTTGTAAAAATGAGATTCATTTCTCATTTATAGTCAAAGTTCCTGATTGATTTGCGACTTGTGAGCAGTGTAGACCCTAGGCCACGAGGGAACTCTTACTTGCAGAAGTCAGAATGTTTTTGGGACCGTTCAATTTCAAGACTAGTTAATGTATGTATAGTGTGATCACTGCCTTTTTCTTTTTACAACTTTTGAAATTTTCGTCCTGCAAGTTTATATGTAATATGAGGAAACTTACACAAAATATAATATGAGGAAACTTCTTCTGTAATTCAAAAATTAATATAAAATAGCATTTGGGTATAAATAAATATTCATCACATTGGTGTAATGAATAATAGTATAGTAAAAAATAGGTAGAAATATTATGATCAAGTCACATGACAGTATAAGAGTACGAAAATAAAAGAACAAATGAATTAGGGTAAAGCCCAGAAGGTGGACATATAAATGTAAGTCCACATTTTGACAATTCAAAGCAACAGTTCATGTGCTAAAACCATCAAATTGGATAGAGAAAGTGTTTGGTTTTAATACATAATAATAATAATTAGGGATGGGAGGGGATATGTGAGAATTGTTCTCAACCAATGGGAGGATATATGTGGCACACAGCTCTACTATATATATATATGGTCCCAATTATTAATATTGCAGCAATTTCAAAGTCTCTCCCGTCAACAAAAGCGACTTCCCCGCATTACAAACTTCTCCCACTTGCCCTCCCATCCCATCCCATCATTTTATTTCATTTCACGAGTTTTCAAATGTCTACACCTTCATATGTACCTACATACATACATACATAAATACATGCGAATTAATTAATATCCAACATTGCTTTAATTTATAGTTTATAGATAGATTTCTTGTAAGTACTTCACATGATTCAACCTTGAGAATATTCTCCCCACATGTGTATTTGGGCCAAATAGTGATAATTTTTCATAATGAGAATCGTGGTTTTTTAATAATTACCTAGGTATTATACTCATGGTAGTCATATAGTAAATTTACAGTTTTAATGTTTTTTTTTTAATAAAATCTTTACTCATATTTATTTACTACTATACTCCGATTTCTCTCGTTATTTTTTTTAATTATCATCTATACAAGTATATATGTCTACTCAATGACGAATACTTAATATGTATATATATGATATAAGGTACATTATACGTTTACAAAAAAAAAAAACAACCAAGCAATATGTCTCGTGTTTCAGACACGATCGATTTCAACAAAATAATAATAATAAAGATGCTTTAATTAGTGACATAATGTTAGGCCACGTTGTGGTTTGTCTTAATTTACTTAGGAAAATTGTAAGATAGTGTGTTTTGGGTAGATATGCGTGGATGCTGATAAACTAAGAGAATCTTGGATTTACTTAATCCAAAATGTTATGTTATTTTTTAAATGAGAAGTAGTTGGGGAGTCACAGTTTTCTTGCATGATGGGACTTTGGATCATAAAACTAGCCATTGCCTTCTAATTATTAAAGTCTTTCTATCTCAGACAAGAAACCCATGTCCCAAATTCTTTGTGACAGCGACACTGCCACCTTTCGCTTTCCCCTCCTCATTTTTCTTTCTTTCTTTTTTTTTTTTTTTAATTGAAAAAATTCAATAATATTTATTAGGGTTCTTCTGTTTTCGTTTTTTTGTAAGTCAAATCAAGTCTTTCTCCTACATCTGTTTCTTCTAATAATCAAAATTCACTGTCATGCTGTGCCTTGGGCAAGAATTCTTTCTAGAAGTGGATTTGAAATTCAGAATGACAACTCATTGAAAAAGAGATATTCTATGAATGCACTTGAATTTTTCGTCCAAAATATCTTATCAGTTGCTAAACGACGTGGGACGGAGTATCCCATTCGCTGATTTCTTCATAAAATGATTAATCTTCTTTTCAGATTAGGAGAAAATTTGATATATTATTTTTGGCTTTAATTTATTTGTGTGCTCAAAATATTTAAAAGAGTAAAGCTTTTGATAATAGTAAATTTAAATTGGAATGATGTGGTTGACCAAAAGCTGGGTCTTCTTCCACGTGGATGCAGTCAAAGATATACCTTAATTTTCTCTATTTAGTTTCTCTTTTTACAATAATTATATGAATAATAACTATAATTATATTTTTTAATTAAAGAGTGGAGTATTAATGAGAAAGCGTTGCCGCGTGTGATGGCGGTCGATTATATTGGCGCAGAAGAAAATCGTGCTACGAACAAAATACTTGTCAAACTTGAGACAATCATACACTACTCGTTTGCGTTCCTTTCTTCCAGAAAAAATGTGATAAGCAAAACAATAAGCCTAAATTATGTTGTCATCTTCTCTAATTACATCAACACCTCTATTCTTTCATAAAATTATTAATAAACGTAATTATAATTACAAGCATGTTTTTATTCAATGATGAAATTTTACATAAATATTTTTGAAATACATTACAAAAAATAAAGAATGTTTGATTCATGAATCTAGTATATACGAGAAATGTTCATATAATTTACTCAAAAATAAAATAAAATTACTTTCGGTTACATTTATAGCCTCAAATCATGACTATATAATATTTTATAATTGTAGTGGCTTAGGTATAATAATAGCTTGATTTTCAGTTGAGATTGAAAAACGTGTTTTAATTAAATCGTTAACAAATCGTGGATAAGAACTAGCACTTTTAGCATATTGTTTTATGCATCCATTCTCCTCAATCAAAATAATAATAAAAAATGAAAGTATATAGTAGCAAATCAAAAACTTGCAACAATACATGTATTTAAATAAAATGAGATTAAAACAACATGCAATGTCCAAAATTTCATATGTCATCATCACCTAGTGACTCGTGCCTAAAACTTGTCCACATTTATGGAAATACTATTACGAGATAATATTATACATAAGTTGTCCAAATTAAAGAGCTAATATAAATAATAATAATAATAATATTTCTTTAGCAAACCAAAAATCAAAGATTCGCATCATGAACGAGTCAATTTAATTGGTGGGGTGAGGGTAAAGTCGCATTTTAGTCGGTGAGATTGATGTGGCGTTCCATGTGTGTGTGCATGCATGGTCATATATGAAGTCATCTCCAACTGAGAAAAAGAAATACTAGAAAATAAATCCTAGAGAGTTGGAAATGCGCTTTTGGTTGTGGAAACCAATAGATATAATTATCCAGTGATTTGAGATGATCATCCAAGATTATTTTCTGACGCGTGATATATAGCAGCGGATATGGATAAACCCTTGCTTTTTCATTTGTGGGATGTGTTAACTGATCGCTGGGGTGGGTAATTCATGATGACATGTAATCTTTCATATTCTAACTATCGTTTGTTTCCGTAATTTTAATATAAAATACTAGAATTAGACCTAACATTTTCAATTAATATTTTACTTTTCATTTTATTTATTTAAAACACCTACATATATAGAAATTTTAATCCAAACTAGGTTGGTCAAACCAAATCAATTGTATCACAATTGCTATGTGATTGGTCACTTTTCCTAAACTGTACACCAATCACACGGCAAGTGTGTAGAGGTGCACTCAAGTCTTTGGCAGCATTGATTTAAACTATTTTTTAAATATGTTAAATCTTAAGGTTTTATTATCTTGTATAGGGAGTAAGTACTCATCGATTTTATTTATAACCTTGTACAAGAGCTTTTGAGATTAATACGGGTAGGTATTTACCAAACCTCCTGCATTAAGCATAGACGGCTTCAGTACAAAAAAAATAATACACTTATTATATAATTAATTTAGATTCGATCAAATTAAAACTAAAATTCCCCCTACATATATAGTGTGGAAGGTAGCAATTAATGTTCCAAAATAGCACAGCCAAGGGTTTGGCTGCTAAATTAGAGACGTCACACTATAACCTTTCTTTTCTATTTGTAATAAAAATATGGAAAGACTGAGCAGTGCAACAATTATAAAAGATTTCTTTCATCGTACAATATTTAATTTATGCTGTAACTACTGTTATTTTAAAATATGAGGCCGTGACTATAATTAGGATCATTTCTCCTACTCAAAATTACTACAAATGTAAAATGGATTCGATATATGACCTATCTGTGTATTTTTGTTTCCACTTAATTAAATTACAACTAGGATAGAGTGAAAGTTTCATGAAGAATCGAATATAATTATGGTTGATGACTAAGAGAACCACAAGGATATTTAATCTAATTAGTAGTTTTTGATAAATAAAAATAAAAAAAAGATTAAGGGATTAAACTTACTTCTCAGTTAAAATAGGATCATGAGGAAATGATACTATATATTAGCGACCTTTGTCTTCTCTATTTTTTTTATACCCAACAGGTTTATTGAAGTATTTATTTTTCAAAAGGTTTGATGTTTCTGTAAATTATACATAGTAATGAACTCAATAGTGTGGAAGTTTAAGAGGAATTTAAATAGTAAGGCTGATATGTTAAATGAATAGCGATGATAAAGGATAGTTATTGAATAGATAGGGCGTGCGTGATTGGAGTGAGTATTAGAGGTTTGGTCGAGGGTGTGGATTGAGGAATATAGGGAGCAAAAAGGTAGAGGGAAGTTGATGTTGAAATTAGGGTGATAGGGATAGAAGAGTTAAGGTTAGTGGGTTAGCGATTAAAGGTGGCGGACTTTGCTGTTTGTTTAATGATATGGGGGGGACGTAAGAATTCTTTAGGGTTGAATTGTGAGTGGAGTGATGCGTATTGAACGTGGGGGATTGGTGGTTTACAAAACGCATTTTTACCAGGGCGATCTGGCGGGTTGATGGAGGTTTGCTGAAGGAGTGTAGTCGGTTCAGTTGCTAGAGAGGTTGGGAAGAGTAGTTGTTTTTTTTTTTTATTTTAATTTTGATTAAATTTACCTGAAAGCATAATAAATATTATTTTTATTGTTACCTTGATTAAACTTATTACGAGAACTGGGTAAATGGTTATGAGATTCTTGTCATAAATCTTGCATGTCAGTTATTGAGGAAAGAGCTGAGTTTAGCGATTGAAGATAGCTAGGGATTGGGAGAATGTGAGCTATATGAGAAGGTGGGAGGAGGGATATGAAGAGAAGTTAAGGAATATAATTTGTATACATCCACATGTTCCAACTAAGCTTTTTTTTTCACCAAGAACATTGTTATTTTTTTGGAAGGGGAGGACCTAATTATTGTAATTTGCCATATCTTCCGAGTTGTATATTTTTTTGCTTTTGTTCCTTAAAACTATGATGTGAAAATTGTAATATCCTAAAATATAAAGAGGTGTTTGTGGCAGGAGTGTTTTGGGAATGAATTATTTAGATATATTTATTGAAAATAAATTTAGAAAGACGTGAGACGTTAAGGTTTATAAGTACAGAAACTTTCGTTTTGTTTTTTTTTTTATATAAATTTAAGATTTATGAGTTACTAAAAATAAGAATTTGTGCCGATTATTTTAAGATACTATTACTTTCCGTCCATATTGAATATTATAAAATTTATTTCTTTTTTAATTAATTACTATCGTAATAATTAAGGGATAACACCTTGGATAGGGAAGTACTGAATTTATTGGATTGTAGTTTTTTTTTTTTTTTTTTAATTTTTAATTATGCAAGAGTGTATAGTAATAGAAAGTAGAGGAGAGCAGAAGATATATAATTTATATTAATATAAAAAGAGATATAAGAATCATAATGTATAGATAATAGTGTAATGTGGAGTTAGAAGGTTTGTAGTTGTTTTGTAGACAAGGTATGTGTCTGCTAATTGTATGATCAAAAGATATGTACTTGGGAAATTTATTAAGACTTGTTAGCTGACAAATGGTGTGCGTCAGCCAATTAATTTACTAATTCGGCTAAATCAAATTGCATATTTGCTTCTCAAAATAAATAAATAAATGGGATATCTTTTTCAATTAACCAAGAAAAAACTATTCAATGTATTTTCTTAATAATTTTTGGAGTTTATCTTATAGATATGTTAGGTGAAACAACGTTTGATATTCCGAGAAGGATATATTTAATGAGAGTGAGACTTCCCCAGTCGAGCAAAGCTAACTCGATTGATTTGCCGTTCCTTCGTCAGTGGCGCTATGTGCCGGGTACGGTTCGTCTTCCTGGACTTCGCAGTGTCGCGTGTTATCCGTCAGTGATGTAGAGTCGACGCCCGATGACAGTACAACTATATGACAGAGTGTTAAGCTAGATGATGACGGCCTAATAGATAATTTAGAATAATGATGACATTGGGTTATCATCATCTACAATAAATTAATTAATGTTAGGATTTGATTTGTCCCACTTCAAATATGTCGACAGTACAAAGAAAGATGAGTGTCTTAAGGTGATCACCAAACAAGGCCCTACCACTACATTAATATATATAAACCCCTTCAGCAAATAGAAGATTCCCGAAGAGGAAAGGCCATCAATTCTATGTATATATAATCCCTTTTTGCTGCTTTCAGCATAGGGAAAGAGAGATAACAGAATAAATAAATTATAAATACAGGACCTTAATAATGGTTGGAAAATGGTGTGAGGCCCCATTGTATTTATATGTGTTTTTGCTGATTTATCTAGCGGGAATTTTCGTATGTGAACTCCATCATCTATAAATATTCTCGGACCAGCGGCGGCCGTAAATTACGAATAGGGATTAGTCTTGAATTTAATAAACTTAACAATAAAATGAATCAATAAAGAATAACATCTCTATAAATACATTACATTTTCGGTAATATCCAAATGGTAAATTACAATTAAAAAATCAATAGCGGAAATGGGACGAATTATAAAAAAACGTAAATTACAAAGAGCTTTTTTGAAAAATTATATAATTATAAATATTTTTTATTGAAAAATATATATATATAGAAAAATAGTAAAAGAATAGTGCGTATGTGGGTGTCATGTGAAAGTCCAACGTTCCCACCTGTAAGGAGAGCCACCAGCCAGCATGGATACATCTACACCATTTGTATCTAATGCACACGTACCCTGCCCACAACACCTAATTCACATCAATATTCCAATATTCAAAATTCTCGCACCCTAACCACCATCCTAATTTATTATTCATATATATATGTATTATGACCCATAAATTTTTCTACCATCCATTAATAATTATATGCATTAACTAATAAAAAACCTTTATTCACAATTTTAATATTAACAAGCATGAAATACATAAAACTTCCGATGATTAATAGTTAGTTTAACAAAAGCATATAAAAACTGTAGATACAGATATGTAGTGACATGTGTACCATGACAAATAAATAGTAATAAATATAACCCATCGTTACAAGTAGGAAAATTTGTCTTCTTTCTTGATATGTTAAATTTAATTCTATTTCTTAAAATTTTCTCACATTGCGTTTTATAGCTTGAAAATTCTCTCAATTGTAATCATTATGTGGATTTTTCATTCAATAATTAATAGTCATTAGTAGGTTGTTATGGGGCATGTGCTTTCTCTATTAGTTATTGGATGGAAATGCACGTGAGAAATAAAATTGAGAACAGTTTCATGTTAAAAAATCACAACAAATATAACTAAATAAAAAAGGCCTCAACATATGTGACAAAAAAAATCGCTTTTTGGTTAGAAGTATATCTTGAGTATTATAGTATGATAAGATGTGCAATTAAAAAAAAAAATTGCATTTTTGATCCCATAGGATACAAAGTATTGTATTCATTCCATACTTTACAGGATTTATTTTTTTGGTTCCACAACATCAAAATACGTTGCAATTGTAGTCTCAATGCCTAACAAATTTGATCCCACATAATTAGTGCATGAGATCATCTTCAATATTTCTTAATCTTATGAGATAAAAAAATATTGATCCTATAAAGTACAAATTTCCGTATTTTAGAGGACCAAAAATGCAAATTTGTTGAGGAAATAATTTGTGGGGAAGAGAGGCGTTGTTGAATGGGGCCAATAATGCAGCCAAATGGTGCAATACTAAGCCTGGGATTGGTTGAAATCTCAAGTTGCAAGGGTGGGGGCCCTATTGAGATGAGGAGGACTATGTGTCCGTACACATTAATTCACTATATTTGTATGTTTCTCCTTTTCATGTTACTCACCATTATTTGACAAACACCACCTTTGGAACTAAGGTTTTGTTGTAGCAGCCCACAGTTAGTGGGATTTTCAATCATGAAAGTGAAACCAGATGCTCGACAAAAGGGTTTCCAACAAAACCACCCTGCTCCAATTTAACTGTTTTACCCTGAAAAAGAAAAACACTAAAAATACATACTGTTACTAAATACTATGTTATACATATATGATCATATGTATAAATACATGAATTTCAGTACAAGATATAATTAATGAATAAAATTGTCACTAATTTGGAACTATATATGGAGTCAATAATGTGTATTAGTGTCCAAAAATGCTAAAAAAATGAACTTAACTAATAAAACAAAAGAGGAGGAATGAAATCATGGGAATGAGGTCGTTGCATGAGGGGAAATTGTTGTTGGGTGAGGGGTTTTTGTCTTAAAGTCTATCCACACTTCATTAACTGTGGCCCATGCATATACAGCCCCTTATCCCATCCCATCCCAGTGGAAGAAGATTGTTACCCCCCACCTCCTCCCCTTGTCTCAATTATATTTCTTCCTTTTTTATCTTATCTGATGTTGATACTTCTATGCTTTATTATTTGTTGTCTGCTTTTATTACACCAATTCCACTCCACATAAACTTCCCCACACGCACACTCCTGAAAGATCTAATATATATATATATAATATATATAATATATATATATATATTCCGATCGAATTATCTGTTGTAAATTCTATCCATTTTGAACTTCATTCAACATATATAAATCACGTCTATAAAAATATTTCTAAATAAAATATGTGATATCATCTTTATGCACTTTTTTTTTTTTATGAAAATAGTTGGAGATGTGGGGATATGATCTTTACACATGCTACTTGTGTATGTTCAAATAGAGTTTGCAACAGAAAATCCAATCTGGTCTTTGTTCCTCGTAACCACATTAGCATTTCTTTTCTTTCTTTTTTTACTATTTGGAGTGAAAATACTTGGTCAAATACATTTTCCTTATAGTATGTGATTATTACATCATTTAATACAAAATTCACAAATTGAATTAATACATCAACAATTTATATCAACGAATACATTCAAATGAGATAAAGAAACAACAAGTTGCTACCAAAGTAGACATACAAACACATTTGTCTTACTCGAACTCATGACAGCCTCAACCTTACCAATCAACTAAATATTTGAGTAATTAATGTATATATTTTTTAGTTGGTTGATGAATTAGTTTGTCAGAACAGTGTATTTTGAAACAATTTTTAGTTTATAAGGTGCAAATGTATTTATAGGAAGGGGTGTGTATAGTATGTGTAGAGGGGGAGACCATGCTGATGTTCAGGAAAGCTCAGGGGGGATGAACTTACTAAAACAAGGTCCACACTCATGTGAATCCCATCAACTTGTTCCCCTTATCTTTTACCCCACCTCACATACGCACCCCCACAACACACACTGACACCTACACGTACCTTTTTTACTATACATACACTACATCACCAAATTTTATTAGTTTACCTCAATTTCAAATTAATTATTATATAATATAATTTTTATAAAATAATTGATTGGGCACAAATATAATATTGGAACTTACTATCTATTTATTTATTTTTAACAAAAATTAAGAAGCATCGTCATTTCACAGTTGAGTACAACATTTAATTTCTTTAACTATGTTATTATATTAAAGCCTAAGTCCCGTAAACTAACTTAATTTTGTGTGTCAAACATGAAATTTCTAAAATATCCTTATATTTTTAACAATTTACAACATCAATTTAGTGTGTCAAATGTGGAATTTTAAATTAGCCAACCTTTTATTGTATCACTATAAATTTTTAGTAAGAAAATTCTTATTCAAATTATGATTTGATTTAACTAAATTAATTACAAAGTAAATTTGATATATTTATTATGTGATTGGTCACTTTTTTAATTATATTATTATAAGATAAATATATTATACTTATTATGTAATTAAATTAAATCAAACTCAATTAAAATTAAAAATTAACTTAATAGGTGGTGTCCCGCCAGTAATAATAAGATTCTAAGAGGGTGGTGGTATTCACTATTCAACAACCCTAGTCCCTTCAATATCCCACAACTTTGAAAAGAGAAACTGAAAACTTGTGTATGTGGAGAAAGTTGATTAGAGAGGTAAGACCTCCCCACCCCCACCCCCACCCCCACCCCACCATCTCATGAATCTTCCTAGTTCCTTACCATCTCAAAGGGTTGACCCACCTCACCCACATCTCCATATCTCCATTTTTTCTACAAGATTTGTACCATATGCAACTACTTTATGGAGTTGTATTTTTATTATTATATTTTCCACACACACACACACACACACACACACACACACAAACTTGGGGCAGATCTTATTATATATACTCACACATCGTCTCTACACCTCATTTCATAATTCAAACTTCTCATTCTATCCTCCAACAATACCATCATACTCTTATTTCTCTGCGCACCACAATGGATGCAAGCAGCGCAGATGAAAGCACAACCAGTGACTCCGTATCAACCACGCCCTCGCCTTCTCCCATCAAGCCGCCGGAGATCAGTCTCTGCCGCATGGGCAGCGGCACCAGTGTGATCATCGACGCCGAGAACGGAGTCGAAGCGGAGTCTAGAAAGCTGCCCTCATCAAGATTCAAAGGCGTTGTCCCTCAGCCTAATGGCAGGTGGGGTGCACAAATCTACGAGAAGCACCAAAGGGTCTGGTTGGGCACTTTCAATGAGGAAGAAGAAGCCGCCAGAGCTTATGACACCGCCGCGCAGCGGTTCCGGGGCCGCGACGCCGTCACTAACTTCAAGCCATTGGCGGAGAAGGAAGACGAGATCGAAGCTACTTTCTTGAGCTCCCATTCGAAAGCCGAGATTGTTGACATGCTGAGGAAACACACGTACAATGATGAGCTGGAGCAAAGCAGGAGAAACTACGCCGGGAGCAAGATGGCGAAGGACGGCCTCTTCAGCCTATCCAGCGGCGGCGGCGACAGTGCGGCGAAAGCCCGAGAACAGCTCTTCGAAAAGGCTGTGACGCCTAGCGATGTGGGCAAGCTTAACAGGCTTGTGATCCCCAAACAACATGCAGAGAAGCACTTCCCTTTGCATAACGGAAACAATTCGAAAGGAGTTCTGTTGAACTTCGAAGACAAAGGGGGCAAAGTATGGAGATTCCGTTATTCATACTGGAACAGCAGCCAGAGCTACGTCCTGACAAAAGGGTGGAGCCGGTTTGTGAAGGAGAAGAATTTGCGGGCCGGCGACATTGTGAGTTTCCAGCGATCAACCAGCCCGGATAAGCAGCTTTACATTGATTGGAAACCAAGGAACAACGGATCCAATGGCGCAGCAATCGGGCTGTCGGGCCTTGTTCAGCCCGTTCAGATGGTTAGGCTATTTGGAGTAAACATATTTGAAGCTCCAAGAAACGGTGGGGACGCCGCCGCCGCCGCCATTGACAGTTGCAGCGGGAAAAGGCTGAGAGAAATGGAGATCTTGGGATTGGAGTGCAGCAAGAAACAAAGAGTTATTGACGCCTTGTAACATTTAATTATTTAACCTTTATTTTTTCTTTTTGTAGTTGTAATCGGTTCTTGTTCTTGATATGAACTGGTAATCAGTACTGTAGATGATGTTTTATGTTGGGGAATGGGAGAAAGGGTTTAATTGCAATTGTACAGTACAGTGATGAGACAAAAAATGAAGAAGGGTAGCTGAAGAAGAACTTAGGTGGATGGATAAAGAAAATATTGAAATGCCAAAAAATATTAATTTTGTTTGTTTTCAAGAATTTCAACTGTTGAGACAGACAGAGTTATCAGCTGCTGCTATTATTATTATTATATGTATGACTATTGACTTGGTATTGGTCAGGTTTTCTTTTGAAGCAGCCAATGCTTTTTGCACATTGTTTTGCTTTCCAAAAATATCTATCTAGTGGCTGGCGTGCTATCACCACCTTATCCCATTTCCCATTTCAGATTAACATTTCATTTATTTATATACTCAAATTATATATATCTACCAGAATATTTTATACGTAAAAGAATCATATATAATTATAGTGTATTTTGAATTATTTGTTAAAATTGGGTACCGGCCAACGCATTCGAATACCATGCATTATGTCAAAATATATTTATATCAATATTCAAGATTTGGGGAGGCATGAAAAAGCAATGACACACCAAACATATGCAATTCTTTTTCCTAAGAATAATTAGCAGTGAGATTGGAAGAAATACAGAAAATTCTTATCTAAATTAAAGTTGATAGAATTAAATCAATCATACTTTTTTTAATTATACACCAATACATAAATATATTGTAATTATTATATAATTAATTTATGTCGGATCAAACTGAATCTGAATTAAATAAAATTTCCGAAAAAAGTACATAGGCAATTGGCATGGAATAGTGGTGGGTTTTGGGCATGAGGAGAATAATAGAATCATATTCCTGCAACTTGTCATATGTGACCAAGAATTGTAAGACAACTTGTTCTTTTAGCATCCTAGTTGTTATTCAAGTCCGGACAAAAAATCATAACCCCACATTACAAGGGACATTTGTGTTGTATCGACAGAGCCGTAGTTTCTACGGTTAAAACTAAAAGGCCTATATGGTTTCTTTCTTGGCTCGGATGTCTTCATCAACTTCTGCTAAATTTTGATGCATCAGTTAGAATCTTCTCCTTCCCTTTTTTTTTTTTTTTAATTTATCCAAATCAAAATTTTCAATTATCCCATTCCATTTGCATTAATTGAATATCCAGCTATTTATTTGGCTTTTCCTCATTGAATCTTTATCCTTTACAAGAAAAATGGAAATAAAAATAAACAATATATTTATATTTTGAATAAAATTCAAGATGAAAATATAGATATTTAAAAAAAAAAAAAAAAAGGTATCTGCTTGACAATATTGTGGCGATAAAGCTAAGAAGAGCATACTCAATACGTTTTGGGGTTGGCCCACTCCAATTTTTGGAACGAACTTCAATTTTGTGTGGCCCGAATTTTAATGGGCGTGAACAAATAGTTTGGTTTGGGCAAGTCTTAACACTCAGGTCCAAGTTATGCAATGATATTAATGCAAAAACATAAATAAGTTTTTTTATACATATTTACACTAGATATCGTCGCACGTGGTTTTCGCAAGCATATAAAAAAAAAAATTGATATGAGATGATAAAAAAAAAGAATTATTAAAAAGAATAAATTATAATAAATATGGAGAAAGAGAAATATTGGGTAGTGAGTAGTTATGAGGAAAAAAATAATTATAAAATTATTAAAAAATAGTAAAATTACTAATATGACCAAATAATTTTAAAGAGAAAATGAAATGAAGGGTAAATTGGGGAATCTAAAATTGGTACGCTTAAAGGGTTTTATTTTATAATAGTATAGATATATTAGTGCATGTCAGGAGGTATTTTTTCTTTGTTATAAGGGTAGTTTTGTTACAAAAATATTTGACTTGCAATAAGTTAGGTAGATTAATTAGGAATAAATATAATTTCTAGTACAATTTTCTTTGCTAATATCAACAAATGTTGTTAATCATGACTAATGGAAAAATCGATTTGTTGATGAAAACATATGAAATAGACTACATGAAATCTATGTAAAATTATACTAAACTTTAAGAAAGAGTGGTGTAATTATTCCAAATCAGGGATAATTACACTCCCCTTCCCGAAGTTTGATGTAATTACATGTAGACCCCTTGTAGTTTGAAAAATTACATCTACCACCTCTAAGGTTTGCTTTCGTCTAACAAATTGGTTCCCCCGTTAATCAAAATTCACTAAATTTGCTGATATTAATAGAAAAATTGATTTATTACTTATTGTGGGTCAAATAATTTTTTTGAACTAAGCTACTCTTATGACGGTTAAGATACACCTCCTCATATACATTAACGCGTGAAGACATATGAGGGTAGTTTGATCATAAAAAAATTTATTTGACCTGCAATAAGTCAAAATAAATCAATTGGGGGTAAATATAGATTTTGTTTCAATTTTTTTTCAATATCAGCAAATTCAGTGAATTTTGACTAACGGATGAACTAATTTGTTAGACAGAAGCAAACTTCATGAGTGCTAGATTTAATTTTCCAAACTATAGGGGTTTACATGTAATTACACCAAACCTTAGAGGAGAGGAGTGTAATTTTCCCTTTAGTTTAGGCAAGTCCAACACTCAGGTCCCAGTTATGCAATAAATATTAATGCAAAAACATAAATAAATTTTAATTATGATCAAACTATCTTTACACATATTTACATATATTAGTGCATGTCAGGAATAATTTTCTTATAAGGGTAGTTTTGTTAAAAAATATATATATTTGACTTGCAATAAGTTAGGTAACTCAAAAAGGGATAAATAGTTTCTAGTGCAATTTTTTTTGTTAATATTAACAAATTTTGTGAATTATGACTGATGGGAAAATCTATTCATTGATGAAAACATATGAAATAAATCACATAAAATCTATGTATAATTATACTAAATTTTAAAAAAGTGGTGTAATTATTCCAAATCATAACACCTCTTCCCCCCTCCCCAAATAATGCAATGTTATGCTTATTCAGGATGGCTAACACTGCATTCTGAAGCTGAATTGGTTAAGAAATTTTTTATTTATTGAAAACGTCTATCATCACACTGTATTTTGTATAGAGGTAATTTAGCAAGAGAAGCTGAGAAGGCGGTAAGATATCCTCCTCACATCATATACGTACGTACCGTCCGAGCTGATCAGTGCAAACTGCAAAGCTATGAAAGAAATTCAGACCTCTCACCAGCTCTGCACAGATTTTAAATATATTATCGGGCGCCTTGTCTTCCTGTCCTGCCCAAATCTGAGTCTACTCACTCACCCACATGAAGACATGATTAGGTTCTTCTCTTCATCTTTTTTCTGTATTTTTCGTGTGCTGTCTGTCTTAATTTTTCTTCATCGATATCTCCCTGTAAAATACGGATTGCATCATTCATGCTGTCACCGTATGTTATTTTATTATTTCCATCACATCTGCAGTTTTGTTTATGGATCTCATGATCTGGGCTAGCTAGCTAGAATCTTGATCCAAATATGGTCGTCTGCAATTATTTGAATCCGGACATATATATCCTGATGACGTTGTTTGATCATCATGTATACACTGATTTTCCTAATTTCTTCTGTCATCATGTATAATAAAATGATGGATGACACCTATTATGTTGAAGCAAAACACTCAACATTATAGCCAAGTTTTGTAGCTGATAGTTTGGTAAGTTTTCTCTCATATATTCAGTAGTTAAGCACTTTTACTTCAAGTGATTATATGTAAAAGTTCTCTATTGCAACTTTGAATTCTAGTGTGATGGAAAAATCATATTGTTTGTTTTGTATTTTAGTATCAGTACATTATAAGTTACATGATGGTTTCATAAATTACAGAAAATATATATCAGTTTAATGAGTTTAGTCACTTGATTAGATTTTCTTAGTATTTTGAGGAAAAGAGTGTTTAAGGACAGATGAAAAGTATTTCAAAGATGAATTTATCATTCGAGCGGACTTACATTCATTTATAAGGACATGAAAATTGTATGCTAGTCAAGAATTTATTCAATTAATTTCTCCAAGTCTGAAGAATTATTTGGACACAAGGAAAGAAACATGTGAGAGTAATTAGCAACTAGATTATTTCATAATTTCAGACATACTCACTCACCTACCGCCAACGTTGACTATTCCCTCCAACCGATGTTCGAGTGAGTTTCCACATGGTACAACCACGTGCATCACTGTCCTTCTCCATTAATGAATTTCGTATCAAATTTTCTCCTATATACTCACCAACTCTACATCATATCATATACATAATCTCTGTGTACTGTATATATGCAAACATAGTTGCATCATTTCCACCCGGCCCCAAGTACAACTCCCATGAGCACGCACCTGCACCTAAACTTCCAATCCTCATTAATGGCTTGTACCAACACCCTGAAATTGAAAGCAATTACTTCCAAGACTACAGTAGCAGCAGCTTCTGCTTTCCCATCAAAGGAAAGGGAGTGCTTGCTCTTGATTTTTCAGCTTCTCTCTTAACAAAAGATTTCAAGATTTCCACTATTCATTATCCCAAAATTTCCACCACATCAAGATCCTCGAGAACTCTCACTACACAGGCATTCTTCTGGAGAAAACCAAGATCAGAAGAGTCTTCAAGACCAAGTAAAAATTTCCAAGCTTTTTTTTTCATATAATTTTTTCATGCTCAAAATTCCCAGTTTTTGTATACAAATTCTAATGTATTTTGTATTTAATTTAATATATACACGCTACGTGTATAGAAATCGATTAACCTTGTCTGATGATATTATATCAACATATGTATATATATATAATCAAGATTAGCATTTATAATATTTCAGGTAAGGTTCAAGAACTATACGTGTACGAGATGAACGAGCGAGACCGTGGCAGCCCGGCATACCTTAAACTAAGCCAGAAAGAGGGGAAATTCCTGGGAGACCTGGTGCCCTTCTCCAACAAGCTCTACTCCGGCGACCTGCAAAAACGACTAGGAATAACGGCGGGTTTGTGTATGTTAATCCAAAACTTCCCGGAGAAGGGAGACAGATATGAGGCCGTGTACAGTTTCTATTTTGGAGATTATGGGCACATATCTGTGCAGGGCGCGTATCTGACATACCAGGACACCTACCTGGCCGTGACAGGCGGCTCAGGGGTGTTTGAGGGTGTCTATGGACAAGTTAAATTGCAGCAGATTGTGTTCCCGTTTAAGCTCTTCTACACTTTTTACTTAAAGGGGATCAAGGATTTGCCTGCCGATCTTGTGGTTAAGCCGGTGGCGCCCACTCCGGCGGTCGAGCCTTCCGCGGCTGCTAGGGCTGCTGAGCCTCATGCCACGATTGCTAATTTCACTACTTGATCCATATTGTAGTCTCACTAGCTAGTTTCGCACAAGATCTATATGTTTCGTTTTGTACTTTGAAAACTGTTAGAGGAAGTTTGCTGCATTTGGGATAATACTATATTATTGCAAGGATTTTAATAATTTCAAGAAACCTAATTAAAAAGTGAAGATATTATTCGATTCCCAAACATCCAAAGATTTGACGTTTATGAGGTAATCTTGAATGAATGATTACGTAGTTTTGCACACTAAGCTATAATATATAAATCGTACGGGCTTGACCGTATAAATAAGAAATTTGAACCGAGACAAGACAGACTCGACGTACGTACAGATTCTTGATGTTGTACATTTTCATCAACTACAGTTTTCTATGGTCATATATATATCTACGTACTCTAATTTCATTTTGATATATTTTTGGTGAAGTTCGCGTCTGTTACGAAATTGACAAGAAGTCACACCTGAGAGAGAATTGGGGACCATGAAAATGTATTTTGCTTATAAGCTCATCAGGTACAACTATGATTCCGGTCAGACAGCTCCTTCTCTTCTCCTACATACATATGCATATATGTTGTATTAATTCGTCCACATTTACATTTTTCCATGGGAGTAGTGACAATTCTAGGCCACGACAAAGCTAAGATCGATATAAAGTATGTAGTAATAAAATGAAGAGAACTCATGTGAAATCATGGAATTAAGGGGGTATTTACATTCATCCAGCAATGGCTCTTCACACAAATCTAGATTACTTGATTAGGTTCTAATGAAAGACTTCAATAGATTGTGAAGAAATTAAGTTAATTTGTTTCGATTAACAATTAATACACATTGTATAGCTGAAACGTACAGCCTTCTAATTATGAACTCTTCAGAATACCTAAAAATTTCATCCTTCATTATGACTTGTACTAGATTAATCATTATTCTGATAAAAAATTAACACTTATAATATACGGACACTTCAAAAAATTATTCGGTGCAGGCCGGACATAGATACAGCTCGGACATGTGTCGGACAAGACATCGGAGTGTCCGAAAATTCAAAAAAAAAAAAAAAAAAAAAAGGGACACGGAGTTGGACACGCCACGAACACGGTTGTTGGCATGTCCGACACGTTTTGGAGGAGTGTTGAACACATTTTGGATACTTTTTGAATTTTTTTTTTATAATTTAAAAAAAATTGGGTTTTCTTAGAAAAAAAATAATTTTAGACTTAATAAAAAAAATTAATTCATTCCTCTTAAACTAAAAGTATTATGATGAAATTACTAAAAATTCGAGAGATGTTCACAATAATTTAACTAATTTAAATCATTAGAAATTTTTCATTGGATGTGAGTTATGCTTATTTTATATTTTATCTTAATATTTTTTTATATTAGATATTTTAATTTTATGAGAAATTGAGAATATATATAATAAAAATATACATTATATATAGACGTGTCAATGCCGTATTGTATCCTTTTTTTTTTTCGTATCGCCGTGTACGCGTCCATGCATCATAGATTAACACTTATCCTAAAATAAAATTTAATATCATATCATTTCCTAAAACAACTTAATCAATATGGTTTCTTTAATTAAGATAAATTGTATTCCAAAACCCTGTAAATTACATCACGCTTAAATCAATGTAAAATAGGGAAAATTTATATCTACCAGCAGCTGAAACTCAAATATTATATTATAAGTTGTTCTAATCACATTAGAACAAGAGTTTGAAGGACTAGAGAAACAAGAATACCATAATGTAAAGAGAAACAAATAATTTTGAAACCCATAGAGTAATAATTAATATGCACAAATACCATAACTTTGAAACCCATCATTCCCTTTTGATCAGTTGAAAAAAAAAAAAAAAAAAAAAAAAAGTCAAATGTGAATCCCCACAGAGATTTTTTTCTATAATTAAGGACGTAGCAGCTTAATGACTCAAAAGCTCTACGCAACCCCATTTTTGAATCTATCAACATAATTTGGCTATTTAAGGTTTCTGATAAAGGCAAAGAAATGAAGATATCTCCGCACTATTTTGAATCACAAATCAAGAGATCTGGGAAATTTAAAAAGACATATATATATACACACACACATATTGCAATTAGATGTGAGTGATAAGATGCATTAATTGATGAGATGGATGTGAATCACACAAAGAAAAAGAGAAGAAATGGGAAAAAGATTGACGCATGCATGCATGCATGCCCAAATCAATCAATTGCAATTTGCACATACATAAATACAAAAGCGGCACATAAATAAAGAGACAGAGGAAAAAAACTGAGGGATGAGAACAAAACGAAAAGACAAAGGGAGGGGGGAAAAGGGCAGCCAAAAAGGGGCTTGACAGGATGGTGACACTGTCAAGTTTATGGTGTAAGAAGACATGCACAATGTATATGTTGTTGGTATTAGGGTGGGTTAATAAAGAAGGGAAGCACAGTGGCCTGGTTCTGAAACATGTTATGTAGTATGTGTTTGTTGTTGGTCTGAAAAGGTTAAAAAAGGTAATCCTTTGGGTGAAACCCCAAAAACAGAAACTTCCAGTGGTCCATTGTTACCCACTGACAAAGTGGCTCCATCAAAGTGTTAGTAGTTCTAGTCGAAGCTCAGATAAAAGAATTGATAAACCAAGACTCAGGCCCTCGCTCTTCCGTCAAGACTGATCAGTGATCACCCACCACCTACCACTGTGTGTTTCTAGTGTGTGTGTGTGTGAGAGAGAGAGAGAGAGAGAGTGAGAGATCAAGAAACCTTGAGTGTGTGATGTGAAAGAAATCTATGGCAAAATGCAAGCTATGAACAGTAGATTCTGAGACTGTACCACACTGCAGAAATGTCTGTGGCTTCTGCCAATTTTTTCTCAGTGGGCTGAATTCACTTGACTAAAACTATGCACACTCTGTCACTTTTCTCTCTAATTCTATTATCTTTATCTTCTCTCTGCAGCCTCCACTCCCCCCCCCCAAACACACACAGATATATTTGAATTACAAAAAGAGACTTTAATCAGATGCTAATTGAACTGCCACTTCGAACATTAATGCATATAGAACCATGGCTTTCACTATACTATTTGTCTTCTCTCTCCACACACACACACACTAGATGCCAAAGAGTCACTAATCAATATCAGTTGGTGCATAGAAAATGACACTAGCAACACAAGTTCACATGTTTGATGATGATCAATGCACCATTAACTTCAGCCTCCATTTCTACTAGTCCTAATTCTCCTCCTCCTCCTGTTCTTCTTCTTCTTCCAACTCTCCTACATCGACATGATCATATGAGTACAAATTCTCACTATGGGGCGCATGGCCTTGTCCAAATGCCCGCACATGATCCTTCAATGATCTCTTGTGCTTGAAATCAGAACCGCAAATGCAAAACCAAAGCTTGCCGCAGTTCTTCTCATGCGTGCGCCAGTCGCCCCGCACGGCGAATGGCTTGCCACACTTACGGCAGCCAAAGGGCTTTGACCCATGCTTGCGTTTGTAGTGGGTTTGGAGGGTCCTGAAATCCTTCAAGGGCTTCGATCTTGGGTGGTCTATGTTGTTCTTGCAACCCTCGGCGCAGCAGTAACATGGCAGCCTCAGAATTGAGGAGGCCGGTTTTGTCCCTCTCAGAGACTCCGGGCCCTTCCGGTATTCTGAACCGTGCCCCCACATATGCATCTGCAGAGTGCAGGCAGACAAGATTAAGGGAAAAAGACGAAGAATTATGTGCCACTGTGTAAGAAAGAAACAATTACCTAGAACTTACCAGCAACCTGTAAACTTAGCAGATGACTAGTCGTCGGTGAATTCTAATTGTAATTCAAAGTTTAAATTTCCCAAAAGAGAACAAATTAAAAGGCATAGCTAGCTTTAATTTGTACTCGTTTATGTTGTCATGAACCGATAAATTAAGAACTCTACAAGTTGGCTTGAAACAGAAAATTTGAACACCAAGAAAACAAGAAATATGCACACAAACCAACAGAAAACATGCCTAAAATCCCGATTGTAGCACTAAAACTCGCAAAAAGCTTTTCCAGTAAAGTTTGATTCTTGGAAACATCGATGGGGCGAACTGAAAGGAAGACGAAGTGACATATATGTCGGAGAAACAAAGATGAATATTCCGCAATCAAGAACCTGCATGTTGTTGTATCTGTTGAAAGTTTTGCTGCATACAGAACAAGAAAACTGTGTAGGGCCAACAAGGATTTGAGCCGGGGTTGGGATCCAGTACTGTCCTTCTACAAGACCCGAAATTTCGCTAGGGTTTCCTTCTGCTATGGCTAGTGATGGAGAAGCAGTCGGCGGGCCAATATGAAGAGCCACAGTCACACCATTTTCACAACTAGGGTTTTGCAAGTGATCCTGCCCCTGCTTGTACGCAGCGAAGCTGGGGTGGTACTTTTGCTGGTGGTGGTGTTGGCCTGGAGGGCCGAGAGAGAGCAAAGTGGAGCAGTCAATTTCATCTTCTTCATCAGCTTCCAAGTTGTAGAAGCTCTCACTGGAAGATATGTATGGTAAAGAATGATGAGTTTGCATGTTGATTCTCTCAACTCTACCTTAATTCTATTACTATATATATATATTTCTGGAGATTTTAGGATGGCAAGATGTTTAGGTTTTGGTGGAGGAGGCAAGTTTCAGGACTACACAATTCTTGTGCTTATATTATATATATATGTAGACTTCTGGAATCAGGACATGCATTCAATTCCCTGAGATTTTGTAGAAACTTTTAAAAATAAAAAATAAAAGTACAAGTCAAAATAATAGACAATACAAATTTATATTATACTAATGTAACAACGTAATTTATATAATTATAGTGTTAGAGAGTGTGTGTAATTTTCTTGATTTTGTATGTATGTATGTAGGGTGAGGGGGCCGTGTGCGTGCACGTGGAGGGGTAAGAGATGAGGATGTTGGAAAATTTGGCGTGTTTGGATGTGGAGGAGACAAGGGATAGGCAAAGAAAGGAAGAAAAATGCATAGAAGAGTGTACCAACACTAGCATGGTTTGCCTCACAAATCACAATGCTCATTTTCCCAAACTTAGTAGCCCTTGTCATTTCAATTTCTTTAATTTTCCTATCCGAATTCTCTCTCTCTCTCTCTCTCCCCCTTTATCTCTAGCTCTTCACTCCACACACACACACATGTATATATATGATTATAGACATAAAGAGGGTTTATGTGGACAGGGAGCAATGTAAACTGTAGAAAAGAATGCCCTAATAATATCCATCATCTTCATCTCTCCTTTTTCCAGTTTTGGTATTAAAGGAGGCAGTGATGGAGATGTGTTGTAATGTTAAGTTGGATGATGTTACACTCCAATTGCCCATACTCCACTCCTTTAACTCATCTCCTTCACATCAACCATCCAACATTTTATAATTCTTCTTAATTCATCATCATCAATTGAGTTGGCATCACTTGATTTTGAGTTCACACTCAGCTCAGGTATCCAATTAATCCACTACCCCTATTGAAATAAAAATTCAAGAAAATCTTAACTCATTATAAAATCAACGGATAAGTCTATAAACAAGAGAAGCTGAAATTCATGTCTCCATTTCTTTTCTTTTTTTTTTTTTTTTTTGTAATTAATGCTTTTACCTTTTCTTTCTACTTCTTTTTTCGTTTTTTTGGGTGCGGGGAAGGAACTTTTTTTTTATATATCTAAATAATATGTATGTATTAGGTACAGAAATAAGTCTGATTTACTCGTCCTTTTCTCCTTAATAATCAGATATATGTAAGTATTTATTACCATGATTTGACAGCTTGAGAGATGCCAAGAACAACCGCTGATCATCTAGATAGCTAATTAAACACTGCAAACAGGATCTGATCAGTCAAATTTGTTGATGGATCAATCGTGTATGTAGTATACTGTATTTCTCTACCAATCAATTCACACCCATGTAATTAATTAGTTCGATGATCATCAGTTGATGGGTTTATTCAACCTGATTCATCGTAAAAATGCCTTGGAAGAGGAATGCCCCTTCTTACCAAAAAAAAAACTGTGAAGCATGTGCGATATTGTAAATTCTTGCTCGGGCCTGAGTCGGTCAAATCTGAACTAATTATATGACAAATGCAATACACTTGTCATGTGATTGGTGTACAATTTGGAGAAAGTGACCAATTACACAGCAAGTTTATTACATTTGCTCTGTGATTGGACCGAACCAGGTTCGGGGCAAGAATTTTCCATGCGATATTGATCGGCATGTGATTATACGCGAGATAAAATTATAATAACAAGTAATTTAATGCGGAAATTAAAAAATATTAAGTAAAAAAGAAAATGTCCTTATTATAATTAAGTTATTACATATTTTTTTTATAATAGTAAAATGTATATATTTCGGTTGTGTTTTGAAAAAAAGAAAAAAAAACATTACGAACAATTAATTGTATGTAGCTGATCGAAAAATATTCATAAGATGGGAGATGAGATGGAAAAGTTATGAGAAGGAAGCAAATCCGAAGTAGTTGTTTAGCTGGCAGGTCAATTTGTTGTGTCGAATCAAATACATAAAAATTACAAACACTAAAGTATGAGAGAAAAAAAGTTGAAAATAATTGAGGTGATTTCAACTTCCATCTCTGGAATACCTTCATTTATGGAATAACACTCCGGAGATACATACACCTACATATTTAACATCTTATGAACTTGCTTAGCCCAATCCCCACTACTCTTGACAAATTATTGTCGATTTCAAATTTATTTTCTAGTACTTGAAGTATGACCATCAACCTACAATCTTGATTTGTAATAAAAAAAAAAAAAAAACATAGCCCCCCCCCCAAAAAAAAAAAAATAAAAAATTTATATATATACTAAACTGGTTCAAATCTTGATTGTTAGAAAGGTTTGTCTATTACATAATCATAAATGTACATATGTTCGATCAATTAATTAATACGCCTCTTTCCTTTTTAAAAAAAATTATACATTAATACGCACCTTATTCCAAAACAACCACACATTATTACATTGTAAAATTACTATATTACTAATTTATCATATCGATTTCTCAAATCTTAATATTAATCGCAATATATATATTATATAAAAATATTTTATAAAAGAAGAGGAGTATATTATATTTACTATCATATGTATATAATGAAATTGATTGAAGTACTTTGACCCAAAAAAGTGTACCCAAAAGGGCTGGTAAACCTGAACAACAGCCCAAACTGGAGGAGGATAGTGTCCCCATTTTAATGTATATCATCTGAAGTCGAGATTGGAATTTGTCTGGATTTGGACAAAGTGTCTTTAATGCACTACAACCCAATTAACATTCATATTACACATAAGTGGTATTTGTGGGAAATTGGAGGGGAAAGGCAGTTGTGAAAATATGCAATTTGTATACGTCAATGTTTCAACTATCAAATTCATTTGGACATATTTTCTTTTTCATATTTGAGGTCCCTGTATATTATTGTTTCCTTAAATTATTAAATTTATAATTGCTCAATGTATAATAAAACTATAATCCATGACGAAAGATTTTGTATTGATCAATTTGTTTTTCTTCTTTTTTTTTTTTTTTTAATGATACTAATAGTCGGTGCAGGCGGTTCTAATGAGTATATAAAAGCAATTATGGTGTAAGATGAATAGAAAAAAATAAATTGAAAAGAGAAACAAACTTAATGTGAGGGGAGGTGAAAGAAACGAATAGAAAGACAAGAGAAATTCTTTTTTTTGTAATTGTAGGTTTATTAAACATATTAAATTACTATCATGGCCAACTTTTTTTTTAAAAGAATGAATGATTTGAAGGGTATATTTGGTATTTAAAATTAATATGACAAAAGGTTTTTTTTTTTTATAATAGTACAAGTATTCATCGCACGCGGTCCCCGCGAGCATAATAATTTGAAATATAAATATCAAAATAAGTATATATTTTTTTTTATTGTAAACAATAAAATTGAACAATTTTAATGTAAGTGCACACAATTTGTAGATTCATAAATTCTTAATTCTAACTCAAATTTTGAACTAATATATCATGATTTTTAATATCGCACAATCATTGGAATTTAAATTAATTAATGATTTATAATATAATAAATGAAAATCACATGGAATAGTATGCATAGATATTCAACTATATTTAAATATATGCTTAATAGCTTATTATGATATTTAAATAAAAATGTTAGGAACACTTACAATTAGACTTTTATTTTTCTTCAGTTTTTTCTAGTAAAAGACGAAGTTCAAATAATTAAATTATTGTTACCATTTTCTGGCTATTGGGTATTATAAGAAACTATGGGCTATATATAATATATATATATATATAAAACAGTCCAGCCCAAGCTTTATTTAATTTTCATGGAGTTGGACTTTCTTGCCCAGAACATGGTCGACTTGTGAAATCAATAGTCTGAAGCTACATGTAATTATGCCATTTTTATTGAAATATTTCTTTTATCAAACTTAAAAATTTGATGTCTAGTGTAAATTATATATATATTGTTGATAACTACAAAAATATATATGTAAAAAACTAACAAGGCCACTGTAAAAAAAATTTATGAATGGAATAAATATTGTATATGTATACATATGGTAAAACATATATAGCTGAAATTTTGTAACAGTAACAAGTAATTTTGTTATGTAAGAATTTAAATTTAGAGATTAAGAAATCGTTTATGGATTTACGTAATTAATTATGTAATTACTCAGACACCATAAGCAGTGCAGATGGAGAGATCAATTATGGAGACAAAATCATTGGTTGGACTTCTGCTCCTAGCCTGCCTTGTTTTTGCTTCTCGTCAGTTCTTTTCTCTAATATTCATATGTTTTGAAATACTAACCTTTATCGTCATACATTTTTTTGAATGAATTAATGGATTACTCAATTTATTGAAATAGTTGATATAATCATATAATTACTATTTCGATGAAATAAAAATTTTTAATTTTAAAAATTTTTCAATACCAAAATTTAAACAATTGAACTTATATAATAATATTAGGGTAAATTACAATATATTCCCTTGAGATTTGCCAAAATTATAATTCCTCCCTTATTGTTTGAGAAATTATAAATATCCAATTGGTAGTAACAATTATTTAACAAATACTCTCTTGTGACAATCTATTTGCGAGTGCTTAAAATTGTTAAATTGTCGTTAATTATAAGGAGGTATATGTAATTTTTCAAATAACAAAGGGTATTTATAGTTATGTTAAATTTCAAGAAAGGCAATTGTAATATTGGGGTTATTCCACACTATTTATTGATGGGTGAATATTGATATTTGTGGATTTGCAGAGGAGAGCATGGGTACGACCTGTGACTTTATTATTGGGTTTGCTACAATGACGAAAGGTGCAGTTTAAGTTGCTTGAATTTAGGGTACCCTACAGGATTCTGCGAATTCCAGGGGCCCAACCCCCGTCGCTGTGTCAATTTACATGTACATCTTCAAACTTGAAATGTACTAATTCAGTAAAATATTGCAAGAAAATCATACAATATAATTTTGTATGTAATTCGTCACATGCATGCAATGTGTGGAATTTAATCTATGGGACGTCCGATACATTTGATTTAAAAGTTCTCATATTGGATCTTATATATATATATATATATATATTATTCATTAAATGAATAGCTTTTAATATATATATATTTATAATTCTATTTATTTTTATATCACATAAAATATATAATATAATATCAATTTGTAACAATTGAATTGATCATGCCAGTTGCCTTTCTAATTTAGAAGTCTCATCCGATTACTTATGATTCGTACGATCATTCACATGGTTATTATTAATATTTATATTAATGATAGGTAATTAATTATATATAACATTTGATGCCATAAATGTCACGTTGAAATGAGACACTTTAAACTATTCTAAAGTAAATTTAGACAAATTGCATATGTATTTCCAACATATTTGAAGTTCAAATACAACAAATATATATAGAAAGTAGATCACCTCGCTTCGCCAAGCAGTTCCCTAACAATACTATAACACAAATTAATTATAATAAAAATTAAAAAAATAAGATCACGGTATTTCCCTAATTTTAACTCATTCAAATCAATTAAAAAATAAGTCTGAAAATATTTTAAAAAATCTACATATGTTTTTTTTTTTTTTTAAGTTAACATCACATGTGTCTAGGTGGAAAATTCGGCAGATCCCTATTTGTTTATTAAATAACAAACCATTAGAAAAAATTCCTACAATAAGAGTGTGGACAATATAAATAAAGAGCAGTACTCTCCTGCAATTAGCAAGATTTAAAATTGAAAACATGCAATTTATGTAAGTAAGAAGAGGGGAATGTGAGGTCTATATATTTTAGAAGTTGATTGTTTTCATTTGTTTGAGATGATAGTAGCGCAACCCACATCATAATCATTCAGATCCGGATCTTCAAGGATGGATCTGGGACTTTGGGTCTGTTCACAGGATCTTTCTTGGAGAGGAAAATTGTCCCCTTCTATACCACAAAGGAACTTTCAATTGGTTTAAAGTTTATCCGTCCGTGCCGTGGATTAATTCTTATTAAATTATTACCCGTGTCAAATTTATTTCGCACTTAGAATAAATAATTTATCAGAAGTTTTAATTACATAATTATATTATATAAATAAACTGAATAATATAAATTCGAACTTATAATCTCAAATTTATTTATAATATTTTAATATTAATTACTAAATTAATATATCATTAATCACTCAAGAATAAAGAGTTAGAGCCTAAAAAATAGCACCGTAAGATGCTATATATACATTCAAGTTAAATGTAGGAGTATTTATTTGGTTAATTGATACACCTGGATGTCGTAAAACTCGAATTTATTTTGATTCAATTTGATTGTTCCGAATTAATCCAAAAAAATCACACCACTTAATAATTCAAAGGGATAATTATACTTTATTTTATAAAATTTTGTATAATTACACATAAACACTATAATTTGAAAACATACATCTAACAAATAAATTCATCCGTTAATATTAATAAATTTGATGAATTTTGACTAACGAATTGCTCTATTCTTAAATGAAAATAAATATAAAAATAATAAATATAATTTTTTAAATTATAAAAATTTATATATAATTATATCAAATTTTAAGACGAAGAACGAGTGTAACTATCCTTTAATTAAAAGAAATATTCCATTATTCCTAGTGCAGGCAAAGACCAGCTTGCTAAAGCATATTCGGTACACGTGCACCAATTCGAGAACTCTCCGATAAATTCGCATTCCATTAGAATTATTGTCCAATATAATCACGCTCCCGGGGAAAAAAATATAGCGATAAAAATATTAAACAAGAATATTTTTGTTGGGACAGGACTGCTATATTTCAAACCAGCATATCTTTTATTTTGTCACAGTAATAACTTAATTAGAAAACTTAGAATTTTGAAGTGTGTCGTTATTAATAATTAAAAAATAAATTTTAAGGGTGTCGCTAGTATTAATAATTAAAAAAAAACATAGAGTAACAATTTATAATTTATAATACAGTCTTCGCTGTCTCTATACATATATTTTGCAATATATATTACTATGAATCTTATAAAATTATTATTATTATTATGAAAATTTTAAGTTTTTTTTACCACCTAATTGTCATGTAATAATATATTGACACAATTTCTTTTTTTTTTTTTCTTTTTCTCAATTAACACTAGAAGAAATGTATTTTTTCGCTATAATTAATTGCTGAAGAAATACCGTGATGAATGCAAATTAACTATAATTCTTTTAACGACTATTAGTTGTTGTTTTCACAAATATTGTAAAAATATTAGTCATGGTTAAAATTATGATAGTATTTCGACTATAGTTAAAAATTACGATAAATTTTGATTTATCGTTTAAAAATTAAAATTTTTGTATCAGATCATAATTTATTATGATTTTTAAGTCTGGTAATTTATAATATAATTGGAAAAACTAATTTTTTTATAATGTAAAAAAGAAAAAAATATTACCAATAAGAGAGAGAGAGAGAGAGAGAGAGTTTGGTTCTGATGGACTTGGTCGCAGCCGAGCCAAGCAACCCAGCTACACAGTACCACGGAAAAGGGGTAATCCACTCTCTAACCATACTATGAATTAGGGTCCACCGTAAAGCCAGAGTGTCGTGTAATGATTCGTCCGTGTACGACACGACAGATTAGACAGAACTGGATATGGTTGCTCTGGGTGGATGGCCCTTCGAGTGGGTGAAAGGCCAACACAGTTTTTCAAAACGGTCCATTAAATTAAAATCCCGGACCTAATCCTACGCGGAGATTAGGTGCGTGTGCATCACGCCTTTGGCTGAAGATTCTTCCCCAGCTTTTCAATGTTTCGCGTGATTCTTCTCCCCGTTCATACAGTATATTCCAACCCCATGAGAAACTTTGTGAGAATTCATAAATATATACATAGAGAGAGAGAGAAAGCAAGGAGAAAAAAAAAAAAGAAGCGAAAATTACAAATTTGGCCCTTCACTTTTCTTTCTTCAGAGTTCCAATCCTTCTCCTATCTTTTCCTCCAAATTAAGTTCATTTAGATCTTATTTACTTGGTCTGATCGAATTTAAATAGTATAAATAATTTTAATATTATAATTCAATCATAATCAGCTGCAGTAAAAGGTTTTAATTATTAATATTGGGCCGATTCAAAACAAAATAAATAAAAAGTTAAAATTGATTAAGTGTGATATTTCAACTCATAATTCAAAGTAAAAGTGGCCTTATAGTAATTTTTGAATCCACAAATCTCTTGAATAATTGAATTGTTTTAAGAAGCTATGAGGTTTTCATTTTTCTATTGTAATTCATGATTCAGTTTAAATTTTTTTGACAGTGGACGTAAATATATTATCTATGAATGACTTGTTTATTTCTTATATTAATTGCTATTATATATATCTTGTTTTTATGAAATATTATTAAAAGATAAAAAAGGTATGGATACATAAAGTACGAGCCCCGAAATAAGTCTTGTGGCCTTACAATCTTATCCGTACGAGATATGATAGAAATCCACTTGTGATAAATTTATGAGGTTTGGAGTACAATTTACTAGGCCAACTTGATCACTTAAGTGAGTGATACCAGACCTCAAACATTATTGTCCTGTCTATAAATAAGGGGCCAAAATTCAAAGAAGGAAGCGTAAAAAGCTTAATCTCACAAAAAAATGGGTATTATCTTGCTGGAATTCTTCTTCGTACTAGTTTATGATGAGGTTTTTATCCATCAGATGACTTTCAAATGGATTATAATAAAAAAAATGAAAAATTAAAAAAAAAAATACAAAAATATTAAAATAGTTTTTTTTAAAGAATAATCATGCTGGATAACTTTTTTATTACATACATAAGACATTTGTTAGATAAAAATTATCTAAAATACTTATTCAAAAATCTAAAATCTACTTACGGATATATATAATTTACAATGATTGATTGTTAGGTCGAAAAATAGTAACAGGGAGTTATAATTTATTATATCTCTCATGAGAGAACACTTTAAAATAGAAAAATATATGTAAGTAAAAAGAATGTAAAAATTAATATCGTAGGTAAAAAGAAAGGAGAAATGAAATGAGGCGCAATTCAATGAACCTAAAAGATCAAGGGCCAAAAATGAAAGAAGCGGAAAGGATTGAGAGAGAGTGAACAAAAACTTCCCCTATGTTCTTGATCTTATCTAAAACGTAACGCGTCACGTCAATCCCAGCCCACATACGAGAATCACCCCTCGAATATTCAAACACTGTCTCTCTCTCTCTCTCTAAAACCCAAGAAAAACCATAACCAAAGATTCGTGTATACGCGACGGCCCGTCCTCGACTTCTCCACGCACCCCTCCTTTTTTTCCTAAGCTTAAATACCGAAATACATACGGAAACCCATCCCCATTTTCTGCCTCATCATCATCATCATCTTCTCTCACTTTCACCTAAATAGCACCATTAAAATCAGAGGCTTCAGACTCATAAATCTTTCTTGTGAAACCCCAGTTTATTCCATTTCTTGATTCCACTTAGATCCCTTTATTCCCATATTTTCTTTGGATCTTTCTATGCTGCGACAAAATTGAAGCTTTCTCCCCCTCATATAGTCTCTTTCTGGTCCCCAACCTATTCCAAACTTCACTCAAATTCCATGTTTTTTGAGTCCAGAGAGGAAAAAGGTGAAAAGAAAGAAAAAAGTGCAAAATAGTATTAAGAACTAATCAAGGATGATGATCAACACCCATAATAACACTGATATTTCGGAGAAAATGCAGAGATGTCAGGATTATATCCACGCCTTAGAGGAAGAACGTCGCAAGATTCAAGTTTTCCAACGTGAACTCCCTCTTTGTCTAGAGCTTGTTACACAAGGTATGTTTTTTTACATAAATATATATGTACTCATACATGTGTTTTTCTTTGTACATAAGTTTGTAAACTTTGTGGAAATTGATTTTGGGCACTCCCTTTTGTGGATTCTTTCTGCTGTTCCAGATTTCCGTTTGAATTGTTGTATATTTGTGTAGTCTCACAATTTGTGCACGAATATGAAGATTTTTTTTAGGCCCTTTTGTTGAATGTTGAAGTTTCACAAATTCTTATGGTTTTTTGTCTGTGGGATTCTGCAGCAATTGAGACATGCAAACAGCAGTTATCAGGGACAACAACCGAGTGCAATCTATATGGGCAATCTGAATGTTCTGCCTAAATTAACCTGATAAAGATGAGGGTTTAGGATTCACCTAGAAAAGTTTCTGTCGTGGAGGTGACGAGAAATGGCGGTGGTGGTGCATTTCATCCCTTCAAGAAAGAGAAAAGTACTGCTGGCGGTGATGGAACCGCAACCCCTCCTTCGCAAGGGCCCTTGAATAGGCCATTGCCGCCGGCATCCACCAGCTCCACGGCGGAGACTGGTGGTGGTGGAAACAAGAAGGAAGCCAAGGAGGGGCAGTCTCAAAGAAAGGCAAGGAGATGTTGGTCGCCTGAGCTGCACAGGAGATTCTTGCAAGCCCTTCAACAACTTGGCGGTTCTCATGGTATATAATATATGCAGCGGAATCAGATTAAGACTTTCTAAAACTCTTAACTATGTCTTAATTCTTACACATGTAACTGAGTCTCGTGTGTTGATTGGATTATGCAGTTGCTACGCCTAAGCAAATTAGGGAGTTGATGAAGGTTGATGGGCTCACAAATGATGAAGTTAAAAGTCATTTACAGGTTTGTTTTGCAATACTTTTTGATGTTTCTCTTTTCAAAGTAATTTTTCAAGTAAATGTAAAGTACAACATTGGATGTTGTACAATTTTTCCATGGCTAAGATTCTTTTCGATTTTGCGGGTCCTAGATTGATAGCTGTAATAGATGCATTTCATTATCTTGAATGTGAATAGCACTTTTAATAGTTGGGTGGAGAATCTCTTATGCTGTGTTTGGATTTTGAAATTTGACGAGAAAAAGGGTAAAGGAAAATCGAAACTTAGCACAAAGAGCATAGAGCTATATTTTGTTTGAATAGAGAGAATCTCTTTTTAAGGCAAACTAATAAAAGCCATGATTCAAACATGGCGTAAGGAATTTGATGGAGAAACTTAAATTGGAAGAAAAGAATAATTGAGTGAAAGATCGAATCACGGTAATAAAGATGAACCACCAACTTTTTGATTCTTTAGAACTAGGCTTGAGGAAGAAGATTGTCCTAGTTTTATGCTAAGTTTCCTAGACCATATCACATAACACGATCCGGAGAAAAATATTCGTTTTCTCACTATGCCCTCTACTCATTGCAATTCAAGACTTTGAACGTGGTAAATTACTTGGATGTTACTTTTTTACATTGTGTCTTAACATTGACCATGACTTAATCTAGTTGTTCTTTTCACTTAATACAGAAATATCGTCTGCACACGAGACGACCGAACCCCTCAATTCACAACAACAATAACAGCAATGCACAAACACCTCAATTTGTGGTGGTGGGAGGAATATGGGTGCCACCACCAGAGTATGCTGCAATGGCTACAACCTCAACTTCCGAGGAGGCAGCCGGTGTTGCTGCCTCTAAAGGAATCTACACCCCGGTTGCTGCACTGCCACCACCCTTCCAAGAATCACCAGCATCGTCTAAACAAAGACAACATAAGACATGCTCCCATTCTGATGACAGAGGCAGCAACAGTACTGAAGGAGGCGTTCAGTCGTGCACCCGATCCACCTCCTCCTCCACACATACGGCCACCGCCTGACCAGCTTACTCATTTCTGCTTAGTGAGAAATTGTAGATTTAGTCACAATGTAATAATACTCGAGAGTAAATTATAGAGGAAAATAGAGTAGATGTTCAGGCCCTTTTGTTTATTTTTTTTTGTGTTGTTATACATACCTGTTCATTTTGTATGTTAAAGGCCGTAGGCATGCATTTGATAGCCACAGTCAATTTGGTTAACAATAATGGATGGAGATTTCCCAGTGTGCTGGACATCATAATAAAAATTACTTCACTTATCTCACAAGTAATTAGGCCTTTGATTGTTCCTTTATTATTATCTTATTACTACTTTTGTCAGCTGCTGAAATCTCCCTACATGTTTGATGGATTTGAATTCATGAACTCGAATTTATTCACGAACTCCAATCTTACCCACAAAATTACTATATTATTAGTAGCTGACATTGTCTGCCAATATTGCCCCTCCATAGTAAAATTTTATTTTCAACAAGTTTCTTGAAAAATGGAACCTGTGTTGATTGCCATTGTTCAATATTCACGAAAAGCCCACAGAATCAAAAAACAAGAAAATATTCAGATTGACCTAACAAAAGAAGGGAAAGTGGAGAGTATTAGGAATGGAGGGGAAGAGAGATAATAATGTTAGGTGAGTATATGTATGTATGGTGGATTGGAGTTTTATTTTATTCCAAGTTGGGGGGATTTCCAACTAATTCCTGCAAAAGAAGTTTCCTGTAAAATACTCTAAAACTAATGTGTTGAAAAGACTAGAAGTTAGCCATAAAAGGGAATTGAACCTCTTTCCTTTTTGGGTGTGTACAGTACACGCGCAACGTGATGAGAATCTCACCCTCACCCTCACCCTCACCCCCACTCTTCATTTCTTGAAAACTCATATTTAATTATTCTGAGGAAATTTAAAAAAAAAAAATGAAAAAAAGGTCCTTGGAATTTGTGAACATAGAACCTAGTTCGCTATTCTTCCACGCCAAGAGTTTTTCTTCAAGACTTTTCCCGTTCAACATCCATCTGCTGCGGCCTCGCTACAAAACCAAGGATAGAAATAAAGGGTAAATTACATCTACCTCCCCTGAGGTTTGGCATAATTACAAATACCCCTTCGTTGTTTGAAAAATTACAAATACCCCCTAATGTTTGATAAAATTATGTAATCCTTGGATGGAGGCATAGAAATGCCAACTTTGCCCTTACAGTATGTTTTTATTTTTTTAAAAAAAATTAAAATCTTATAAAAATATTGAATGGGATGGATGAAAAAAATTTAAAAATTATAAAAAAAATTATCGCCTTAGTTGATAAAAAAAATATTTTTAAAAATAAATAAATAAAATTATAAATTTTAATTCATAAGGGTATTTTGGTCAGTTCACTATAAAAAATGCATAGATTGGGGTAATTGTTAGACGGTCCTTAAAATTAGGGGGGTAATTTCTCAAACAACGAGGGG
Organism: Sesamum angolense; assembly: GCA_034509725.1. Classification (NCBI taxonomy): domain Eukaryota; kingdom Viridiplantae; phylum Streptophyta; class Magnoliopsida; order Lamiales; family Pedaliaceae; genus Sesamum; species Sesamum angolense. The sequence goes on along the minus strand of JACGWL010000001.1, from coordinate 10,630,078 downwards.
GTATTTGTAATTATGCCAAACCTCAGGGGAGGTAGATGTAATTTACCCTAAAAATAAATTATGACCATTCTCATCATTTATATGCATTAAATACAAATAATTTATATGTAACAGATATATTCCTTGATTGCATAAAATTATCTTTCATGTCTTGAATAATTATATTAATTATTATTGTTATTATATTTTAGTATTATGTATACTAAATCATCACCACGATATAATACCCCAATAACTCATATATAATTTGAAAACAAAAAACAACATATATAAATATATACATTTATCCAAAATTTAAACACTTTTAGAAAAAAGATTAAAATATATATTTTATCATATTTTCTAATAAAAATATTTTTTAAAAATGATATGTAATTACTCTTTTTTATTTGATAAATAAAATAGTTAATAACTCAATTTTATAATCAAATTAATAAAGAATTCACATGATTTTTTCTTTTGTATTTATTGTACTCATTCATTAATTAATTTAGATTATGTAAAATAGTTTAAATTATAAAATAAATACACAACAAAAACTATAATTTAGGTGATGAATGTGTACAATAAATACAAAAAAGAAAAAAAGCTTTCATGTACAATATTTTTTTGTTAGGATACTATATTTGTTATGTGTCTATTATATATATATATATATATATATATATATATATATAAATTTATTAGTTCACTTTTAATTTAAATCCTTCACTTATTAATTTTTTTTTTAATTAGAAAATAATTAGATAATGATTTGATGTGCGAAATACTAAAGCATAATCTTACAATGATTTACTATAAAGTTACATAAAAAATCATTCAAGAAGGCAAATTGTTAAAATTATTAGCTTTTAAATAGCTCTTAATTGTATATAATGACAACTTTATAATAATAAAATCAAAATTATTGTTATTTAATATAAATTTTAAATAATTATTACTGAATATTTTATCATTATTATTATTTTTTGTTGTCCTGTAGAATGATAAACCATTTCATTGATAGGAATGTGAAAAATATCTGGCATATATATTGAATGCAGAACGCGACAAAAAGGGTACTTTGACAATATTTTTCTTCCCCTATTTTTCCTATATATGCATCTATAATGCCGTTTTATTTTATTTTTGAAAGAAATCTTAGTGTAGAATAAATTAAGTTTGGTATTAATTTCTGTCCAATCACAATATAAAAAAAAAAAATAAAGGTGGTAATATATAAAATAGCCCGGCCAAGTCTTTTTCACCACTAGAAAAATCTTGAAATTCCGTACCGCAAGTTAAGACAGGGTAGCTACCACCCTAAACACAACCAATCCCATAATGCCATTTATGCATACATATGTATCACGACAATCTTTGTTTCGTCGCCTCTGCCCAGCACAAACTAATCTCAATTTAAGATTCAAATCATTATTATATTATTTTTAATATCTAAATTTAAATATTAGTTTATTTTATTGACACTTTTATGATGATAAATATATTCAAAAAAATAAAAAAAGTAAGAGAATACTATAAAATATATATTATATATCCATATTCATAGAATTTGAGCCCACAATTTTCTTGAACTACCATTGAGGAATATTCTTGTGCCATTACAAGAATATGCATCATTCTGGTGTGAGGAAATTGATAATCTTTTATAGAAATATAATAATTATTTATCATTATATCAACCAATTATCAATACTTCACTACATTAATAATCAATAACTACAACAAATAATGAAGAAACCAACTTACATAAGTGAAATAAATAGCAACATGCTTTAATTGGTCAAGTTGTATGTCCAAACAACATGAAAATAATTCGACCAAAAGTAGTTGTAAGCCTATCGAGATAATTTGCCTTTGTCTCACAAGTAAAAGATTGGGTTAATAGTTACTAAAGATCTTACTACAAACTCTTAAGCTACTTTTGAATCCAAGGATTCAGATTTGAGGGGAGAATTTGAAGTTATAAAATTTCAAATGATTTAATATTATATGGATTTGATACATCATAATACAATAAAATATAGTTTAGAATAAGAATTAAAGGATTTAATAATCTTTTGTGTTATGAATTATCCAAATAAGTTTGATTTGAATCTCATCTTATGCGTGGGATATTGTATTTACTAAATAATAGGTGTATTGCTTTTACTGAATAGTAGGTGTTAATTATATTTCGTTTATTTGATATTATTGATCAGATTATAATTTGACAGAAATGATTGTAATTAATTTATTTCAATTAATAATAATTCATAACTCTTACTTTTAAAAAAAAAAAAGAAAGAAAGAAAGAAAGAGCTAATTAGTTGTTAATTGATGTTAATTATTACTAATGTGATGTTAACGAGGATTGATTTGATTGATTGGTTAAGTATATTCTTGATTTCTTTACATTATCTTGTAGGGGGGAGACGAAAGATATCCTGATTGCAAGGTCACGAGAATCTTGCCTTGTCTAAGATACCATTACCATTAGCATCTAGCTAATTAATCAATTAATTAATTAATAATTTGGGGGTTATGTTAATGATATGGTGGATGATACGTACCTTCCCTTGATTAATGGACTAAATTCAAAGGAGGGCATTGGATGCTTGTATCCATCTCCTATTCAAAACCACATTCATCATCTTGAACCTAAACATAAAACTACAGTCTAATCAAATTTATATTTTTCTAACTTTGAGCCGTCCAATTGAGGATGCGACATTAATTTCATTTGAATTTTTCAAACTCCTTACAGTATCTTTTACTTATTGGATGTAACGTAAATCTCTCTATATATAATTTTTAAAATGGAGTAGTGATCTTGTTGGGTTTTATTTTATTTTATTTATAGAAGTAGTAATTACATTAATACATAATTATTTTAATAAATTAAGCAAGTGATTAATATCTTGATTCGATCAATTCATCGATATAACTAAGAATTATAAAATAATTTGTAACAATTAAACTCACAAAAAATAAATAAACACCCACATGTTTGATGGGGTTTGAACCCATGATCTTGAACTAGTTAGTGGAAAAATTAATAAGAAGTCGTGAAGTTTAAATGTCACCTTTGTGGATATTTATATACTTTAATTGTAAAATTTTATTAATTAGGATATTATTTATTTTAAATTAGTCTTATAATTATATGTATATAAATAAATAATATAATTAATTGTATATCTTTTGGAAAAATCAGTAAAATGGATTAAGATCCTAATTAAAACCAAAACCAAGCAAAACAAGAATGTCTATGAGATTGTGGTGATATTATCAATATGTGTTTTGTTGTAGTCGATGAATTCAAATATTTCAACCTTTTCTTGAAATTTGATATATCACTCATATTTATTGTCAATATATATATATATATATATATATATATATTGCTTTTGCTTTCTTTCTCAAAAGAGGATCAAAGACGATTTTCAAACTTTTTTTTTGAGACTCGAATATATACTATTAAGAATAGCATAATTATGATTTGAAATTAGATTTCAATTTCTCTCAATTAAGGTCTCAATCTTTTTTTTTAATTATAAAAAAAAAGATAAAATAAAATCCAAATTTTCAACATATCCTAAATTCCAAGATTTCTAAAATCAGATTGACACTCCATATCCAGCACAAGATCGGCTACATATAATTATTAACAAACCATGAGCACTATTATCTTATCCCAAAAAATTATTACATTAAAAAATAAAGACTTACACTGAAACGTGAGAGGTAGGAGATTTGTGGGTGGGGGCCCCTTTCATAAATAAGTGACCCTTGGAGTGGAATTTGGGGCAAATGTCCCTTCCACTTATCTAAAGCATAACAATGTGATTTCCAAGACACATCCCATTTTTAGGTTGTCTGAGGATACTAAACCCATTTAGGACATCTTCTCGTACTAAATTAAGTCCCTTTGACCTAACTTCACATGTATTGGTGCTTACCTCCCAATTAGTCAACACTTACACCTACAAACCATTCATTTCTATATTCTATTCTTCTAATTGCATCCACTAAGTATGTCGCCATGCACAACAATGCTAATTCGCCCCAATTTCATTGTTTGTGATGTGCTAATGACTGATTAAATTAACAAAATTCGGAGGAATATTCTAACGTGATGGGTTAATGTGTACAAATGTCTTAATATTAGTGTTTGTAATGGTATGATCGACGAGTTTTGTCTATTTCTTCGACAGTTTTTACAGATATACAGATATATTTGTTCATAGTATTATATATCTATTAAAGTCAAATGCCAGCCAAGTTTGTATATCATTTATTCAACAATGTAAAAAAGATTGTGAATGAGTCAGTTCTCATTATATCATAAAATACTAAAAAAAATATTTAACATCGAGCATATCCACAGAATCGTTCTTATTCTTGTTCATTGGCGTGATAACATGTTCTAAATTGCTTAATATCTTTTTTTTCTTTTTTGATATATAATATAAATAGTTCAAAAGGAGTTGCTTTTGAAAAGGCTTGACTACTAATATCAATAATGAGAACCGACCACAAGGGGAATTTATTCAAGTCCCATGAGTATCACTAATGTTTGCATATTTGTCAATTACATTGTAATTGTAGTTACCGATTAATTATACATATTTGATAATTAATAATATATATATTAATTATTAATAATTACAGTTCATAATATAACTGTAACGATTCACTAATATATATATATATATATATATATATATATATATATATATATATATGTGTGTGTGTGTATATGAAACCTCATTTAGGAGGAGTAACAAGGACTGTTAGCAACTATTAACAAACATGAATTTATATATTTCTCATATTCTCCATGTAAAATTTTCTTCAAAATATTAATATACTATATATCTTTCTTGGTTTCAAATAGTTGAGTGGTAATTAGCAAGATTCTAGGGAAGATCTTGTCCTAATTAATTAATAACATTTAGCTTACTATTTCAAGCATTACGTACGCCGATGTGGCACGCTAATTGTATTAATTTCTTCCAAAGACAAAGACAACATGGCTTGAAACTAGTCGGCGGCAAAGCACATTTTGACACGTGATATGGAAGCTAATGGACAAGAGACATGGGGACATGGGCTTTCTAGTTCATGGATTGCAGATTAAATATATAGTTGCAAAAATTGCAGTCGATGCCCATACTTGCTCTTGGACTCAATGTGGGCTTTTCTAATTGATGATTAGAAGTAAAAATGTTACTATAGCTGTAGGATATTAAGTTACAATTACCAAATCAAATTGATTAGTGCTTTGGGTTGAAGCAGTGATGCTAGTTAGGCAGTTTTATCAGAATCACCCGGTCCTGGTACTTTTATTAAGTGTAGATGTTTAGTTGGTGAGGAGAAGGGCAGCAGAGGTTGATACCAATGCTTTTTTCACACAAGGTACTATGAACTGTACAGGTTTTGCACACTTACAGTTTGAAAACAAGTGATCTTTCCCATTTTTGGGGCTGATAAGGTATGAGAGTAACAATTTTTACAGCTTCAGGTAAGGGAAGTTCGTCGTTACAAGGGACCCTTTCACGCCATATGAACTCGTTCTCATGCTCATATTTCCTGAGCTGAACACTCGCATCATCTACGGCCTTTTTGAAGACTGATCTCCAGGACTCTTCTTTTGGCATGCTTTTCTTAGCATTTGCCAATGCTTGACGAAGAACTCCAACCGCAACTCCAATTTTGCCATCGTTTTGCAGGCCTTCCGCGATGTATTTGTAACACTTCAACTCGTGTAGTGTCTTGCAACTCAAAATATAATCCTGCATAGACCAGAAAAAAATCACCAACAATTACACGTTCATTTTAAGGTAAAAATATCAAATACCTTGTCGGAGGAAGATAATCATGCTATTATAATGAGAAAGATTGGAAGGACTATCTGCTAAAGCCCATGCTCAACTTGAAAGTCATGCCATGACTCCCACTGGGAGAGGCAGCTTTCTATATGTAGGAGCTTGCTCATTGCATATTGCCTAAATTCAACATTAAATTGGTTGTTACTTCCTATGATTTCACAACCAAAAGTGAATGTTTTGGGCAACTTGTCCTTCCTGATTGCTGCAACAAAGCTATACATAATAATAGTATTCTAAGTGAAGCCAATTTGGATGTGCTTCCGTACCAAAAGCCGAGATGAGATATCTTTACATTCTTTTGTTGTGACTCGCAACACATCAATAGCTTCAATAAGAAACTCTGTTACTCCATAGTGCAATTTTGCTAAAAGGCCGCCAGTTTTTCCGCTTTCTTCAGCCTTCCTTGCAGTTATGGCCTAAAAATTTTCAAATGAAGCTACTCAATCATAACAAACAACAGTCAAAAGCAAGTGTACAAGTAACGGTGGATGCTACAATTTAACCATTTGGCTGGGGAAAAGGAACTTGTATCTAGCAAATAAAAGACATGATTTACACAAACCTGGGCTTCTGCCAAGCAAATGAGGCTCAGAATAGACGACATGCGACATGTAGCTTCTGGTGGCCTATCTTCGTCCTGAATTAAATAAATAAGAACCTCCTGGGCTAAATAGTTGTACACTCCAGCAGCTTTTCTGAAAAGTGCGGCAGATTGCACAATATCTAAAAGAAGAACAGAAATAGTGAGAAGCATTACCCACTTATGTACGTGGAATCAGGATATCAGGGAAGAATCATGCTTGCCTGATGATAAAACTTCCAAAGCCCGCTCATGAAGCATTGCACCGTAAAGAAAAAGGATCATTCCAAGCTCAAAGTATATATCGTTAACCTGATAGAACTTTGGACCTTTGATGTGAAACATAGATGATGAAGTAAGCACACTGCTCCATCTTATTCGAAGGTTTGAAATCCAGCAAATCATTTGGTGGTTCTTGCCTTTAGTCTTGACGTGGCGAACCAGGTTCTCCAACAAAGGTAAATATTGTTCTAGTTTCTGAATGTCCTGAAAGAGTTTCAACAAATAAACAGTAAGCAAAAAACTTTGAAAAATTTCCATTCTGTTTTTATCAGATAAACTGCTTGACCATTGAGCTAACATTAAAGAGAGATAGTAGTTGGAACATATTAAAGACATATCAGAAATGCTTCCAGAAGCATATGAAAAGACGTTCTTCTTACCTGTTCACAACCTGATGTCAGGCCTCCAGATATTTCCCTTGCAATGGCATCTGTAACACAGCTGGTTTCATTGAAGGTCTCCTCAATTGCTTTACGCTTTGAGCTCAGCTCTTTTAGTTGTTCGAGAGTACCTGAATCGCTAGCCAAAAGCACATTCTGATACACAATCTGGCAATTGCAACACTTTATAATCACTCATCCAGGCAATAAAGATATCAACATCAGTTATTTTCTCATAGATTATTTTAGAAACAATTGTTTCAGCTGATCACTTTTAAAGCACCAAAACGACTAACTTTATACATTTAAGAGAAATAGACAAAAGAAGCGTTGCACAGCCACTCCACGAGTGCATTTGCTTCAATTGAGATTGGAAACAGAATCCAAGAATTAGGTTGTCATAATTGTTAAGCTGTATTTGCTAGCGGGGAATCAGTGGTTCAGAACATTTATCAGGCATGATCTTGCGTTAACTATCCTACACTACTAAATGATAGCCACTACATATGGTTTTCAGTCCTTTCCCACATGTTAACAGCTCCAATGTGGAAGAAGCAGAGAACCAACTTCTCAAAATATATATAATCCAGATTCACTGAATTCCACTCTACCAACTAAAGAAAAGCAATGAGTACTAGCAATGACCATTCAAGTTTCATTCTTACAAGTAGATTAACCACAGAACAATCAAGCATAAACGAAGAACCTGCACTATCACATGCTTCAATACCATCTCCAGAATTTAATGTGAAAAACATAGAACACAAATGAAGAGACAAAGGATAAAAGGAGAACACATACTGGCTTCATTTTCAACTTCGTAAGACCAGGATAACATATCATCATCCTCAAAACCCCACCAAAATCCTTTCAAATACAACACAACTACAATGTTTAACTCCGACTATTGTCCAAATTCCAGTCTTTCACTTCAATCCCATTACCCAAATAGAGGGATACAAGAAATGCTCCGAATTCCCAAAACCCCACAAAAAGCAAAAGATCTTCTCTTGCATAATCCACTTCTTCTCCTTTCTTATTAGCTCTTATATGGGTTCTTGCCAATATAGTTGAAACAGTGAAATAGAACAGAAGGTTGATCTGAAACCTCCTGGAAAGTAATAATACGCATATTTCTTTCAAGAAGGACCTTTTCTCAAGGAATTATTGATTAAAATGAGGAAAGTACACGAATTTTCCTACAGTTTGCATAATTGTTTTACAGATTCTGGGTCATTTTCCGAATAGCTTCTTTGTAAGTTTATGCTGCTACATTCCCTCCTCAACCAAGAATCCAGATGGTTTTGACTTTTGAGTTTGTGAGTTGACTAATAATAATAAGGTCCCACACGGGTCAACGTCCCTTTTGGGCTTGACAGTTGTAATTTCAAATACCTACAGCGAGTCAACCCAACTATACCTCAGGTTTAATGATCTATTACCAATAAATACTTATACTACAAAATTTTCCAAAAAATTCAATATTTCTTTAACAATTTGCTAAGGATAAATATAAAGAGTTATGCATAAATAAGTAGGATATTGTTAGCGAATGAGGTCCCCCTAAATGTGAAATTGTCTCTTGTTTGAATTATTATTATTTAAAATAAATTGATTATAATCATTATTGTTGGATATTTATATCTAACAAAATACTACACTAATCGCAAGGTGATCAATAATATCAAATGCACTAAATCAAAACGCCTACAATTACAATAGAAACAACAATTAATATTAATAATATCAAATGCATTAAATTAAAAAAAGTATAGTTAATTTAAATCAATGTCTATTATTACAATAAAAACTACATTTACTATTCAATAGAAACAATACAACTACTATTTAGGAGAAACAACATTTCATACATTCAACGGGGTTCGAATCCATGATCTCTAACGTTATGGGATCTCAGTTTTGCTAATTAAGTTAGGCCTTATTTGAAAAATGATTTCTTATTTAGAAGTATAATTTTATTAATGTAGGTTTGATGAAAATAGTTTGATTAAAGTGCCAAAAAACATTAACCAAATATGGGTATTTTCATAGAAATATATTTTTTTTTCAAGAATTGTATCAAATCAAGCAAAGTGAAGTTTTGCTAGAGTCTGAAATGTAGCAAACCTTATTCAAATTCTAAGCGACGATTTCTTGTTGAAGAGTAAACCATTAAGCCGACCAAAGCGTGCTGCTATTAGTAAGAGTTTGTCGCAAAGTTTCTGGGTTCAACTGATCCGCAATTGCTTTCATCAGAGAAAAACAGGAGGCTCGTGTAAAGAAGAATTTCTTGGCACAGAACTCAACGGCCCAACAGCAATCAACTGAGAGAGCGGTCTAATAGCTGCAAGAACGAGAAAAAGATCAGAGGAATAAGGGAACAAAGCAGTTAATCTGAAAGACTAGCGAAATTCTGCCAAAGTATGGTGCCGAAGCAGCTGATTGTGGCCGTTGAAGGTACGGCGGCCATTGGTCCCTTCTGGCAGACCATCGTCAGCGACTACCTCGATAAGATCATCCGGTACCCTCACACACTCACACCCACAACTGCGTGTTAGTGTGTACGTATAATTAGTGCCTGCTAGAGATTTATTCTGTTGGATTGATGGTTTAGGCCTTCTTATGCTTGCTTATCGGGGGAACAGATTGTGAAATTAAATCCTGAAATGGATTTGCTGTGGATGCCAGCCGAATGCAGTTATAGCTGTATTTTGTTATATTTTTCATTTGTGCATATGATGGGATTGTTTGATACGCTTGGATAATAATTATGATTAATGCTTCGGAGTTGAAGGCATACAATTTCTTCTCTTGTGAAATCAGCTTAAGATTTAAATCCAGGCTTAGATATATTTCTTTTGGTCTATATTTTGGTTTCATATGAGTAAACCAAATGACATAACTTGGCTGTTCATACTCTTTGTTGTTGAAGTTCAATACTTATTTTCTTCTAATTAGGTCAGTCATAAATGCCACCACCCCCATCACCTCTCTCCCTTTATGTTGACAATCCAGTAGATTTTTTTTAGATTGTGGTTTCTTTTTATCTGTCTTGTCTTGTTCGGCAGCTAAAACAAAAAAAAGTTGATTCTTTGGGTTATTTTCCTAATTAGTGATCGTTATGGCGCATTTATTTCGTATGATATCAATTGTTAGTATACATGCTTTCCACACTGGAGTGAACGATTAGCAGGAATTTCCTTGAAGAGGTGTTTTTCTAGAGAGTTAAAGAGCGAATAATTTGTTTTGAGCACTAGATCATCAATCAAGAAATTAGGTTTTACACAAGGCAAAAGTTCATACAAGTGTTTTGTGATAGATATGACGGAGAAGAAACGACAAATTAGAGAAGTCATTCGGTTTTTATGTCTGCTACGGTACTCTTATGAGAAGTACCTGTTAATTAGCAGTCCACATTAGAAACAGGGAGAGGTAAAGCTGTTCATGAAACGAACATTTTGGTAAGATACATGCTCAGATACTCCTCTGCCTTCTTATCCATTGCAATCAAGATCATACATTTTGCAAACTTTAGAAAACTGGATTATTGGTATGAGCACTCTGTCCTTTCTGTTTCCTGAAATGTTAGGTAATTGTGCAATTTTGGTCTCAAGCTGAGTTGAACTGAGGAATAATTGCTAGGGCTCTGGTCAGTTTTAGTAGGTTTATTATAGGAAATGTGACCAATTCCATGGAGATGCCACTGGAACTTATTGTTGGTAGACATGGATGCTGATTTAGCAGATAGAATGATATAATTTATGACATTTAACCAATGAAAATAAGTTGAGCTTACGGAACAATTTTTTCTCCTTAAATCCATTATGCTATATTTTAAATTGCTTTTCAATCATATATTAGGTCTTAATGAGTTTCTGATCTATCTGTTAATCTCTACAGATGTTTTTGGGGAATGAATCAACAGGTCAGGTGTGTATTAATGCCATATTTCATATTTTGTTGACTACTTTTGATGTATTCATGTTATTTTGTTTAATAAATAGCAACTCAACATTTTGGGATCAACTTCATTGTTTCATATTCTTTTTCAGAAGCCATCTACTTCGCAAGTTGAGCTTTCACTAGTCATGTTCAATGCACATGGTTCATACAGTGGTGCGCCTTTTCTTCTCCATATTCTGGCAAATGATGTTATCTCAGTCCTTTTAATTGAATGATATCATTGGAAAGAATCCTATGTTATTATTGGCTTGGTCTTCATCTGTTGCTTCTAGTCTTTCAAGTTCTTGATTTTATTTTAAGTTTTGCTCTTAGCAAAAAGCGTGGTTCTTAAGATTATCGATTTTCACCAAGTTCTTGGAAATCTTGGAAGGCAATCTCCATCATAATTCTTTTTCCATATTGTTTTTTCCTTAATGTCCTTATGATTTGTTCGTGCAAGCTGACATCAATCACAAAAGTCAAATGTCTGTTTGCTGGCTGCGCTACTTCTTTGTTTCAATCTTCATGAAGGAATATTTTATTATTATTATTTGGAGTTAGACTGTCAAAGAGGGTTCCATACAATCTTCTCTTTTTCACATAAATTTTTTCAATTTCTATTAAGGGAGATTCTCATACTCACTCACTAATTTTAGCTTGTACCATATTGCTTACATTCCTTTCTTTCCTCTTATATCGTGGTTTATCATTCAGCCTGCATTGTACAACGGAGTGGATGGACTAGGGACATGGATATATTCTTTCAGTGGCTTTCAGCTATACCGTTTGCAGGTGGTGGTTTCAATGATGCTGCAATTGCTGAGGGTCTTGCTGAAGCTCTATTGGTGTGTACTGATGTATACTTACTTCTTGATAACATTTTTTGGGCTATCTATTATCTTTTCGTTAATTTGAGCTATTCCTATTTGGATCTATTCTGATTTCCAGTTTAGTAGCATAGTTGCTCAAGAAGCTAATAGATGAAAGGCTTCATTCAGTTCTCTACAAAGGACAATTGAATGACATGTATTCATTTCTACATATGGTCTATTGATTATTTGTTTATTCTTTACATAAAAAGTAGCATTGGTTTGGAAATGGGATGTCTACCGATACTGGAATTTGGCAATAATTAAAGGTGGTACTTATAGTTTGTTACATTTTTTGGGTAGATTCATGTCAGGCCATCAGTTTGGCCAAGAGAATTGTCTTCAAGGCCTTGCTCTAAGAGTTGTACTTTTGTACTTATCCTGTTGATATTTTGCATACTCTGGGAGATGCATTTTGGACTTATTTGTATTTCAAGTGAAAGTTACTTCTAAGGATGTGCCAAAATGATTGCAATACCATGGCAAATGTTGAGAGGACAATACTATTTCCCTCCATTCCTATAATAGGTTATATATATGTTTTGACATACATACATGCATTTTACTGATTCATGATGTTGATAGTTTAGAATATTTCTGTTTGGATTGATGAGCAGATTTAAGTTTGTAACTGCAAAATAGTATATATTGGTTACTATGTTAACCAAACAATATACTAGTACTTTTGCACTTTTGTGTGGTTTAGTTAGCCGGTTTTATCTAATTCATCTTAATCAATAATTTAATATATCTCTAACAAGGGTGACCAGAAACCATTAAGAACATTTATCTTTTTTGTGATGATAATTGAAGGAGGAGTGCCAAATAATCGATAGAATATTTACTTTTGTGTGTTTATTGTCCATATGCATTATGCTTTGTGTGACTCATAAACATATGAAACTTTAACTATTTTAAAGCATTCACCAGATGTTCTCTTCCCAAATGGAAGTCAAAATCAAAAAGTGGATGGACAAAGACATTGTATTCTTGTAGCTGCAAGCAACCCTTACCCATTGCCCACACCAGTGTATCGACCACAACCCCAGAGTCTGGAGCAGAGCGACAATATTGAATCACAACCAGATAATCGTCTATCTGATGCAGAGGCATTAGCAAAGTCATTCGCTCAGGTACTGGTAAAAGTTTCCTCCTCTTGCGATTTTACATTGAAATCGGTTTTCATATACCTAGCTCAGAAGTTCCTCTTTTGCAGTGCGGTATTCTCTAATCTGTTATTTGTCCGAAGAAACTTCCCAAACTTAGAGCAATCTATAATGCGGTACTATCCACTTCCCTGAAGCTCATTCTTTTGCTTCTACTTGAAATTCTGGTGAACTCGTGTACACATAGTATTACATCTTGCCTGTGCTGATCTCACCTTCAGGTTACTTTTTTGTAGAATATAAGAATGGAAAAAGAGAATGTTGTATTTTACTATTAATCATTCCACCTCTATATATAGTAGTGGAATTTAGAGATGACTACAACTTAATGGATAATAACAAAGATACCTATCTAAATAGATAACAATAGATAAACACAAAGGAAAAAGGATAATCACAAAAATATTCTAACTCCCCCTCAAGCTGGAGCAAATATATCGATCATGCCCAGCTTGTTACACAAAACATCAAATGGCTTTCCTCCTAAGGCTTTGGTAAAAATATCTGCTCTTTGTTCTGAAGAAGGAGTAAAGGGAGTGCAGATTCCTGACTCATGACGGCCCACGAACAAAATGACAATCGACCTCAATATGTTTAGTCCTCTCATGGAAAATAGGATTACTGGAATATGAATAGCTGCTTGATTGTCACAGTGCATAGGTACCGGGTCATCGTACATAAAACCCAACTCTTTCAGTAGATTCTCAACCATAAGATTTCACTAGTGGTGTGAGCCATAGCTCGATACTCAGCCTCAGCACTTGACCTAGCAACTGTAGTTTGTTTTTTACTACGCCAAGTCACAAGATTCCCCAACATAGGTGCAATATCCAGAAGTAGACTTCCTATCATCTTTCGCCCCAGCATAATCTGCATCAGAGTAAGCTTCTATTTTCACATGTCCATGTCGCTTGAACAATAACCCTTTACGAGGAGATGCCTTTATATACTTCAAGATCCTTAGAGCAGCTTCCCAATGAACTAATCTCGGCTTATCCATAAACTGACTTACCAAACCAACGGCAAAGGAGATATCAGGTCTAGTCACAGTTAAATAGATTAGCTTGCCAACAAGTCTTCTATACTTTGTCTCATCTTTCAAATAATTACCGTCGTCATTCCAAAATCCGGATTAGAATCCATAGGAGTGTCCACTGGTTTAGTGCCGAGTAAGCCTGCTTCGTGAAGGAGGTCACACGCATATTTTCTCTGAGATAGAGAGATTCCATGTTTGCTATGAGCGATTTCAATCTCCAAAAAATACCTTGGTCTCCCCAAATCTTTAGTGACGAAGTGCTTCTGTAGGTATGTCTTGGCCTCTTCAATTCCGACAAGATCACTACCGGTGATCAAAATATCATCAACATAGACTGCAAGAACGACCATACCTGATGTCGTAGTTTGGACAAAGACTGAATGATCTGCTTGGCATCGTGAAAAACCAAACTCACCAATAATACGACTGAATTTATCAAACCATGCTCTGGGACTTTGTTTAAGACCATAAATAGCTTTCTTTAATTTGCACACCATTCGTTGCTTCTCCCCCTGAGCAACATAACCCGGAGGTTGCTCCATGTAAACAGTTTCATTCAAGTCACCATATAAGAAAGCATTTTTTATGTCCATCTGATACATCGGCCAACTGAGATTGACTGCCAAGAAAAATAATACGCGGATAGAGTTAAGGCGAGCAACAGGTGAAAAAGTTTCAAAATAATCTACCCCATATGTCTGAGTGAAGCCCTTTGCAACCAGACGAGCTTTATACCGTTCTAGGGTCCCATCGGCACGAAACTTGAGGGTAAATACCCATCGGCAAGCAACAATATCGGCATTATGAAAAGGTGGAGTTTTGGCGGCGGCGGGTGAGGGTGGGCGGGATTAGGGTTTCACTGATTGGGATTAGGGTTTCACTAATTAGGGTTTAACCCCTTTTTTTTTTTTTTTTGAACCTGCTCTGATACCATGTAGAAAATAAGAATGGAAAAAGAGAATGTTGTATTTTACTATTAATCATTCCACCTTTATATATAGTAGTAGAATTTAGAGATGACTACAACTTAATGGATAATAACAAAGATACCTATCTAAATAGATAACAATAGATAAACACAAATAGGAAAAGGATAATCACAAAATATTCTAACACTTTTATCTTTAATTGATCCAGCATCTTTGCAATCTCTTGAATAAGTCATCGGAATGATTTTTTTCATTTGACCCTGTAGATGTTTTGTTGTCATGTTCCACTTGGTAACTTGCAAAATAATATTAGTCACCTTTTACAGAGCAAGGGGGGTTAAGCCTCTGTTAACAATAATCCTTGGTTGAAATTGACATTGATTCTTTGACCAATATAGTTTATCCTGGTGCAGGACGGAAATTTTTACATAAAGAAGGAAATAGAAACAAATCTTTTCGCCTTTTCCCTTTCAGGATGATCTTTTGACTAAGCTGATATTATCAATGTGTTAATTAGGGAAAGCGCAATCCCCGAGCTGCAGATCCACCAGTTGATAATGTTAAGAATCCTCATTTCCTCGTCCTTATCTCAGAAAGTTTTATGGAGGGACTTGCTGCTTTAAGTAGGCCTGGAATGGCAAATTTGCCATCCAATCAAAACCCTATCAAGATGGATGTAACTCCTGTACCTCCCATTTCTGGACCACCTCCGGCTTCTGGGGCATCAGGTGACAGATCTACCTCTCTCCACTGCGGTTGGTTTAAGATTCAAATATGAGTGACTATGAGTTGCTGGATGTTTCTGCATTTACGATTTTGGAAAGCATAAAAATATACATTTGGAAGAAAATGTCAATCATACAAGATAGTATGAAAAGAAAAAAATGTCAATAAATTATGGTGTATACTGCATAACTTAGCACATGGACGATATCGAGCAATGCTTGTATTTGATTAGCTCTTGTATTTTGGAATTTTAAACTTGTGCACTAACAATCTATTTTTCATGTTGTGGGAGATTCAATAAACATGTCATTTGTTGGTGCCCTGGTAACTTTTGACCTAATGGCCTTCAATGAATTAACTTAAAAAACTATTAAAGATATTGAGGAACTTCTGGTGCATAACACATGAGCAAGCTATTGCCGAAGAAGTTATTTAAGATAACTAGGTGAAGTCGCTGTCAATTTTTGAATTGTTTTGAACAAATTCTTGTAGTTCTCAGCCGATATGTAATGTTTGGTGCTGATACCTCACCTTTTTCTCTTCAGCCAATGGATCTGTCTTGGGCCGACAACCAATACCTGTTGGAAAACTTATCCCTCCTGCAACTGTAAAAGTGGTAAGGCTCATATGTTTTTCGGTTTTCTGTACTTCTGTTGGAAAGTTGAGGGGTTTTACTTACTGCCCCATCTATCAACATCGGTGCCGTAGACTCATCACTTAAATTTGTTCAGGAGCCAATCACTGTGACCTCTGGGACTGGGCCTGCATTTCCACCTATTTCTTCTGTTTCTCGAGCCCCTTCTCAACCTGTTCCGAGCTTGCAAACTTCTTCACCTATATCAACGTCTCAGGAGATGGTTTCAAATAATGAGAATTTACATGATATGAAACCTCAAGTAACCAGTATGACACCCTCCTTGCGTCCAGTTGGTGCACCAGCAAATGTTAGAATTTTGAATGATGTGGCTCAAGCGCGTCAAGCCCTAGCCGGAGGAACTTCTATTGGACTTCCTTCTATGGGTGGAACACCTATGCTCTCAAATATGATATCCAGTGGAATGGCATCTTCAGTCCCTCCTGCTCAAACTGTAATTTCATCAGGTTCATCAGGTGTTGCACCAATTGCCGGGTCATTGCCAATACCAGCAAGTGGCCAGGTAGCTCAAAACTCATCTTCTGCATCATTCACTTCGACAGCTCCTACTGTCACTGGAACTTCTAGCCTTGGCATGTCACAACCTCTGAGTAATCTCCAAGTAAGTGGTAGTTTGGGTCAAACACTCCCTGGCATGAGCCAAGGAAATCTTCCAGTCACACAAATGGTACAGACAGGAATGAGTATGAATCAGAACATGATGAGTGGCACTGGTACTACTGGTATGCCCTCTGGAACTGGCAACATGATGCCTACTCCAGGAATGTCTCCGCAAATACAACCAGGAATGCAGCCTGTCGGTGTGAATAGCAACAATTCTGTGACAAATATGCCCTTGAATCAGCAGACATCAAGTACGATACAGCCGGCACAGTCAAAGTATGTTAAAGTCTGGGAGGTAATGGCCATTATCAATATAATGGAAATATAAACTTGGTTACGTTTCTTTTCGTTGGGCGTTCATCACAGAGAAATGATTCTTCTTTTGGGGCTAACTATAGTGCATGATATACTTGGTACTTGATCAAGTTGCATTCTGGATATGCTACACGCTTTCTGTCCAATTTTTGGTGACTTAACTACTTTATCAGAACATAGTTCTTTTAACAATGAGAGTATATCAGGCTTAACCACTGAAAAATGTCTTCAATGTTTTGCCTCCTTTTAGCTGATGTTTAATATGCATATAGGTTAGTCCTCAAACTTACACTGGTTGTACATCTAATTGGCTGTCTATAGTTATCTGCGGGTTTCTTCGCCAGAAATCTCACTTGATATCTAGTGGAAGAAATAGAGAATAAGCAACATGAAAATTAAAATCTATAATTAGTAAATGATGACATGGAAACATCTGCCTCAACTACACAATTCTAGTGTGATCATAAGCATCCTCTGAAGTTTTATTGATGGGATCCAGGGGAACTTATCCGGACAGCGACAAGGCCAGCCTGTTTTCATCACCAGATTGGAGGTATGCTTGTCCATGTTTGAAGCGGGGTCTAATCTGAATAATGTTGTGATGTATTCTAAATAACTTGGTCCAGAAATAGTTATGATTCAAAACCTGCTCCTTCATTGTCATGCATATCATGTGTATGCTACTCTCCGATAATTGGTTGATAGGCATGCATATCCTAATTTTACTTCTTTGTGTGCTTATATTCTGCTTTCTGGTGCCAGGGATACAGGAATGCCTCGGCTTCTGAGACGTAAGACCAAATTCCCCCTGATATTTTACTTCGTGTCGCATCTTGTGCACAATTACGCTGGGATTTTGCAATTTTGTCAATTCCTAAGAATCTATAACATTGTTCAATTGATCTTATGCTATCAGAGGCATATAATGTTTGTGAAGAGATTTATAGTTGCACTACATGGTTTTGTCAAGTGTTCCACCTTATTAAGTCATGAGTTCTCGGGTAAATGGTTGGCTCTATATTTGCATACTTAATCCAAATGCAGAAGAGTAACTTCGTCACAATTTCGTCCCAGAAAGTCATGTTACATTTATTGGCCCAAAATACGTAGGCAACTCCTGTTGCATAACTATACTTGCGCTGTAGTTGGGTTCTTTCTTGAGTTTCACATCATTCTCTTTGTCCTTTAATAGTCATATTGAGTCTCATCATGTCCCATTCTCTTTCATCTTGCTCTATTTTAACTAATTAACACACCTGATAAATTTTCTGTACTTTTTCTGGTCAATTTGACCACCTTCCAGGCTTGCTGCAAATTGGCCTCCAACTATGCAGATAGTGCGCTTGATATCCCAGGACCACATGAATAACAAGTAGTATCCCTTTAGAGGAATTATACTTGTGTCATTGGATGTAGTCATTACAAATAAAATTGCTTATCCACAGTGACATGCTTATAGAAACTTACTTCTGTATATTATGCTAGGCAATATGTAGGAAAGGCTGATTTTCTAGTTTTCCGAGCTATGGATCAGCATGGATTTCTTGGGCAGCTGCAGGAAAAGAAGCTTGTAAGTCATCAATGCTAACCTTAATTCTTTCCTTTTGGGGAAACATATGATATGAACCTTATGTAGAAACTCTAGAAACTACTATCGGTTGATGAACTTGGTTAATTTTTTTTATCCATGATAAAGCACTTCCACTGTTGAAGTTATGTCGAGGGTTTTACAAACTGAATGATGTGCATGGAAAAAAAATGTTGGTTTTGTCGTGGATTCTAATGTTCTCAGTTTCATTAAATTCTCAGTGTGCAGTGATCCAGTTACCATCCCAGACATTGCTGCTTTCGGTTTCTGATAAAGCATACCGTTTGATCGGAATGCTTTTTCCCGGTGTAAGATACCATTTCTTTTTTTTCTGTAACATTCTATGCCCGTCTGCACTTGCTTAGCAATTGACCACCTTGCCTGATTACTTTCAATTACTCGTTCCGTCTGTCCAGGATATGGTCGTGTTTAAACCTCAAATACCCAATCAACAGCAGCAGCAACAGCTACAAGCACAACAACACCCGCATCTACAACAGCTACAACAACAGCAACAGCAGCAGCAGCAGCAACCACAACAGCTTCCCCAATTGCAGCAGCAACAACAGCCGCTCATGCAGCTCCAGCAACAACAACCGCTCATGCAGCTCCAGCAACAGCAACAGCAACAACAACAGCAGCAGCAGCAGCAGCAGATCCCACAAATGCAGCAACAGCCACAACAGATGGTGGGTACGGGTATAAATCAGGCTTACATGCAAGGTTCTGGACGATCACCATTGTTGTCCCAGGGGCAAGTTTCCTCACAAGGCGCACCAGCTATGCCTGGAGGTACCTTTATGAGTTGACGAGACTAATATTATACATGCAATAACTTATGAACTCTATGTAAATGAGGAAAAACCTTTCTTTGTAATAGTTTCCTTTTTCAGTGCGAGAAATTATCAGCATCGATGCTTTATTTTGCGTCTTTAGCTTGTCAAAAGAGGAAAGAGGAAAATAAAATAGCAGTGTTGGTTTAGTATTATCTTAGTATACTTTAAGCAAAAACGACTCAAAGTAAGCTATAATTAAATCAAATTCAAGAATCTGTAAACTTAGAAGTGGATGGAAAAAAGAGAAGATAACTTGAACAATTGAATTTGTATGTCATTGCAGAAAAACCATTTTAAATTATGGAGGCATGTCAGAATCAGAACTTTCCTTGATTATTCTTGGTTGGTCATTTGAATAAATTATTGTCTCTATCAAACTAACAAATCCTATTAGCCGGAAAATACAAGATCTGCTCCCCAAGCAGAGAATGTTTTAAATGTTTCAAAAGGTCATTAAAAATTGATGAAAATGATTTCTTTTGGAAGCAATAGAGAGCACGAAAGGCAAAAACCTGAAGCTTGAATGATCAACCTTCCATCATATCCCTGCAATTATTTTCAGCAGTAATAAAGACACGTAGTGACGCATATAATTACATGTACCAAGTTGACACATTCAGGATCATTGGATAGGCTCCTGCAAAAACCCTCCAACATTTTGCTAATAGAAACAGCAATAAAGATAGAGATAACCGGCATGCAATAAATTGCTCTGCTCGTTAATTTTTAACATTTCAGACGAGTACTTGTAGAAATGGTCCATTATGCTCCAATTAAAAGCTTAATTGAATAGGATTTGGGTAGGATGAACATTTTTGCAATTATCTACATAAACTGAACCCCACCTAATTACCATATAAACTAGTGGAATTATTCCAAAATCCCTCCACTCAAGACCATTTAAAGATACCAGCTTTGTTTGGTTCTTCTTTTAAGATACTTCTCTTTATTTTTGAAAAATAGGGAGAGACAGATAAAGATTACTTTTGATTTTGCATTTTTGTATCAATCTAAAATAAATAAAACACATCAAACTGTATATTTTGTAAAGATATAAATAAATATTTGTAACTATATTTTAGAAAAAAGAGAAAATAGAGTAGAGAAAAGTGTTGATGTGATGAGGTAGGTCTTAAGTGTTTGACGAAAATGAGAAATGATGAGAAGCATCAACTTCCTTGCAAGGATGATAAAGAAGAAAGGAAAAAGTTAGATCTAAAGTCTCTACACCACAGTAAAGTACACTACTTATAGTTCACCTACATACTTATAGTCCATTCATTTGGTCCACCATTTCACCAACACACAAAATCAAAACCATTGAAAAATAAAGATAAAGTGGCCATCTCGTGATAATCAAATATAATGTCTTCTAACTTCTGTTCCCCCATCTTTCTTTTGACCCACTCCCACAGCCACATGACATGCTGTCCCCACCCCCTAACCCCTCCCTCTCCATAATCCGCCTTAATCCCCTCATAATTGATAGCTAACACATCGCCGCTTGGAGTTGGCGCTGCCTCCATTATCACTCCTCCTGCCTAATACCAACACTTTAAACCCAATAATAAAATTACCATTGTCTAGTTTAAAAGATTGGGATTTATAGTTAATCAAGTCGGGAGACTCTTTTCATGACATTAATCGTAATTCATCTCATGCAAACCAAGTGATCAATGCCATCGCCAAGAATCTATTCTTTCAAATATCTAAACAACAACATTAAAAATACCAACAAACCTCCTCCTCACATTCAAAGCTTCTCTCTGCTGCTTTGTCTCCCCGCCTGCGTGACTATCTTTATGTCACCTCCCACTATATAAATTTGGCACTGCACACGCCTCCATTTTCATCTCACCTCCTCCTCCTCCTCCTCCTCCTCTTGGACTGTAATGGGGAAGATGGGCTTTTTTTCTCTTGCCCTTTTTGTTGCGTTTTTCGCCATTTTTGTTTCTCCTGTGCTCTCGAGAACACTCCCCCTCACTTCAAAAGCCGCTCTTCTTGATGTTGCTTCCACACTCTCGAAAACCCAAGATTTGTTCTCACTCAATTCCCAGAACGTACTACCCTCGAAGCACCAAGTGCGCCACCGACACCCGCCCGTTTCTCCCGATTCCAGCCTCATTTTCGAGCTGCATCCTCGCTTGTCCGTCCGTGGAACTTCGGAGAGAGACTACGGAACCCTCACATTGGCTAGACTCGCTCGCGACTCGGCCCGAGTTAAAGCGATTCAGACTCGGCTAGATCTGGTGAGTTTAGACATAAAGAAAGCAGATCTAACTCCTTTGGAAGTTGAATTTGAGGAACAAAAGCTCGAGGGGCCAGTGATTTCCGGCACGAGTCAAGGCAGCGGCGAGTACTTCTGTAGAGTCGGAGTCGGCAACCCGCCTACTCAAGCTTACATGGTGCTCGACACCGGGAGTGACGTCAACTGGGTGCAATGCGCACCCTGCGCGGAATGTTACCAGCAAGCGGACCCTATCTTCGACCCGAGTCTATCCTCTTCCTTCGCTCCCCTGACGTGCGAAACTCAGCAATGCAAGTCGCTCGACGTGTCCGAATGCCGGAACGGCACGTGTCTCTACGAAGTTTCATATGGCGACGGTTCCTATACCGTCGGAGATTTTGTAACGGAGACTATTACTTTCGGTGGTTCGGCTGCGGTTAACAAAGTAGCCATCGGCTGCGGGCATAACAACGAGGGGCTGTTTGTTGGAGCCGCCGGCTTAATTGGCTTAGGCGGCGGCCCGCTATCCTTTCCGTCTCAAATCAACGCTTCCTCCTTTTCTTACTGTCTCGTGGACCGAGACTCCGACTCCGCGTCGACTCTCGAGTTCAACTCGGTTCCGTCGCCTGACGCCGTAACTGCTCCGTTAGTCCGCAATTCGAAGCTTGACACATTCTATTACGTGGATTTAACGGGAATCAGTGTCGCTGGAGAGCTGCTGCCAATCCCACCGTCGACATTCCAGCTAAACGATAACGGCAACGGCGGCGTGATAGTGGATTCGGGGACGGCCGTGACGAGGCTGCAAACAGAGGCGTACAACTCAATGCGGGACGCCTTCAAAAAGGGAACAAAGGATTTGCCGTCGGCAAACGACGTCGCATTGTTCGACACGTGCTACGACTTGAGCTCGAGGAAGAGTGTGGAGGTGCCGACGGTGGCGTTCCACTTCGGGAACGGGAAAGAACTGAGTTTACCGGCTAAGAATTACATGATACCGGTTGATTCGTCGGGGACTTTCTGTTTCGCATTCGCACCGACGTCGTCTTCGCTTGGTATTATCGGGAATGTCCAGCAGCAGGGGACACGTGTCAGTTACGACCTGACTAATTCTCTTATTGGGTTCTCACCCAATAAATGCTGAAATTGATTTTTTTTTTGAAAAAAAAAGGGGGAAGAAAAATCAGCCGTGTTATTCTAATTTATATTATTATATATATATATTCCTCCTGATTAGATTATTATGGGGAGGATTAACTATTTACTTATTTACAGTTTTTTTTTTTTTGTTAAATTTAATAGTGTTTTGTTTGAAGAATTGAGGTAGTTTTGTGTGGGTAAGGTGTGGGCCTAACCTTAATAACTGTAAGCCCATGGGTTGGCCCACACACATATTGTGTGTGTGAGTGTGAGTGTGAGTGTGAGTGTGAGTATGTAATTATTGCAACTCAGCTTAGCAACAGTTGTTCATCTTTGTTTGTATAGTAGTAAAATTAGTTGTAAGAAGTTGCAAGTTTGGTGGTGTGAGGACTGAGGGGTTATTTATTTATGAAATGGTATTGATTAGTGCACAAATTGTTGTATTGATTATTTATTCATTTGGTATGTTAACCATTCACTCTTTATTGGCCAAAATTTCCATTATGTTGAATTCTAGCCCAAAACTCAGAATGTTTGTTGTTGGTGCATAAAAATGACAAACTCAGACTAATACTTACGTCTGTAACTCACTAGAGGCACGAGGAACAAAAAACGGTGGAAAGTGCGGAAGAAAGGGTACAAATTACAACAACTCACTAATTAGTTAATAAGATGCGAATGTTTTTTTTTTTCGCTTTATTTGTTAATATTAATAAATATTGATTAATATAAAAATTCATTTAAAATATGAAAACAAGTGTTATGGATACAAAATATAATATTTTTAAATTATAAGAGATCTATATATAACTATATAAAATTTTATAAAAAAAGTGATATGTAGTCATCCCTATTTTAAATGTCAAATCATCGAAAATTCTATTTTTAATATTAACAATTTATGGTACACTCTCTTAATAAAATAACAAATGCAGCATAAATTACAAGTTGGATCTGATTCACCTTTAATTTTCAATACAAAGTATATTAATATATTAGGGAAAATCATGAAAGGTGCGCTACCCCTACCCCTTTTTCACTTAATTATTAAAGTAAAAAAGTTAAAGAAAGAAATGATAGCCGTTACATGTTTCAGTTTTTCCTTCCCCAAAATTTCCCTTTTCCTCCTCATTGCTAAACTGCCACCACCTTTATCACTCTCCCCAATTTCCTGTTCGTTTCTACTCACAAAATCTCCAAAACCCTAGCAACATATCTCTTGTATGTACACTACGAGTACGAGACAAACTTCCGATCCGGAGCAGACTACTTCTAAGTCTCTTGTAGGCGTTTGCCAAATGACTGACTCTCGTTCTCTCGTCGCCGTCGTTTTTCTCATACGACTCCCCCGCGGAACTGCCGCATCCGGTAATGCTTGCATGCGTGTGTATGTATGTGTTCTGCATTAGCTTGTGTCTGCGAGATCAAATTTGGATTTTTTTTCGGGGGGTGAATTTAAGTAACTTGATCATTGAGCATGTTTTCTATGGTGACGCTCGTTGAGTTCGATCTTCATATCTTGTGTGTATTCCATTATTTTAGCTTCTATGTCCGTTATATGGATGCTTGCGTTGTGTGCATGTTTTTGGATGTGGTCAATATGTCATGCTTGGTAGGGGAATTGTTTACTATAGTAAGGGGGAAAGTTTATTGGCAAAATTTTTATGTGATGCCATGGAATTGGGGCCCGGAATTGGTACTGAAAAAAAAAAATAGCAGAAATTGAGAAGTCATTTAGGAATTAAATCTCAATTCTCTGTATTATTATATCGATGCAGCCAAAGGGCCATGGCTCTAATTATTTCATTAGAATAAATTCCGGAGGTTTTGCCTTAAATTTTATTTTGGTCTGATAATCTATGAACGAGGATTGCACGTACTTTTATAATTGATTTTTCATTTGCTTCTCATTAATTATTAATGCTGTTGGTAACTTCATCTGTATTCATGGATTAGTAAAGATGAGCACAAGTACAACTAGTATAATAGCATGAACCAATTCAATGTTTGAATTAGTAATTTAGTATTATTGGTCCAGTTATTAGCTTTCCAGTTCCTCAAGTATTTAATCTGCTCCGTAAAACTTTAGTGTGGCTTCCAATACTGCAAAAATGTTGCCAGCAAGAAGGAAAGGGTGCAGCAGGGTGTGGCTAGGTATTAAGAACTATTCCTGAGGATTTTGGTGGGAAATGTTGCTATTTTCAGATTCAGGATGCCAAATTGGAATTTGAAGAATAAAAAAGAACTGACTGTCAGAAAAGGAAATGATGTGATTCCACTAGTAGAGTTAAAGTTCAGTAAAAAAATTGACTTGTGAATTTATGCATTAAAGAATTTAGTTCCTATATAAAATATGCACAATTAACACCCTTTTGGACTTTAAAAATTCCAATAAATACTTAAAATGATGTTTTCATTTAGTGCTGGCCATCTTGCAAACTGGATGCAGAATGTTTTGGGGCCATTCATATCCTCCGGGGATCTCTCCAACAGCTTCTCATCACTGGCAGAATGTGTTCTGGTTGCTGATCTTTATGGCACATTGACGGTGGTAGGTTTTGCTCTTGGGGTTTTTGGTCTTAATAGGTTTAAGAAAAAGGATAGGCTAAACATTGATAAATTTACGACGGGATTTCTTGAGAATAAGGATGGTCTCACTGAAGATAACTGGCCAGTGTACTCTATTGCTGCCGGTGTTGGAGCAGCTTTGGGGTGGACTTGGTTGCTGTTGTCAGTGTGTCATGTTTTTGGATTAAGCAATTTTTCTGGGGTGTTGCGTTTGGTATTGGCGCTGCATTGCAATTCTTGTATGTTATATCAATCATTGACAGGTAAACTCCATCACCTTGTTGTTGTTCAAATTTTTTGTGAGTTTATCTTGATTTCATGTCTGAGAATGGTCGAAACAAATGCTGCCTACAGAATTACCATGATAGAGACCTTTCTGCATGATGAGATGGTGTAGTGTCTTGAGTTCACAACTCTGATAACTCTCTGAATTGAATTTGAACATGCATGAAAACTATTACCTTACAAATTATAAGATATGAAATTCGAGACTCGAGAGTTATGCAAACAAGTTTGATGGTTATTTTCTTTATTGAGCAGCTTATAAACTTTGATCTTTGAGTTGGTGGTCTTAGTGGTTTCTCTGTTTAAAAATTTGTTTGGGATGATGTTAACCTGCTAACATCATTCATACTTTAAGTTTAACAGCAGGATGTTTTATTGACAATGTTGGAGAAAATGATAGAATAAATTATAGTACTTTTCCCATTCCGATGAGTAACCTTTTCTCTCATTCAGGAGATGTATGCATTTCTGAAGTTATTTTAATTGTTCACGCATTCAAAGTTGATATTTTATTTGTATTAAATATATATCCATTACTCTACTGACATACGAGTGTGATTCTTATATGAACATCGATCATCTGATTTGGTCTAAAGTTATCTCTGAGAAAGAGAGGAAGATTAGCAAATTTTTCATACATGGTTTTCAGCTTTTATGACTTAGTGTCCTTCGGTAGACTTCCATTTACCATGCTGGTGCTACAAGCAGCTGTTAAGATGGTACAGAATCTTCTGGAGGTCACAAGCGTAGCATCCATATTTATGCTAGTAATGCTTTTATGGCTAGCCCTGTGGATGTTTGGTGCTGCTGGGGTTGTGGCATTAAGTACTGGTGATGGTGGGCGTTGGTGGCTTCTTGTGGTGACTTGGCAAGTCTTTGCTAGATATGTCTTCTTCTAGGCAGTATTACAGCATGACACCTTTTCATCTCAGAACACAAACATTGAACAGTGTTGTTATATGCAAGGTGCTGTCCATAAGTTTGTTTTGGACTGGTGCAGATCTCTGTAATGTTGTCCACGTCATAGTTTCGGGAATGGTCTTTCTTGTTTTCATTCATGGTGGTCGAGAAGCAGCATCAATGCCTTGTAAACCACTGATGAATTCCTTGAGATGTGCTATCACTACTTTTGGCAGCATATGCTATGGGTCTCTCTTTACAGCTGCTATATGAACCCTAAGCTGGAAGGTTAGTGATCCCGAGTTAATTGATGTCAGTTGAATAAGGAAAATATAGCTACATGTCTTTTCACTTTGGGTTGTGACTGTTACTACTAACAGCCAATCTCATGTAATTTGCAGATTAGAGGACTGAGGTCGAAGATTGGCAAGAATGGCTGTTTGCTCTGTTGTGTTGATTTTCTGTTTCATCTAGTAGAATTTTTAGTTCGATGGTTCAACAAGTATGCTTATGTTCAGGTATTTGTTCTACCTATATGACCACAGTTTGTATTGTTATCTTACTCTATTATGACATCTTGTGAAGGCACAGATATACCCCTATGCTACTGCTCTGCGTGGACTTTGATTGGTTAATCGACATGGTCCTATTTGTGTGATGGCTTCAATTCTTTAAATGTTTACTACCGGATGAGGCTAGAGAACATAAGAGAAAGAATTTAAGAAAAAGTATGTGAAATGAATTGGATAGCAGTAGGTACCGTCTATGAAGAGCCTTGATGCCATCCACCTTGTGGGGAAGACAGCTCCTTTTGTAACAATATTTTGTCAATAAAGACATCCTCAATTTCCATATCCGCTTGCTCTGTAAGGAGATTGAGGAGTCGGGAGGAAGTAGGCCCTTTCAGCTAAATAAACTTTTTTATCTAGGGATCCCATAATATGGAAGATTTTAGTGTCAGATCGTACATTTTAATCATCTATTATTAAAGAAATAAAAAGAGGAGATGATTACTACTTGTTCAATGTCATGGCCTGGAGCTGTGGATTTGTTGTTCCAATTATCTTGGTTCTTGATAATTACTAACTAGGACCCTAAATATATATTTTAACACATGCTTATCTGTCCAGATTGCTGTTTATGGAAAAAACTTCAATCATTCAGCAAAGGACGCATGGGAATTGTTCCAATCAACAGGTGTGGAATCACTTATAGCCTACGACTGTTCAGGTGCCGTTCTATTGATGGGAACTCTATTGGGTGGGTTTATTGCCGGAACTTGTGCAGCAATTTGGACTTGGATTAAAGCACCCTGAGCGGGTAGTAATGGTGGGCTCTATTGCCATGTTGGTGGGAATGATCTTGGTAAGCAGCGATGCTATCTCCACGATATGTTTCCAAAGGATTCGACACCATTGCCTGGTCATAATTCATTTTTCTGTTTGCAGGTCGGACTAGCAGTGGTAGTAGTTGAAAGTGCAGTTTATAGCTGTTATGCTGAAGACCCGACATTAATAAACAGGTGGGATGCCGTGTTCTTCACCCAGATATCAGAAAAACTACACCAGCGCCTACAGCACAGAAGTTTGCGTCCCAGAGAATTGTTAAGACGTAGCGCAGATGAAGAGACACCGGAAGTAGTTCTTTCTTGACTTTAACCTTGTACAAGATCGATAATGTAACTCTTTTCTTGCAGTTTAACTTGTATTAAATGTTAATCGCTGCATCCTTCCTCTTTCAATGCTGTGTCTCCTATGTATCTACCCTTTTTTTCTTTTTCCAACTTTTTCTGTCCTATGTATCTACCCTTGGTTACATATCATATTGTATTATTTACAGTGAAATATTATACTAAAGTTTATAACATCAGTTCCGTTTCTTTCTTGGGGTTGGAGGAGTTGGATATAAGTAGTTAGAAAGTCATGCTTCCAGTGCTAGAGTTATTAATAGGATTGGGACATAGATGACGTCAAAAAGCCGCGAGTAATCGTAATCCATAGCCCAACACTTTTATGACAAAGTTAATGTGTGATAAAAGGTTGACAAAGCCATACTACTTGTACAGCAAAAGGATCCAAACTGAGGGTTTTTGTATCGATCCAATTTGACCCGAAATAGAAGAAAGTATATTTTTCTGCTGTGATATAACATATGAACTCTCCAAAAGTATTATTCATACGATCCAATAATTTATTTCTTTACCTAAACCTGCGAGTAGTAGCACTTAGCAGCATTAATACACACTTGTTAAAAAGAAAAGTTGTGTCATAGTATTAAAGAATTAAGTGCACATTAACATAAAAACATTCACATAATTTTCATGCAGATATAAGATGCATACATACACAGAGAAGAATAAAGAAGAATGGTCTGAATTTGACAGAATAAATTTTGAAATAACCCTTTTTTCTGCTAAAAAGAAAAAACATCATAAAACTCAGTACATAAATTTTTAAGGTTCTATGTTTGTATGTATGTATATAAATTATAGCAGGTTCACTATAAAGAAAGCCAGCGCCTCCGAGGGCAGGGGGCAGAGAGCGGTGGCGCGGCCGTATAAAATGCAGCAGGCATATATGGGCTGCGGAGGCAGGCAAGTGGTGGGGCCCCCTACACCAGCAGACATATTTGCAGGTGGGTTACTTCCAAGCAAAGCCCTCGGTAGTTAATTCTCAATTAATTTCTTCTCCTAACGAAATTAAATTTTATTCCTACCCTGAACTCCAATTTCAATGCTCTTTCCATCCCATCCAATCTCATCTCGTCACCATCCCATCAACCTTAATTATGCCCAGAAAATTAAACTCACCCTTCCCCATGACATAGACGCCTATTTACATCTCCTTCTACTCTACACCACAACTTTCTAGGTATCATTATTAACAACATTACTATTAATAATATATTATATGATGTGGTCAAAAGTTATCTGAGTTTTATGCATGCTGCTTGTAATACAATTCAATTTCTTCCGACAACATTCCATATCTTCACATAAAACTAATCATGTAAAATTAACAAATTTAAATCGCTCTCTATTGCAAATTTAAAGTTCCAAATTCTTTATTTATTGGCAAGAATCTATTTTTAAAATTTAATTCGTTTAGTATTAGACTAATAATTTGTTGATAATTCAAAAACAAAAATCTGATGCATTCATTTGTTGTCATAAACTCCAAGAAACTAGGTTTTGTGTATTGCTTTGAGGAAGTTAATGGAGTGCGTAGTGACTTGCAAAAGTGAAGTTCTATTCTATTGTGTAAAATGGATAGTTTTTTGTCATTAGTAATTATTGAGATTGGGCCAAATCTTTCACTAAAGTCCAACAAATATCTTATCAAACAAAATGACAAAATGTTGAGATTGAATAGTCCTGTGACAAAGCCCTCCCAAAAGCTATACCAATCAAGCTACTTTGATTGGTGTGTGATACGTTTTGAAAATAAAAATTTATTTTATTTTTTATAATTTTCGAAAGTATTGAACTGTTTCTAAATTAAACAACAAAAAATTATTTTTAGCTGAATAAAAATAGTTAATTCACTTCTATTACATTATAGGTTTTGAAATGAAATTACACAAAATCGAGAGATGATAATGATAATTGAATTAATATTCATGATCAAAAAAATTTTATTTCATATTTTTTAAAATAAATTGATTATATATATTTTTTAAGTCATATATTTTTCTTAAAAATTTATATGTAAGACATATGATTATTATATATTTTATCTTGATATTTTTCATATTTTAATTTTATAAAAAAATGAGAATATATAATAAAAAATATAGCAATTTCAGTGTTATATCATGTCTTAATTTTCTAAAATTTTTCGTCTCATTATATCCATATCATATCGTATAGTATCCATGCATCGTAAATAAAAAATATTTGTGAGATTATTATGCACTCCTACCAAATATATCTTGTAAACACACTATTAATTGTTGCAGACTTGTGTCAAGTTATGATTTTCTCGTAATAATTTCTAAGCTAGTTTTTCACTATGTCGCTAGCTTATTATGGTTATTTATTATTCATATGGGTACAAAGTTACAATTTTTGTTTTTTTTTTTGGTAACAAGTTATGAATTGTACCTATAAAATTATCCACTAAAGTACTTAGCACGTTGTAGCTTACGAGGTTGTGCTGTAAAATTGTTGTCTTGAATATTCTTTCTTGTTTTTTGTATGCTAACCTCGAAATTGACCTTCATTTGTGATTTTCTGTTGTTAAGACGCGATGAAGTTGGAGTGCAAAAAGAGACTGTATTTGCAAAAGAGGCCCCTGATCAAATAGTAAATTAAAGTGTTGGTTGTGCCACGTGACATGGAGCCTGGGGAGAGGGAAGTGGTGGTAGCGCATCTCATCTCAGCATCTGCATGTTGAGAGACTCAAGGGAAAGGGGGTCAGAATGTAATAATGAAAAAAGATGGTGGTCGTACCAATGTTTTTAATGAATAAAAGCAACCTTACTTTGATACGCTATCTTCTGTTCAAAAAGATACATCCAAGATTTTATTTCTCAACCTTTTCTTGTTTTTGGCTGCCATTTCTGCTTCCACTCTACTTCTGATTCTCCTACTATCCCTTCTTGTTCCACTTCTTTCGTTTGTGCTCAGGAGAGAGGGAGAGAGAGATACACACACACACACACACACACACCCCACACCACACACAGTGAACGTGTGAAATGCATAGTTTCAAAGCAGCCTTACCGCAGGGAATTGCTCTCACCAACTCTGATGTGTATTGCCATTCCCACTCACCCTTTTACCTCAGGTGCTCCAGAAGCTCATCTTTTTGTGTTTATGTTACTATATTGCATGTTTAGATTTATGTAGAGGTATGTTTTTGTGTTTTGAATGGTTTACGAGTGTTGTCGCTTTTCTCTCCTTATGAACATTGGATGGGCATTTCTGCATGTCTCATTTGGCGTAGTTTATGTGAATGTAGAGGTGAAGAAGGTGGCAGAAATGGGCCACGTTTTACAGATCTTGGGGAGCTTGAGCAGTCAGCTGGACATGCATTCCATCATGATGATGCTGTTAATTTAAGCAGAAGTAATCTTTTCATCTCTTTCTACTTAAACTTATCACGGAAACATCTCTCTCTCTCTCTCTCTCTGTTTGTTTCTAACAACTTGTGACTAATATAATGCATTTTCTAAATTCATGGTAGGCTCAATATACAATGACATGAAGGCAAGCAATGTTTCTGTTGTGTCTAGTAACTTGCAGTTTGGTGGTCTCAACAATGTGAGTCTCTTCTTCTTTATCTTCAAACTAAATGAATCTATGTCTACACAAAGAATGCATAGTTGACTTGTACCGCATTTTGTTTCTTACAGAGTTTGGGTTCAGCTGAGATGGTCTCATCAGGAACAGGAGTGGATTCAGGGCATTTCATGTTACCCAAGGGAACAATGGTGGGTGTTGGAGCTGGCGGTGGCGGTGGCGGTGGCGGTGGGGCTTTGGGAAATGGTCACTTTGAGAACTGGGGTGATTCTGGGGTGGTAGCAGACCACAGCCAGCAGACTGACACTTCCACGGATACCGATGACAAAAACCAGGTCCTCCTTCATTTTAGCTTTTTGTTTGTTTTAGAATTTTACTGCGTTGTTATTTATGTGATCTTGAGTCAATTAATGTAATACTTCAGCAGATTTTAAGCTGGTTTCAACCTTAATGGGTTGAGTTGGTAATAATGGAGATTGCCTTCCGTTATGATGAGAAATTATTAGGGGGATGGAGGGCTTTTAAATAGTTCTTTGAGGTAGAGATCTGGTAGTTCCTTGCAGTTTTGCTCTTCTGTTTTGTGTTTCGGTCCTTCCTATAGTTATTACTAGGTAATCAATGAGAGTTATGTCTGAAACCAGGATTTGGTGTTGCTGCTTGATTTGGAAACTAGGATAATAAATTCACTGAATTGGCCTTCAACATCAAGATTGTCCGGAAATTATTGGCACAAATTTGGAAGCTTGAGAAAGAGTTTTACGTCTTCATATTCTGTTTTTTTTTTTTTTTTTTTTTCGTTTTTCTGTTGTAATTATGTGAAATCCTGGGGAATTATAATGGTTGAGTTAGTTTTGGCGTTGGTTACAAATTTTAGTACCCCGGAGTTCATGATGAAAGATTGATAGTTGTGGACTCGATGGACCAGTCTAAGAGCAAAATTGGGGACCAAAAGGTTTGTTTCTTTACTCTGTTTCATACACACTTCAGAAGGGTCCTAACTAGGTAGTTGGAAATGATTTTACTTGCTTTTATTGTCTGTGTCAGGCTCTTCGTAGGCTAGCTCAGAACCGTGAAGCTGCAAAGAAAAGCCGAATGAGGAAAAAGGTAATTGTTAATCTCTTTATTTGTGAACTAGTACTGATTTTAACGAGACCTGCAACGTGTGGTCTTCAGCTCTAATTTGATGATTTACATGAATTCTGCAAATTGTAATAACCAGATATTTTTTTGTGTCGGGTTATCTAGTATTATGCTTTGGAATTCCTTTTTCCACTTCTCTTATTCTATGCACGTGGTGATATTCACGTGTTTTTGGTCCTTGCTCACAAAAAGTATAGTGTGCAACACTTGCATGAGGTTCTGCCTCCGGAGACCTGTCCTCAAATTTCGAAACACTAATTTGTCATTGTGTTCTCCATCATTTCATGGTTTTATTTTATGTGTGAAAATCGGAGTGCTGTAAGAAAGGTATTGGCTAAGAGCCTTTGTCATTACATGGTTTTGTTTGTTGCTTTAACCATGAAATGGCGAGAAACCCGATGAACCAATTGACATACAATATAATTTACAACCATGGGATCTCCTTAGCTTTATTGTAGGTAGATAGGTTCTAGGTTTATATTGGACCACAATGGAGCTCAGTTTTCTGTTTGGTCCATTATGAATTAATGGTAGCTTTTGCT
Organism: Sesamum angolense; assembly: GCA_034509725.1. Classification (NCBI taxonomy): domain Eukaryota; kingdom Viridiplantae; phylum Streptophyta; class Magnoliopsida; order Lamiales; family Pedaliaceae; genus Sesamum; species Sesamum angolense. The sequence goes on along the minus strand of JACGWL010000001.1, from coordinate 10,596,254 downwards.
CAGCACTCTTAATTACATTTTCTTCTGGATTTCTGCTTTCTTTTTTCTGATAGCAGTTCAATGGTTTATTTGTGGAGCATTGTTGAATATAGGCTTATGGTTTTGAATAGGCATATGTTCAACAACTTGAGAACAGTCGACTAAGGCTTACACAACTTGAGCAGGAGCTGAAAAGAGCACGGCAGCAGGTGCTTTCTTGTTGCCATGTCTACCATCTGGTTGAATACTAGGAAAAGTTATTTGATCATTTAGTTGCGCTTTCACGGCTTGATTTTAGGAAGTAATCCCTTATCACAGCATAGAAAATCAATTCCATAGATTTTTTATGGGCAAATATTAATCAGCATTAGCCGACTCTATTGGTTCATTATATGTAACATATAAGTTTGATTGAAAATTACTTTTCTTTTATCTGAAATTGACCTAAATTTGATGCAAGAAATTACTTCCTTACCCCCCAAAAAAATGCAGGGTGTCTTTGTCACATCTGGATTTTCAGCAGACCAGAGTCATTCTGTGGGTGGAACTGGTGAGTGAAGTACTTTTCTGAATCTATATGCACATTCTGGAGTTATTGTTCATGTCGAAAGGCTGCACTTAATTTTTGCCTTCCAGTAGAGTTTTCGGCACCTACTGGATCTTACATCTTAGGTCTACTCATTTTTCTGTTTGATTTTTGGTTTAGAAACTCGACGTTGTTGATTTGGGGTGTCTGACCCTCTGTTTCCAATGTTTGCAGGGGCTTTGGCATTTGACATAGATTATGCTCGATGGCTGGATGAACATCAACGACTGATCAACGATCTGAGATTAGCTGTAAATTCTCATGTGGGTGATAGTGAACTCCGGCTTCTTGTGGATGGAGTCATGTCTCATTATGACGAGATATTCCGTCTTAAGAGAGTTGGTGCAAAGTCAGATGTATTTCACATGCTTTCTGGCATGTGGAAGACTCCTGCTGAAAGGTGTTTCATGTGGTTGGGAGGATTCCTGCTCCGAGGTTCTCAAGGTAATTAAATATAATGATTTCCATTCTATTTTCATTTATCATGTTTAGAAATCCTGTTCATTCTAATACATTTTACTTTTTCGGGATTTCAGATTCTTGGAAACCAAATTGAACCTTTAACTGAACAACAGTTGGTGGGCATTTGTAATCTACGGCAATCCTCCCAACAGGCCGAGGATGCCTTGTCCCAAGGCATGGAAGCTCTACAACAATCACTTGTAGAGACACTTTCCTCCAGCTCTCTTGGACCTCGTAATTCTGGAAATGTTGCCGACTACATGGGGCAGATGGCAATTGCAATGAGCAAGCTTGCCACACTTGAGAATTTCGTCCATCAGGTATGACCATTATTTACTCTCTAGATCACCAAGATTGCAGCACTTTTTGAGTTATCAACTATGATACTATGTAGGATCCTTGATTTTCTATTCACCAAAAATAATAAAGCCTTGCATTTACTCTTGACAGGCTGATCTTCTGAGACAGCAGACCTTACGACAACTGCAACGAATCTTGACAACCCGTCAAGCTGCCCGTGCCCTTCTTGCAATTGGTGATTACAAGTCAAGGCTCCGCGCGTTGAGTTCTTTATGGCTGGCACGCCCAAAGGAATGATCTTACCACATCCAGTGGCCTAGATTCTACTAGTCAAATCCTCGACTGCTTGGCAGTGTTGAAGATTTTCGTTCATCAATGTAAGTACAGGTTCACTTTGTGGAACTAGTAGACACACTAGGTTAGTGAATCGTTGCCTGTATCTAAGAATTACATCCACGTGTAATTTACTAGTCTCTTAACAGTCACTATGAGAATTAAGCAGTTTCTTACCTAGGAATGTCATTATGCTCGCCCCTTGATGGAATTGATTGCATGCTAAAAAAGTATTGCAACTGTTTTGTTACGATGATAAAGCTATAACGATGCGGCCATCAAAACTTACATTCCATTCATTTATACACGGGACAGTTAAAAGTACATATTTCACAGGTTTTGAAAGAATAAAAGAATCTAATTTTCAGTCCAGCTCATCTTTTCGACCCCCTTGAATGTTCTTCCTCCTCTTTTGTTCTTCTTTCCTGCAGCCATATTCAAACACCAAACATGTTTATTACCAAGCTTAAACGTTAAGCATAAACTGCATAGACAAATCATTTTTCTTTCAGATTCATATTTCGCATAAGAGCACATACTTGGTCTGTTTTTCGGTCTGGTCTGGGCATTAATTTGTGGTATGAAAACTCCCGTACCGTTCCCAGTTCTCCACAAATTCAATATCCATGCAGGTGCCGCATGATCGTCCTTGTTCCCGGGCCAATTGTAATAGCACCTGTCATTTGTAGCACCATAGTTCTGACCTTGTTTCCGCATGTTCGGATTCTTGTTTTCATATGATTCATCATCATAATGATGATCGTCCTCCGCTGTCAGTTGCAAGACTTGTCTTCTGAGTTCCTTGTAGAAAACATCATCATCGTATTCAAATTCATCAAATGCGTAAATGTCTGTTTTGTGCAATTCTTGTCGAGAACTGGTGAGAACATCCATGGCAGGAGGTTTTGTGTAGTGATTGCCAATTCTTGGTCGTGCTAACCGCGAAATATATAATGGATGAGTGATTGAAGGAAAAGTTGCATTGATAGAGGTCAATGTTCAAGGGAAGTGAATGGTCAAGCAAGCCGTCTCCAAGTGGCTGCAAAGGCTAAGAACATTCCTAATTTTGGATTTCATTGAGTCCACTTTGGGTGTAAAAACGTGTTGAATCGTTTAGATCTTAAAGAAACTCCAAAATTCTAGAAAAAAAAAAATTCTATATTCTTATTTGGCTTTGATAAAATTCAAAGTAATGACGAGTATATCATATATTAGGCGTGAATAAACTTGATTTCAACAAAAGAAAAAGAAAATTTGATGTATAATTCATATCTGGGATGATTCATATCGAAAAATTCAACGAAGTTAGAAAAATATATGGGATGAAAGGGGAATCTACTATTATTTAGTGATTTAGTGAGCCATATGATCTAATAAGAAATTTCTTACTCAAATCAAATATAGTTGAATGAAATTAATCATATAATAAGTATGATACACTTATTATGTGATTGATCACTTTTTTTGAATTGTATACTAATTAGATAATGGGTAAATTACAACCACCTCCCCTGAGGTTTGGCATAATTACAAATACCCCTCGTTGTTTGAAAAATTACAAATACCCCTCTGATGTTTGATAAAATTATGTAATCCTTGGATGGAGGTATAGAAATGTCAACTTTGCCCTTACTGTATTTTTTTATTTTAAAAAAAAAAATCTTATAAAAATATTGAATGGGATGGATGAAATTTTTTAAAAATTATAAAAAAAATTATCCCCTTAGTTGATAAAAAAAATATTTTTTAAAAAAATAAATAAAATTATAAATTTTAATTCATAAGGGTATTTTGGTCAGTTCACTATAAAAAATGAATAGATTGGGGTAATTGTTAGATGGTTGTTAAAATTAGGGGGGTATTTGTAATTGTTCAAACAACGAGGAGGTATTCGTAATTATGCCAAACCTCAGGGGAGGTAGATGTAATTTACCCTTAGATAATATAATAAATATCTTAAACATGCCGTATAATTAATTTAAATTTTACCAAACTCGATCTAAGTTAAAAGATTTGTTGAATTCACAAGTCAGCTTTGTCAACTGTCCTATATTCTTTTAGGAACATGCTTTAAGCTTCTATTTCTCTTCATGATCATATATATTTGATTATAGGTCATGTCAAACTTCAGTTGACTAATCAATGTATCTGGCAAATCATTAAGCGTTAATTGACAGTTGGAGGATGCATGCATGTTTAATTTAACAGTCATTTGACTGCTATTATGGGATTTGCGTATGATTAAGTACTATTATTGAGAAAATTAATAAAATCAAACTAATCAAAGTTAGTATATCACTATTATGTAACTGTACATCAATCATACTATAAGTATATTATACTTATCATGTAATCGATTCAGGTATGACCTCATTAAGTACACTTATAATATATTACCTTTATTTTTTATTTTTTGGCAACAATTTGAAAAATAAATTACTGCTGCATTTCATGTATCCGACCAAAGGAGTCCAAAGGACTAAATCCAGTGTTTTCAATAATGTTATCAAATTCAATGTATAATTTAATGAAAATTCTTCCCATCTGTTCATGATCTCCAAATGAGCCTAAAATTTGCTCCACAGACCTCTCAACTACATATAAAGGATTACGATGGTTTGCTGCATTTCTCATTCAGGCACGCACATTCTTTCAACACAAGATGGAAATGGAAATGAAGGCAAACAAGAACATAGGCAAATACGAGAGGTACGAGGACGATGATGGGTTTTACAAAGATTTGGAAAGGCGGATTGATGAATTGATCGACATCGACAATCCTGAGGAAGTGAAGCCTTGTAAATTTGCATCATCGACATTATTGGTTGGCAAGAACACCATGGTGCTGGATGGAAGAAAGTACTACGACTGGTCGGTGAGTGGAAGCAGCAGTGGTGGACGACCTGTATTCTCATACTACCCGTCGACTTCCAACTTCAGTGGCACAGGGACTGGGACTGGGGTGTTCATACCCCCAATTGCTCACAAGTTTGAACGCTGGGCTGCCAGCAAATAAGACTACTGCCCGGAGTTTCCTTTCTCTTCAATTCTTGAACATTCTGTAACGCACGCACACATGTTTGTGTGTGTGTGTGTGTCTCTTAAATCCACAGAAAACTTGAAGGGTGAAACAAGATATGTAGAGATATGTTATTAATGATCTGCGTAATCTATACTTGTGACAGTTTGGTATCACATTTTGTCGTGCAAGGGGATCTATCATTTCAGATGGATGATTTAATTGCCAAATTAAGGAAGAATTCATCTTTCTTTTTCAACAGAATAGTTAATAGTGATTTAAAGAAAATATAAAGTTATGTGACTGAAAATGTGATATTTAAACTCATGTACAATAGAATTAAAAATAAACATCGAAATGATGCAGTTATTAAGATCGAAACACAACTTCTAGCCAAACGACATATATATTCCAACTTAATTCCATTACAAAATGATATAAGTTATATATCTTGTTTTCTGATTAATCTACTTTATTAATTAGCAACTCTTACAAGTTAACATGTAATGATTTGCTTCTGTACATGTAATCTGAAACCTAATTTTAGGCAAAACTCTACAAAGTTAAGAGGACAAGAAGCGCAGGGAATTAAGAAGAGTCGAACAATAAAAAATAATATAAATTTATAAACAGAAAAAGAAAAAAAAAAAACAGTTACCCGACCAACCGCCAACTGCTACATCCCTTGCACCATTTCCTTTTCAAATACAAAACTCATGAATTCCCTCCTTTGCCATTCATTACCAGACCATATACCGCAAATTCGAAAATGAAAGCGTCTAATTCGCAACCATCAGCCCCACCGGAGCCACCAACATTAATGGCAGCACCAGCCTCCGGTATTCCAGTGAATCTGCAGTCCTTTCCGCGGGCTCTGGCCGGCCCTCATTCTCCTGTCCCCTGGTCAACTGGCCTGTGTGACTGTTGTGACAATATCAGCGTTTGTAAGCCCTACTTTCTACACACACATAAACTTATATATGTTGTTAATAATACATGATCAGTTTCATTATAAAATAAATCCCATTAATAACTTTTAATTAATTGTAACCTACCTTTGATTAATTGTTCTAATTCCCAGGTTGCCTGACCTGTTGGTGTCCATGCATAACATTTGGTCGCATTGCAGAGATCGTCGACAGAGGATCAACCTGTAGGTAACCCACAACACGAACACGAATTAAGATTAGACCATAATATTCTACTTATATATTAATTTTCCAGCAAAAATTGCATTTTTCGTCCACTTCATTAGTAGTGTTTAATAATTTCGTGGTGTTGAACAACGAATGATGCATATATATATGTTCAGCCTGTGGAATTAGTGGAGCATTGTACTCAATGGTACTGTGCGTGAGTGGTTGCTCCTGCCTGTATTCCTGCTTCTATCGATCAAAACTAAGGGACAGTATTTCCTGGAGGAAAGGCCATGCACCGATTGCTGCGTGCATTGTTGTTGTGAGACGTGTGCATTGTGCCAGGAGTATAGACAGCTCCAGAACCAGGACTCGACTTGTCTATAGGTACCACCCTCTATACGTACAATCTTTATTAATTTGCTCACTTTTTACATTAATTTTTAATTATCCTCCTATTTTAATTTTTTAAAATTAAATAATTTCTTAAAAGAAATTGAGAAGTTGGATCAATTGCTATTAGTTGGTCGGACTTATGTATGTATTGATTTGTAAGAATAATTATCCATATATATGATCAATATTAGAAAAGTCGATATTGATAATTGTTCCGAGTGGTCGGAATTTAAATAAAAAGTGAATAATTTTATGTTCTTTGTTTTTGGCATGAGAGATTCCGCTATCTTGACGAAACTTTTTGACAAGATCATATATAATATTTTTTGAAAAAGAAGAGAAAAGGTTGAAATGGAAAAATAATATGAATGGTGCATGTGTGATGTGTGTAGGATGGCATGGGAATTTGGAAAGGCAGAAACGAAAGATTTGTTGTATGCAGGCTCCACCAGTTGAAGAGGGCATGAAGAGCTAAGGCATCTCCATCTCCATCTCCATCTCCGTCTCCAACATTAATTATATGCTTTTTTTCTACTACAATTATTCAGGGTTTTTCTTTTGATATTTATCTTAAATTCACATATATAAATCTTTGGAATTAGGCGATGAGATCATACATATATATACCGAAAATTACATGGATCGATTTGATTTGACATATATTATAATATGCCTTAGAATGAAATATCTTTTTCTGCTTTAGTTTGCTTCGAATTCTTCCTTTACAAGAAAGAATAGAAGGGGGTGTTGGTGGTACATGATTCACCTGCAACTTGCACATATATCATCATCATCATCCTCCTATATATGCATATATATCTCTCTCAAACAATTTATATCTATATATATATTCTAATACATTCGAACATATAAACAAATTATTAATTATTTTCTAATATTGTTAAAATTTCTTGAATGAATTTGTGGATAGCATCAAGTATTGTTGGATAATATTTGATGATGATGATTGTTGGTCAAGATTCCACGCATACATATATTTAGTTTATAACTTCTCATTTGATAATACCTTTTAACTTGAAGTTGGTTTTTGCTAACTCTTAGATCCGGTTTTCAGATAACACTTTTAACAGTGAAATTGATACTTCCTTTTCAAGAGAAAAAAAACACACATATTCTCTTCTTTTTCGGTAAATCCAACGGAGAAAAGGGCTATTTCTATAAATTGAATTGATACGTATCTATAAACTTTTTAGTTGTTTTCACTTCACACACACACACACACACATATATATATATATTTATGCACCAAACCTATATATTATTTTGCCTATTCTATTTTTAATGTGATGAAAGTGTTATGAAAACAAAAACCAAAGTACACGTAAATCAATAAATAAATACACCAACTGTGTTTCATATATTGCACGTTATTCCATCTCATTACGAAGGTGTGAGGAACGACAAGAATTATCCTTCCCACCTGCGGACAAACGATATTAACTACATCAATAAATACCACAAGAGAAAATTCTAACCCAGCTGCTCAGATTTCATTATATCTAAATCAATTGTACGGTAAGATCTCTATCATGCAATTAATATATAATTTATGAAAATTGATCAATCACATAACAAATGTACAATATTTATTGTGTATGATTAATTAAATTAGACCAAATCTAGTTTGGATAAAAAAAAATATTCTACAACCAGAGGTGTGTGGGAACTAGAACTCAAGAGTCGAGCAATAATAATATTATTTGGAAAAAAATATATAGAATATCCAAAGAACAGTATAAGGGTTGGAAATGGAAGATTGGAAAGGATACGGTCGTGGCTTTTCAAGAATCGGATGCATGTATGTATGTGTGTTAGTAAGAGATGAGCTCACATTTGTATTCCTCGTGTTCTCATCTTACATGGTCAAAAAGAATGAAAAGAATAAAGACATTTTGCTGCCTACCCTATTTTGCCTGTACTTGCAAGAATTTTATTCTCTCTCTCTCTCTCTATATATATATATATATATTTATCTTTATTCCTTCTGATTCTCGTGCCTATATCAATATTCTTCACGTAAAAATTAAGGGAAGGAAAAAAAAAAAGAAAAAGAAAAAAATGAAATCCATTAGCATTTGACCATTGGAAACCCTACTTATTTTATTTTCAAGAAAGGTGATATATATATATATATATATATATATATATATATAATTATACAAAAGAAAACTTTTACGTTGTACTTCTCAAACACAATACCTTTGTCTTAATAACTAATTTCATAGTCCAAGTTCCTGCATTTATACGATATAAGTATATTCTAAATTCTGATTACGCGCCCGCCGAAATTCTTGAAAAATGATTTAATTATGTATTTCGTGATATATACCAAGTACTCGTCAACGTGTTCCATTGTTTAAAGTTAATAATGGGTAATTTATTTAGTAATGTCAAACAAAAATCTTAAGTTAGTTACATAGATACTATTAAATAAAATTCTGATTAAAATATAATGATATGACCACTCCTTAGTTTCTATTCTTTTTTTTCTTTCTAAATGAACATGATGAGCTATTATTTATTAAATAAATTGATTACAATAATTAATATCAGATAGTTATATCTAATGAAATGAAAATATATTTTTGAAAGTAAAATAATATTCCACATCCCACACGTTGATAAAGTTTAAACTCATAATCTTAAAATTATAAAGTCTCAACTTGAGTTAAATATTTTCAATTTATCAATCAATATTAATTAAAACCATAAAAAATGAGGAATAGCATTTTCCAGTAGAGGGGAACATTGAATAAACTTGTTGCTGACAGGAGTTTATGGGGGACAGTCTGAAGTTAGGTTATCTGTTTTTTGACTTCAAGAAACTATCTATCAGTTGCTTGGTTTTTTAATAATGTAGCTAACTTCTTGCTGATAATAATTAGTGTCATTGCACCAGCTACAATTATTGTCATATGCTACATTAAATTTGATCAACTTTTTGTAATATGCATAATACATGTACATGCATCCAATTATTGTAAAATGTCGTGAAATTGGATGATGATCGCACACCAATTTTGACCTTTATGTACCCCACTTAATTTTCTCGTTCCCATCAATTGTAATTTTTTTCTATGAGCCCTTTGATTCCTTTTGTTTAATTTCTAATGTTACTCTCAAAATTTTGTAATTTGTGGAATCTAATTAGATTTAAGTCTTATAATTAACAGAATTTTAATTAATGAGTAATTGTTAGGTGTTTATACATATATATATATATCTTGACTTACAAATAATTTTAAATTGATTCTTAAGAATAATTGTCATTCTTTAAAATAAATTAATTTCATACACGCACCATGCCTATATGTACTAATTAAGTTTTTAGATATTACTGATTGAAATAATAAATACATCAATAATCAATGTATGATGCTAATTAACTAAAATTCAAATTTACAATCTTACAGTCATGAAATTAATTTCATGGGCAGAAACGACAACTATTTTTCACAATAAGTAGATAATAAATGAAGACACGTGTCAGTTTTCAACTAGCCCCAGTTGCCCACTTCCAGTCTTACCTTTTCCGGGTTCACTTCCTATATAAATACCATCCATCACCCTCAATTTTGTCTCAAGAAACAATCTCAACTTTGCGACTCCTTTTATTCATATCTCCATTTCCATTCTGATCAAGAGAAGAATGGGTGCTACCACACTGGATCCAACTCTCAGCCTTCAAATCAACGGCCAAGATCAATGCCAACAGCAGCAGCAGCAGCAGCAGCATAGATCAGTTCATGTAGTTGAGGAAATTGATGGCCTTATTAGGGTCTACAAAGATGGCCACGTGGAACGACCCCAGATCGTGCCATGTGTCACGTGCTCATTGGCTCCCGAGCTTCAGGTCACGTGCAGAGACATGATCATAGACAAATACACCAACATTTGGGCACGTTTCTATGTCCCAAATGCCCCCCTAGGCAACAAGAAGCTCCCTTTGCTTCTCTACTTCCATGGAGGTGGATTTTGTGTTGGCTCCCCTTCTTGGAGTTGCTACCATGATTTCCTAGCGAACTTAGCCTCAAAAATCAAGTGTTTGATCGTGTCGGTCAGTTACAGGCTGGCGCCGGAAAGCCCTCTTCCGGCAGCCTACGACGATGGTGTCAAGACTCTAGTTTGGCTAAAGCAGCAAGAATTTGCTGCTGGTAATCATGATCACAAATGGTGGATTAATAAATCCGACTTTTCGAGGATCTTTTTAGCCGGCGATAGTGCCGGTGCTAATATAGCCTATAATGTGGGCTTAAGAGTAAGGCCATTAATGGACATCATCAAGGGACTCATCCTAATACAACCCTTTTTTGGAGGGGAGTCAAGGACTCATTCGGAGAAGTGCATGGTGCAGCCGCCGCGCTCCGCCCTCACGCTGGCGGCATCGGACACGTATTGGCGGCTGGCACTGCCTGAGGGGGCCAACCGGGACCATCCATGGTGCAATCCGGTGGTCAGGGGGGCGATGGAAGTGCCGATTATGGTGTGTGTAGCGGAGATGGATATATTGAAAGATAGGAACATGGAGTTTTGTGGTGTTCTGGGAAGGGAAGGTAGGAAAGTAGAGCAAGTGGTGTGTAAAGGTGTTGGGCATGCATTTCAGATTCTGAACAAGTCTCCTCTGTCCCAAACTCGACTTCATGAGTTGATTTGTCATATCAACAACTTTGTTATTCGATGTAACTGAGGGAGGGCCTATCGAGGGGGGATTCTTGTATATGTTTGTCTTGAAGCTTTTTTCATTTTGTGATTTTCTAATTTTTTGTTGTAATTGGTAGGTAAAACATATAAAATGGAAATTAAGATGGTATATAAAATATATTATTACGTATTGAAAATGAAGCCAGGAATTTGAAGGAGAGGTGGTGCCGATTCAATTAAATATTATTGGATCACTGTCTCTCTGTCTGCATGTGATCAAATATTGCAAATGGGAGACAAGGATGATAATTGGTGGGAAAAAGAGTGTAAACTTTTGGTATTTGTCGTACACTTGATAACATACAATATGGAACCCTAAAGCTAAAGTTTGAAATGCTTGATTTGGATGAAGAAATAGGTAGTTTGATATTAAAGTAATTGAGAAAAGGCGTCAACATACGACAAATATTTCAATTAAGTTGGTCAACAAATATATGATGATGATGGCCTTAAATTGGCATAATGAGATGTTGAATTTAGAGGATGGATAAGCAATTGATGTCAGATAGTTTTGTCACGTTTAGAGGAGACAGAAACATACTAGGAATTATGAATGTGGAGTGGAGGAGGGCTTTCATTGTTTATGTTTTGGCCCTTAAGAGAGAGAGATTTGCTAACCTTCACATTCCTTTAGTTCAAGAGCAGAAGCTATTCAGATACTCTTTCAAGTAAAATAAACAACTTCAAGAACCGAATAGACACCCTAAAATTATCATTTCAAACTTTGACAACGTTAGATTTTAGCCATACATATGTCAGTATACTACCCTTTAAACACTAGTAACAGCCAGCAAGCCAAAGGGAAGCAAAAAAGGGACAGACAAAAGTGAAGATACAAATACTGGAGTGAAACGTAAGATTTTAGATCCTTCAAACAAATCAAGGACTACTATCCAGGACCACTATAATGAAAAAGGACATATGAATAGCAGCAGCAGCCATGGGAATTAAACAGCATCAACTTGTTTAGCTCGACATCATCACATTGTCGATCGACTGAAGTGCTTGGTTCGCAAAGAAACGGACATCTACATCAGCGTCCTCAGAAAGCTCCACCAAACTGGGGCGTATTGTTTTCTCCACCACCTACAGAGCAAGAAAATGTTTCCAAGCGTTAGATATAGACTGTAAACAGAACGGAAATAAGACGGCATATAGTAGACTACATATGTGCAAAGAACAAGCAATGTTTACTCACGGATTGATCAACAAATAGGGATCATGGACTGCAACACCTTAGCCACGTTAAACTTGATGTTGGGCACCCTGCAAAACAATTTAATTCCGCTTTTTAACAGTGAAAATACCGTTGAGTAACTGCAGCCAATAGATGAATGTGGAAGGGAGAACTACCTGTCCTTTGATGCAGTAACGATCACAGGCAATAACTTAGAACATGTAATCTCAGAACCCATGACAGGAGCAAGTAATGAAATTGCCTGAAGAACTGTCATCCGATACAAATAATGCGGATTGGTTACCATATCCAAAACCTGCATGGAAAATGACGCAACACTTGCATATTCAGACTTGTTAACAAGAGAATATTACTCTAGTCCAATAAGAAGGCTTGAGGAGAATAAGAGCCAAAGCATCCATCTAACGGATTGATTTGCACTGTCTGTCATATTCTACAGAAAGCGTTCCAGCACGTGTTTAACTAAAAAAAACAATCTACTATTGGAAACTCCTTTTTAACTCCAAGAATATTTATCAATTTTGTGAGCAGAAGCTGCAGAAGAGTTATATGACAGGAAGCCATTTGCCAATCTAAGCACAACCATATAAGGGAGCATTTCAGTCAGTCATCCACAAACCTGGGGAACTATATGCTGCATTGCCCACTCTGGACCAAACTCCTCGGCCAGACGCTTCAAATTATTCGCTGCAGCATCTCGGATAGAGTAAACCTGCACAAATCCCAAAAGTTCACAATGTTTTTTTCCCACTTGTAGCGCATCAGCAAAAACAAGGGGTAAGATGGAAAAGAAAAATAAATCTTCTTTGGCAAGAGAAATTACAAAATCAATTGGCAGATGGTTGAGAGAGAAACAGAGAACAGATTTTTCTTGAATGTCCCACTAAAGATATCAAGTTAGATCCTGAAAGTTCAAACTGACAGCCTTCATGAAATCATTGCCTTTACACTTTCTCCAATTAATAGCAGCAAAAAATGAGAAAAAGAACTGTCGACAGGAAGATGATTCATGCTCCAAAAAATAAAATTAAAGAGAAGCACCAACCTTGTCCTGCAGCCACTGCATGCAAAGAGCACCCAGCTTATCATCAAAAAATCCAACACCCAACTGACTAGCCAATAAAGGTATATATTCTATGATGGCAAGCCGAACCCTCCAATGCCTATCCTCTGCAAGCTCAACAATAGCTGGTAATAGAGATTGTGAGAGTAAATCAATTCCAATAACCTGCATCAGCATGAGAAGAAGAAGAAGAAGAAATCAGAGGGAGGTGAACAAAGTGATACTGGTCCACATAGTAATTGAGTGGAGGAATTGTATGGGACATCAGGGACCTGATTGACTTGATCTAGCTTGCTAATAATATTGAGGCGAACATCGGGAAACTCATCTTTCAAAAGGGAGAGAAATATAGGAAGAAGTTGTTCAATTGTTGCATCCTGCATCAACAGGAAAACCCATGTTAAAATCAAGCGCAACCATGCAGTTAAGTAAGCAGAACTTTATACACTTATTATCTAAAGAGAAATCGAGGTAACAACAATGTAAAAGAAATCCATCCAGGTAGATCAGAATCCAAAACTGAAAAGGAATCACACATCAACAGAACTAGTATACCACACAAAAACCAACTGCTGATTATACGATGAATTGAAGGTCACTATATGCATGTCTACAACAAATTTTCAGATAACTTAGCTGGCAGTTTTCAGCACACACACAGCTATTGATTTGCTCAGCAGTTCAAGGAACCACGTCATAATCTAATTAGTAAATTCAAAGCAACAACTTTACGAATCTCATCCAAACAATGGTAAGCCACCACTGCCCCAGGTCCACATCCACCCTGTATCTAAGAATAGGTTAAGCGACAACTGTAATTTTGGTCAAGTAAATGATATGTGGAAGGTAAATTTCTCTATACCATGGAAAAGACTACTGAGATGCATGATCATGAGAAGGAAAGCAGAAAACAGAAGTATAATACTTGACCAATTGGTCCTATCCAGATACAAAGCTGTACAACTGTGACCAATGGCAGCTCAGTGGAAGACTGTCAAGAATCATGTATATAACAGGTAAACTAACTGTTGAAAGCTAGATCAAGATACAATAGCTATAGCGGTTTTCACAAAGTTGAGATGAAAGTGGTTTGGCAAAACATGTAATTCCAACAATAGGCTAAATAGCACAAGCAGATACTTGTACCACACAAGATTAATAATGCTTCTGGCAGTATTTTATGGAGTTATAAGCAGCCTACTTTATTAAGTCACGGAGCAAGAGGAGACTTATTAAGTCTCATCAATACATGCAAAGAGTTTTGATATTATTAAAACATTAACATAGTGTTGACTGAAGTGAATAATACTTCACATACAATATAGAGAAGCACAACAAACATTCTCCCATCCGCACTTTTGCACACATGAAATAAATTTTAAGCATCACAGAAGTAGCTTGTCCAACTTTAAGTTGCAAATTTTGTTTACCTTTCCTAACACAGGAGCCATTCCCATAATGACAGATGCCAAAGCTGACCTTACATGCTGTGAAGAATCAGATGACAATTCCTGCAAGCAATCACCTCTCAGTATAAGATAACTATGAAAATAATAAGGGCAAAATATTCATTCACTAACAGACAAATCCAAGAACATTTCCCTCCATCCAGGATACCTTTACACAGGGAAGAATATGCTGAATAGCAAGTTCTGGATTGAGGATCCGACAAAATTTTGTAACTTTTCCAGCAGCTGCAATTCGCACTTCTGCTTCATTATCTCGGAGTAGGCGCACATAAGCAGGAACCAAATCCGTCCTTGAAACATATAATGAAAATATATCACACATTGCATATGTCAAAAGTTTACTACACTCAAGAGTAACTCCTCCAGATATAAAAGTAGGAAGACAGGTAACAGCAGCATATTATACATTAATTCCACCCTAGGCATACACAAGTAGATATTAACATTGAGTATATCCAATCAAGTTCATTATGATTTCCTTATGTCCATACGTCCAGACAGCATCATATCTACACTCCACAACAATGCTACTGTTTCTCAAGATTACTACCAAGACAAAGAAATGAAAAACATTATGAGTATTTCTTAATAGTTTTGCCATATATTATTAAAAGAAAAAAAGATATTACCAGAAATTTATAGACATGTGTAAGATAACATCATATTAGATGCAGTAACACCAAATTCTAGAAGCATATAAACAGCTACCTAGTAGGTTCAGGTCCCACAGCCTCACAGAGCTCATACAACTGATTGGCAACCATGTAGCGAACGCGCCAAGATTTATCCTGATACAATTAAAAAGTCAAATTAACAAGGAGAAAAAGAAAAGAAATAACTGAAGCAAGAAGCAGCAACATCCAATTGCAAAGAAGAAATAACTGTTTCCAGTTCATGACACATAGTAATATGGCAATATTTTGCACCCAAAAAAAACAAAGATATGGTAGACACTAACTGTTCACCCACAATCACTAAGCTCGATAGAGTAAAGCATATTGATACAAGGAAATATGATTACAAACTGTTCCAAAGACATAGGTCAAAGTAAATCATAAAGCATCATTCCCAACAATAAAGAAAGGATACCTAAAGAATAACTCTCCAAATAAATAACAAAAAAAACTCAGGTAGAGCAACAATGATAGATTAAAAACTAACAACTACAATGATAACTAGAATGAACAACTTAGTTTGAAGTGCACCTGCGAGAAGTTGACAATTACAGGGAGAATATGGGCAACACAATCTTGAGGCTCCAACAACTTCCCAAGAGCAGCACAGCCCTCAACTGCTAGTAAGCGAACAGAATCTTGATCTGAAAAGGAAGCGTTTGAAAAGTTTTAGTCCACCAAAGGCATCAGTTAACTAACCAACTAACTTTCATCATGTTACTAAGAAATATTCATATTCCATCAACTGATATACAGGCAATTTCGCCCTGCCTCAAAGAGCAGAAAAATGACCACAGTTTAAGATGCTTTAATCTGGAAAAAATCATTTAACACTGTGGAGCTATAATAAGATTTCACAGTACTGTCTAAGTAACTAAATCTCTCAGATCATCTTGCAACAACATTTAGAAAATTAAAAAAGACTAACTGAACCGAGTTAACTTCTGATATCTATCAATCAGCACAAAGACCCAAAAACTGATATACCATCCTGGGTAAGATCCTCAAACATAGACATGATATCAGCCTTGAGATTAGCAGCTTCCACAGTGGCAGCAAATTTCCCCAAATTTGTCGCAGCAGCCCTTCTTACCATTGGCATATCATCTTGACACAATTGACTGTATATTGACCTTAATTCTGTCTTTAACAGATCTGTGGCACTCGGGTAAGCAATGTGAAATAATCCACAAGCTGAGACACGAGCTGTAAACCACTCACCAGCTGCCAACCTCTGTAATTTAAAATTGGATCAAGTCCAATAAATATCACGCATAAATAACTAAAAATAAGATTTAGAAATGGCCAAGGTGGTGATAGTGAAAGAGCGATCATATGCATACTTAGTTAAGAAAAAACAAGTAGCCTTCAAATGCTAAATACAATTACTAGCAAGGATGTTACTGAAAACCAGATAATAGAAATGAACTGCTTGAAGTATTTATTTAAGGTGATACCCCAAGGAAATCTATGATGCTATTTAAATGATTCCAATTTCCACCACTATCCACATATTGCCTCAAGAAAGGGGATAGTGGGAAAAAGAAAAGATCGTGCATCATATATATATATATATATATATATACAAATCTCCAGAATGCAGAACCTTCCAACTATGCATCAGTCACCTCCAACAATGAAGATAACACTGCTTGAAGTAGCATCAAAGGCACTGCAAGTTCTCTCCAAAGTCATATGTAAAAGCAATTATTAACATATATCTAAATTAAGATCAGATTCTAAAAGCTTCCTAATGAATTACATGTTGTCTAGTATTTAAGAAAGTATCCTTTGGAATCTTGTATTTAAATAACATAAACAATTTATGTGGTACACATGAAAGGGAACTATGGGGGAAAAAAGACCGTCACAGAACTTTGAAGCCCAGAGTTATCTAACCATGCACCAAAGGCATTGGGCTCAATATCTAATAAAGATAGCATTTCTCAGTAGCATAAAATATGACGAAAAAAGAGCAAGTAATATCTGACCTTCACAAGAGGAATAAACGAATCAACCAAATCACTCTCCCTCATCTGTGATCCAATTCTGCATAATGACTCCACAGCTTTGTCCCTCACACAGGTCTCCTCCACAGTACATAGTGTTTCCAGAGGAGGGAGCAAGACATGAGCATGCTCCACTCCTCCAACATATGGAATAAAAACACCCAATTCTTCAGCCATAGCAAGGAGCACCTCGTCATCGTCATCATTGTTCTCACTCAAAAATGGAATCAACTCCTTCCGAGTCCTCTCTTCCCAAAGTGCACGCGCAATGGTGGATAGTCTACGTATGGAGTTCAACCGCAGTTGAATGTCATCATTCTTTAATTCATCTATTAGTACTGCTATAGGATACAATGGCTCATCAACCATCGACATTGTGCCACCAAAGAAACTTTTAAGCTACAAGCTTCACCAAAACACTTCAAGAAAATAAACCCATCAGCTTATCTGAAGTCATAGGGTAAAAGACAAGGGCAAATAGAGAAAAATGAATCGGATCCACCAAATATAAGAAAATACAAAAATCCTACTGAGAAATAGAGAATTACTCCGTTACAAATCCAAAAGCATAGGAATTAAATTGCCCAAAAACTTGATTTCTAGACAAAGCTATATAATTCTAATCGGAGGAATTGGAGAAAAATAAGATCAAGAATTGCATTTCCGAATCCATAAAGCTCCTACAAAATACCATCTGACTAAAACTTAAAGACGAAATTGAGGTCATTATTCGAAAGAACTGTTTCAATCTTCTCTGAGAAAACTTACGAATACCCAATTTTATTTCCAGCTCAGAAATGGGAAACGGAGTAAAGTTCTGACAAAATCCAAGCATGACCCACAAGTTTAATCCGAAAACACACTTATTTCCTCAATTTCTCAAGCTACAATAAACATCAAGTGGAACAATCTAAGATCTGGGCCACAGCCAAGAATTTGAATACCCGAAGAAATAAAACAAACAAAGAAAGAACACAGCAGCATAGAAGTATACGATTATAGTGTACAAAAGACCGACCGAGAGAAATAGAATAGAGCTACCGGAGGCAATGAGTTTCGCCGGCTTCCCCTCAGATTCGAAGGCTTTCTTTTAGAGAGAAGAGAGAGAGAGAGATTTATGCATAAGAGTTTTTGGACCGGTGTGTTCTTTCATGCACTGGAATGCGACATCTCTCCATAAGCTGCTTGAAGTCGTCAACGGGTTGGAGCGATTTCCTCTTTTTGGCTTTTTGTAACTACTTTTAATTCTCACTAATAATGCGAAAAGATAGCACTTTTAGTTTTAAACAAATATTGAGGAGTTAGCACTTATTACTTGAAGTCCTATTAATTTTGGACAAAAGATTCAACCAAAATTGCAAATGACTTATCTGCTGCTCCCTAACATTTCATACAATTACAATTCGAAATTCATACATACCCTTAATAATAATGTATGTTCTAACAATTCAACCATTACATATTTTAAATTTTTTTATTTCTTTTTATAATAATATCCATCCAACATCATATTTTTTATAATAGCATCATTTTAATTTTTTAATAAAATAAAATAAAATTTCAACAATAACAAAGTTGACATTTTCAAATTATCATTCAAGGGTTACATATTTATCACATTGATATAAATAATTTATTAAATATTAAGAGGTATTTGTAATGGTATTAAATTTTAGGGAGCTCGATGTAATTAATATAAATAAATAAATAAATAATTCTAGTACAATTCTTTTTCTTTTTTCCTTTTTTTTTTTTTTTTACAACTTTTTGCAATACAATTATTAAAAATCTGTGAAAATGCATCTATATGGCTGTGCACAACTGAAACAACCTAGTCATGCATGCATGTCATAGATTAGTAGATCTATGATGAACTCTATCAATCCAATTCAAGTAATCATTCCCAAACAAACTATATAAACTGAATGTTGAAGATGAAGTTTCAACCACATATTCTTGTACAACTTTTTTATTCAAACTTCTTTACATGAATTAGCTCTTAAAACTGAAGCACCTCAAGAATCTTGTCCAAAAACAGGCACTTGTTGTTAAAACAATGATATTGGGATCTTTGAACTCTGCCTCTTCACTCAACTCTTCAAAGCAGTCCACTACATTCTGAAGCCTCGCAACGAATTCAATCAGAAGAGAAGCAAACGTGGCCAGAGACAGAGCGCTCGCGCTTTGATAAGTTTTGACTTCGTCTTCTTTGATCAAACCATGGCCTTCAAACGAAATCCAGGAAGGCCATGGAACATGCTTTCTTAGCTTTTGCTTCGGCAAATCTTTGTTTGGCAAGCGTAGAGTCGATATCAGAGGTGACTTGACATAGATTGCTGTTTCGCTCAGAGACTTGAAGCCCAACTGCAATGTTTCGTACTCCCTCTCACTTGGAAGATCGCCAAGATCTTCTAGCACCTTTGTGTGGTTTCCAATCTCCCGGCTCTCAGAATTGACTAAAAGAAACGACCTTTGGTCGATTTTCTTCTGCAATTGTTGCCTGCCTCGTGCACCTCCTTGAGTATGTTGTCATCTGTCCCGAGTTTTTCCATCTTCTCTATTTTGTTTCCAAGTTCGCGCAGAACTTTGGCTCCCTCTGAACTTACCCTCTGAAGCTGGCTACGAAACACCTGCCTCTTCTCTGGTGGTGCCTGCAGATTTCATGTTTTGAGAACCGAATTGACAAATCAAGAATCACACTAGTGAACGTAGAAATTGGTAGAAATTTCCATTTAGTGAAGCATGCATGGTTATGTCCACCTGAATTTCTGACAAAATGCATCCATGGAGTGCCATGACAGTGTAGGCACAATGCCTGACTGCACCGCTTACTTTCACGTAAGTTCTCCAGGGATGACGAAGTGTTCTGTAACGACCATGAGGCGGTTCCCATACGGCAAAGCCTAACTGCTCAAAATATTTGGGTACTAAAGTTAGCACACAAGTATTCTTGCACATGGAAGTGTGCAGAAAGACAAGAACTGTACCAAGGTTTGCTCTCGGCTTGCAGATTCTATGACTGTTTTATAGCCAAGGTAAAGCTGATCTCCAGATGATTGAGACATAAATCTAGCAAGGATTCTATTGTAATCAACATATTTCAGGTAGCCATCGACGCAACCTAATAAACTTAAACAGTCAATAACTACAAAAACTTGCGGAGAAAATATGTCTCTGCCGTGAATTTGCATGGATCAAACCTTCTAAAGAAGCCGCGAGCTCCTTAAAGTTATTCACGACCAGATGGTGGAGATCATCTCCAGCCCAAATCGGGTAAATGCAAATGTTGATGATGAAGCAGATACAAGCACCAACAGCAATAAGCACCAGTCTACTAAGAATCGCCACTGTGTATTCCCTAGTTCTATTCCCAGCCACCATAAGGATACAAAACGTAAGTACAAATACACGGTATCCATATTCATAAGGTGCCATCGTAGGATAAAGCTTCAGGTATGATGCGAAAGATCCTGCAAACAAAAACAAACTATAATCAAGCAGGGAAAGCAAGGTGAGGATACAATAAACGGTTGTCTGGAGGTACGATGGGCAAACCGGTGATAAAAAAACTTATGACAATCACGACTTTTTCCCATTCTCCAGCCAAGAGTGATAGCTCAGCAAAGAGAAATGCTAGCATTCCAGCACAAAATGTCCCCAGCCCACGATTGAATCCTTTGATAAAAGTTGCTCCTGCAGAAGAAAAGTAGTGGAGACTATGAGGACACAATAAAGTAAAATGACAAGGAAGACATTACAAGGACAGTGTGTTTCTAGTACCTATACTAAATTCGAACATCACAATGACAGTGAGGATGGCCCAAATTGAAAACTGGGAAACATCAGCGGGCTTTTTCCAAAATATGAACAATGACACAAGGGCCAATGCGAAGCCCATCTTGATGGCATATATGACTTTTCTGGGATCTTTTCGTCCCATCTCAAATGCTTTCTTGGAAAAATTGCAAGAATCTTTCCATAGCTGCAGAACTCTGTCGTGCATCAGTTTAAAACAACTGCAAGTGATCGTATCATCTTCATTCCTTTCCAAGCTACCAAATGGAAGCAATCTTTCTTTGCTCATGTTTGGAAATAGTTCTCAAATCAATAGTTTTCTATAGAACTTATGTTTCAGAGAATTAATATAACCAGCTGAATTCAGAACCCCCAGATATATACAGGAGAAGGAAAATAGAATAGGGAAAGATAAGGACAGAACATAGAATAGACTTTGTCACAGAAAGATGGAAATAATATAAAAGAAGTCAATCTATGGGGCACTAACAAATCCGTGTAAGCCACAGAATCAAATGTGGTGCCGTATCATCAAGAAGATTTTGTTCGCTAATTAATTAATGTAATTCCTCAGGAAAAAGTAGTTGAGACAAAAATGAAGCAAAACTGCTGACGATAGATTTGGTTAATGTTGTCTTACTTATTCAACTCTAAACTTCCATCCATGTCCAAAGCAGAGACCATATGCCAAAAGATTTTAAGCAATGCTGTGTACAAAAACTTTACTTCCGGCCATAATTTGTTACAATTTCTGAATCCCACTTGACTGTGATCCTTTTGTCTTTTCAAATCTAATGTCATGTGTTTCCTCTGTTGGCGCAGCAAAAGCTTTTTGAGGTAGACTTTATAATTCAAAAATCATAGATATTGCTAAAATGCATGCAAAATAAAGAGTTGAGAATCGATACCGTGTTTTAGGAAAATTTGGATGAAAAATAGCAAATGGTGGTAGGCCGGTCAGGCAAAATAATCCTGACCAGAAGTAAGAATTTGATTGGTCTGAACTCTAGATCATGACTGAGTAATTCCTTTTCCTAATATTTCACTTTCATGATTCTGAGTAGTCCCATTCATCAACTCTTCTTTCGTAACAGCTGAATTAGAAGCCTTCACGATTGCATTGGCTTTTCATTATAATATAAAAATCAGGCAAAATGAATAGTTCAGCCATGGCTTTTCATGTCCAGAAACAAGAATCCTCACATGAATACCTTTTCTACTGGCTTTTCATATTTGTGAAACAGGCATTACAAGAATTTCAGCGGCATAAAAGGGGTTACAAGATCTTCATCCCTTTAGTAGGTGCCTTCAATGACTTCCACAGGGCAACAGTACGTTAAATTTATCTCCTACAGGGGACGTAGAGCTATGCCGAAAGCAAAGGGTATACCTTTTGACAGAATATAGCTCTGAAAGCTGAAGCATACACGTTAAGGGATGAGACAGCCCTGTGCCCGAACCAGTAAATGGACAGGGTTGACCGTAAATTGGGCCAGACATGAACACAAAATTAACTTTATTGCCTTAGCTCAGCTATGTATTTCCAAGCTCATCTAGTCGTTGAGAATGAATATTTAATATGTGTTGGTCAAGTTTTGTGAGTCGCATGCTTCATCAAGTGGCAAATATCCCAGCTGAGGTCATGACTTTATTACTTTATTCGCGTTCATCTGTCTCGTGCAAGACGCTAAAGCATTTTCAAGTATTAGTACAGTTATTATGTGAAAAGGGATTCGCAGTTCCAAAGCAATGAGTTTTACAATTTCAATCATGAAACATGTATTCATGTATATCATCATCCTGATTTCCAATCAGGTGTTGGTCTGAGATAGTGAAAACATTGAAACAATAACGATTCAACAACTGTAAGCAGAATTCCTTAATTGTCACTTTCTGAACACAAAGCACCTTAGCAGCCTAAACCATGACCCTGCATCCTTTGTTCCAGCTGATTGGCTTGTGATCACTTCTTTGAACTTCGCCTTTTCACTTAGTTCTTCAAAGGCATCAACAAGATTCTGAAGCCTTGCGACAAATTCAATTAGAAGGGACGCAAAAGTGGACAAAGACAAAGAGCTCGCGCTTTCATATGTTCTCACCTCGTCCTCTTTGATTATCGATTCTCCATCGAGCGAAAAACATGAAGGCCATGCTGTTTGCCTCCTTAAAGCAGGATTTGCAAATTCTTTAGTTGGTAAATTTGTTGTCACTATTGGCATTGATCTCACGTCTAGTATTGTCTCACTTAGTGACCTGAAGCCAAAATCCAATTCTACACTTTCATTTTCAGATAACTCCTGAGGGCGCTTACCTATTTCCCAACTCTCAGATTTCACTAGAAGATATGACTTCTTGTCTATCTTCTTCTGCAACTGCTCGGCTGCCTCGTGTACTTGTTCAAGTATATCATCCTTGTCTAACTTTTCCATCTTCTCAATTTTGCTCTCCAGTAGGCGCAATACTTTAGCACCCTCTGCTCCGACCCTCTGGAGTTCACTGGCAAAAACATGTCTCTTTTCTGGCGGCGCCTGTAGTTTCAGGTATAACATATCTACCACCAGAAAACTTTACAAGCAAAACATAACCCTTTTCTCTCTTGATTACATGAAATAGATATAAACTTGTAGCTTGGACGATTCACCTGAATTTCCGAGAGGAGGGTACCGTGAAGCGCCATGACCATGGATGCACAATGCCTTAGTGCACCACTTACTTTGACAAAGTTTCTCCATGGATAATGTAGCATCTTATAGCGGCCGTGAGGCGGCTCCCAGAGGGCGAATCCTAGCTGGTCGATCAGCAATATGTTAGATAGGAGTTTTTTCATCTGTGAGTTTCTTAATTTCTCAATGAGAAAATAAACCAGCACAGAGCAGAGGAATACCAGTGTATTTTCTCGACCTGTGGATTCGAGGACTGATCTATAGGTACTATACAGTGGATCATCAGAAGGCTGGTAAGTTAGGATTTTCGAGGGGATCCTCTCATATTCCACACACTGCAAATACCCATTAATGCAACCTGCAGATTCATACAATGATATAATTGTAAATAGTTAAGGAGAGTAAACAACAAACTAGATGAAAAGAGTGACAGAATTCAGCATATTCGACCTTCTAAAGAAGTTGCAAGGTCCTTGAAATTCTTCACCACCAATCGGTGCAAATCTTCACCAGTCCAAATAGGGTAAATACATATGTTTATGATAAAACAGATAGTGGCGCCTAGTGCAATAAGCATTAATCGTGTCAAAACCACCTCAGTATAATGGTTATTCCTGTTTCCAGCCATCATCAGGATGCAATAAGTCAACACAAAAACACGGTATCCGTACTCATATGGCTCCATGCCTGGATAAAGTTTCAAGTATGAAGCAATTGCAGCTGCAGAGTAAGCAGAGAAATGAAAACATTAGTCAGGTGTGAAAACAGAGTTCGAATGGAGCTCTCAGTCACAAGAGATGTTGGGCAACAAATCTTGATGAAGATAAGTTCTGTAGTCAGTCACAACAAACCTATGAGGAAAATGCTTGTGACAATTACTATCTCTTCCCATTTGCCAACCCACGAAGCTAATTCCCCAAAACCAAACGCAAGTACTCCAGCACAAAACGTCCCCAGTCCACGGTTGAATCCTTTGATAAATGTTGCTCCTGCATAACAACCAATAACATATGGCAAGAACTTTACCAGATAATAACAGATAGCAGCATTCTACATGTCAAAGGACAATTTAACACTGGAAAAAGGCCTAAAGAAAGCAAAGAATCCATGACAATATCTGATAATCAAGTATCATATTACCTATACTGAATTCAAACATGACAATCACTGTCAGAATTGCCCATATCGAATACTGAGCTGCATCAGCAAAGGGCTCTTTCCAGAAAATAAGCAACGACACAAGAGATAATGCTAACCCCATCTTGACAGCGTGCATGATCTTCCGAGGATCGTTGCGGCCCATCTCCAATGCTCTCCTGGAAAAATCTTTAAAATACTGAGTGAAATCATAGAATATAGCAGTTCGCAAACACATGCATCGACCGGTTTCTTCATATTGGCTTTCCAAGCTTCCTAGATCCAGCAGTCTTTCTCTGCTCTTCCTTGTAAAATTACTACTTAAAGAACTGGCATAGTTCGTCATTGTTATGCTTCTTTTTTGTACAACTGAACTCTGCAAAAGGCAAGAACGACGTACAGGTTATCAGAATATTGTAATCCTAAAATCGGGTGGCTGAGCCTCAGTTGAAACAAGAAAATATTTTAGAACATCAGTCCACGTGATTCATGTGGGGATCGACGGAGAAAATCTTTGACGGTGATATGAAAATGATGGGGTAACAGATTCAATATTCAAAGAGTGAGATAACTGAATGTTGTGGTAAGGTGTCTGTTGGAAATTTCACTAGTCCCAGACTCCCAGCTACATAGACCAATACCATAATAACGCCTACCAGATTTACTGAATTGGCAACATATGATAATTGGTCATACGGATAGAAATCGGTCGGGCTTTGACGTAAACCCGTCCTCGGCCTACCCAGAATAAGGCCTTCAAGAGCAGGTCCCGGAGTTTTTGGACTAATATTTCTTGAGTTTTTTTATTTTTAAGGTGTTTATTTATTTACTAGTAGTCTCTGCGTATATTAATTAAAATAAATTTTCACACTTTAGAATATATTAAAAATAAGAATAAAATATACACTAATACATTGCATTAGGAAAAAAAAAGGAAAAATAATTTATCTATTAATGCAAAATTTCGAAGGTTAAATAAGTTAGTTATCTTATTAGTTGAAGGGGAAAATTTTCAATTTTAGTCTTGTAAATTCAGGGTAACAATTTTGACTCTGTTCAGATTAAAATTTACAATTTAGTCCTATATTTTTAAAAATTTTGGTGATTTTAGTCCTTTTCGATTAATTTGGATAGAAAAATTCCACATCATCAGCCATGTCATCACCTAAATTGGGATTTTCGGTGAATATGATGACATGAAAGTCCAAGTTGTAACTTTTAATTGTAATTTTGGTTTTGTATCTTTAAGGAGTTGGCAATTTTGATCATCTAACTTTGGATGCAGAGATTGTAGTTCTCTATTTTTCAAAATAATAGCGATTCCGGCTCTCAAGGCCAATTATTGACCATTTGATCTTTTAAGATAAAAGCTCAATAATCATATCACATGCTCTTAATTAGGTCCAACATGCTTTTGAAATAAAAATAAGTCTTCATAGACTTTATATCTTGATTTGACCCTTTCTCCATCAATTTCAAGCCCTTGAGTTTACGTATTTCTTCCAACCACATCACCGCAACAAATGATCCCCAGGTACTTAGCTCCTTTAGCAACAAATAACAACAAAAATGGTGAGACGTCTACTATCCACTGCATTTGTGTTCTACTTGGATTTGGGTGGATTGTAGATGTCTCACCGCATTTGTTGTTGTTTGTTGCTGAATAAGTCGAGTACTTGTGAACCATCTGTTGCATACTGTGATTGGAAGAAGTTTGTAAAACCAAGGACTTGGAATACCTGGTAGCAAGAAAGTCATACCAAGATATGGAGTTTATCGATACTTAATTTTATTTCAGAAGTATTATATATTTGATTAAAAGCATGTGATATGACTATTGAGCTTTAACCATAAAAGGGTAAATACTAAAAGACCATTATTGCTACTATTTTAAAAACAGATGACTAAAATCGCCACATTCAAAGTTAAAGGACCAAAATTGACAACTCTTTAAAGATAAAGAACCAAAATTACAATTAAAAATTATATTTGGAACTTTCATACCATCAAATTCATCAGAAGCCCAAGTGAAGTGCTAAATGACTAATGACATGAAATTTCTTGGCCAAATCAATGGAAAAAGACTAAAATTACCAGACAAAAATCAAAACTGCCAACTTCTGACCAAATTATATTTTTCCCGTTGAAAGGTCCAGCAATTATTTTATGCTGATTGACATCTTGTAAAATTAAAAATGTGTTTGTTTGCATTCTCTTTACTCTAAACAAGATCATTATTACATTCGGGATAAAGGCCCAATTGTCAAACAAAGACCCATTTTCTTGAGGCCCATGGACCCATTTTCTTGAGGCCCATGGAAGGCCCATTGCTTTAATTCTGTTCTCGAATTATCAGTACCTTATCCATTGCGTCAATCACCATGACTTCCCTTCACATATAGAAATTCTCTCTCTCTCTCTCTCTCTCTCTCTCGTGAGTGAAGAACAGAAAATGTTGTCCCTGTCAGTTCAACCAAGCATGAAGGGCACTTTGACAGACCGCCCTTGGGCTGCTTTCAAGAATCTCTCTTCTGCTCCATTCCCAGACTCATTTTCTGTGAAGCCAAAAGCTTCCTCTTTGCACCTGAAATTTAATCCCCTTAGGAGAATTCAAAGGCTACCTACTGCTGCAGCTGCAGCTGCAGCTGCCACAGAACTGGCTCCAGAAGAAACGCCAGCTGGGATTTCAGACTCTCAACTTGCTCAAGAACCTGAGGTTCAAATTCAATGCTCAAGAAGCTTTCTTTATTTTCAGTTAGCAACTTCCTTTGCAATCCATTTAGAAACATGGGCATTCCATTTTATATCATACATGGAAAATATTATGAATTTCCAAAAGTGAGAATTAAATACAACTCCTTCGACCATTTCTCTGCACGTATGCTTGCTGATGATGTGTGTGATGGAGAGGTATTCATATACTAACTGAGCTCTTAGGTTTTCCAGGTGGTGGGAGTGGAGGTGAAATCCGTGGTGAAACCAAGGCTAGTGTTGAAGTTCATTTGGATGGAAAAGAACATTGGTCTTGGCCTGGATCAAATCATACCAGGCCATGGAGCTGTGCCCTTGAGTCCTTACTTCTTTTGGCCAAGGAAAGATGCATGGGAAGAGCTCAAGGCTACTCTAGAGAGCAAACCCTGGATATCACAGAAGAAAATGATCATACTTCTTAACCAGGCCACTGATATTATCAATCTCTGGCAACAGAGCGGTGGCAATTTGTCCTAAACACGCTTCTAGGATTCCCCATTTGTCACAATTTTTGGGTTCATGTTTGTCTTTGAGTTCTGAATTCAGCTACACTATTGATTTGTGCGTTCTATTTTAACTCCAGCCTATGGTTTTATACTGTTGAATTTGGATTTGTTTTTGTTTCTACTTTGGAACTAAGACACTAGCAAATATAAGAAACCAGAGAAAGACTTGTTTTAAACCATGAAACTTTGGATGCTAAACTTAGAACTAATGCAAAAATCTTGGTGAAATCACTTTTGCAAAACCAAACCCATGTAAGTATACTTGTCTGAAGTTAATGATCCAGAGTTGGGCAATAATTTGGCAAATCTAGTGCTTCATTCTCTAGCTTGAGGAATAAGACATGTACTTCACTAATGTAAATGAAAACCAGTGTACAAAACTCGTAAGTAATAAATGTACTGGGTTATTTCTCATAATCAGCGTCTAAACAAAGACAGTAGGCAATTAAGCCAACTACAGGGACAAATCTAAGATAATTAACCACAGCGACTTTATCCTTTTGAATGTTTTGCAGGTTGTCTCCTATCAACCATGGCTGGAAAATTATGTAAAGACAAATATCCCAAATAAAGGCATAAGCAAGTCTTTCGGACCCTAGATAACTCAGCAAAAATTCCCATCTTTCTGGTAAATCACCATAATTACCATCTCTGCGACCAAAAAGGGCCCACAATATTGATATCAAACTAGCAAGCCCACCAATCAGTCCAACAACAGGTGCGCCATTCTTCATAACAGAACCAAGTTGAGAGGTCTTGCTTGGAGCGAGTTCCCCATCAGCCTCATTCAGACGTATAGCCATGTATGGGATCAAGAATGCTGCAGCGTGGAGTAACGACAGGAATAAATTGCCAGTCCCATCACAAAAAATGCAGAATTCACCAGGAGAAGAACTTGTAAATGGCAAAAGTATCTAAGCATTAGGCAAAAGAACATTAACACAAAGGAAAAATGAGGATGCAACAGGATTCACACTATTAAAGGGCACAAAATCATGCCAGCTGTTGTAACACTATACAATGTCTAAACTCCAGAAAAATGTCAAACTCGCTCATATGTAGATAGTGTAGCTATAGCTATAATCCCGCAAAAACTTGGAAACCAACATCTTCTGGTCACATTCACAAAAAGTCTTTAACAGCCTGAAAAGCATATTGCAGCTCCATACTCTCCTCCCCTAAAGACCAGGCATTTTTATTCATAAGAATTTTGTTTCTTGTAGCACAAATAAAGAAGAAATTATTCATCAACTGCGCCACAATAACAACAACATAATCCAAACAACACATTTATGGTTATGAATCCCAATGAAACCCAAAGACATTGGTAACTGTCCATTTGAGGATGAACTAGGGCATTTCCTTTGCCTCTATTCCCTGCTGTGCTCATATTGGGGGCAGGAAGAACTAATACAAACATCTGTGAATTTAAACAGTATAGGCCAAACACAAATAGTAGTCTGGAAGCATACTGTTTGTGAGGAACATCTGAAAGCCCCATAGAACATCAAGTGACCCCTTATATCTATCTCTCCTTCTATCGGTGTATAGCAAAGGAGCAAACATTAATGTCCACCCAATTACGAAGTTGAACAAGCCTTCAGACATCTGAGTAAATGGAACACAGAAATACGTTGAATCAGTCTAAATCATGAGCTACATACAGAATCAAGGTGCTAAACAGTCAAATGTAGCAGTAAATGTTACCGGATGGAGTACTGGTGCCTCAATAAGATGAATACCAACTACTCTGTCAAAGTTCAATTGAACAAACGATCAAGATACTTTTACTAAAACAGAAGCAGATCCAACTCACATTTGATTACAACACATGCCACTCCTACTTCAGTGGGAACTCGTCCAGAACCCACTAAAAGATGGCTACTTTGTATGATTTTCTTCCATAGTTGACTAAAGTAGCTTATATCCAATGACCTTAACTTCCCCGTAGATATTGCATTTTATTCATTGCAGAGTTTGAGTTTGAGTTTGAAAATTGCCTGTGTCATCTAAAAATGTCTCAACACCATTCAAGTACCAGAAACTTATTGAAACAGCATATCAATAGAAGAAATAACAAATGAATTGTACAACACAGCTGAAGGTTAATATTACCAGAGTTCAACAAAGGCAGAATGAAGAAGAAATTGAGAGAAAGGCCTATCAAAGAGTTGATTGTTTCTGAACTGATGGCCCAGACAGGATCCCCCTGCATGTATACAAGGAAATACTAAACTTAAAAACTTAACAAGAAAAATCCAATATGTTAAAAGCGCCGTTGATAAACTCGAAAAGCACCCATATCTTTCATCACTTAAAAGCATAAGAGGGGAGTGCCAGAATCCCAATTGCAGGTATGCAACTTATAATATTATATCTCAAGGGAACTTCAAAATAGCATCAAAGTGAGCATAGTAAATAATAAGTGCTGCATAAAACTTGCCATAACATATATGAATCTATAGTCTTCACTGCATGCCGAAACAAGTAAACAAAACATCATTTGACAGCTATATCATGATACTATCAAGGCGCAAATTGAAAATTTACATCCTGAAACCTTTAACAACTTTGAAGAAAAGGCTGGTTGGTGTGACAATACTTACTGGAGCATAGGGAAGTAAAAAGAGCCAAATAATGTAAACACCCTCCGCAATCCACAGAAGAGCTTGCAATAATTTCCTTACATTATCATCCAACTCCGACACCGAACCGCCACCGCCACTTGTGGCGGCAGTTGTGGTAGAGATGAATTTAGGATGGGTGCCCAATCCCGGAACTCTTGCAGTGAAAACAGACGGATCAAAACTTTTATCCTGATCGTCAATGCTAAAAGCAACACCTTTGGGTCTCCGTTCAAGAAGTAGAACAGGATTTCTAAGCTTAAAAATTCCCAATGGTTTGAGCGGGGTAAAATTGCGCAGCGGAGGAGAGCTGGTGCTGCATAATGTTAGCGCAGAGGATAACATCTTCGTAGACTACTCAGCCGCTCGTAGCGGCGCCGATTTCGTTTCTTTTATTGCAGTCCGCAATGATCAGATCAGACCACGGGATTAAGTGGCTCGGACAGGCAATTAGCACAGAATGGTGAGGTGCAACGTGGCGTGCTCGCTCTCATGCAATGTAAATAAAAGCCTAGTCCTTTCCTCTCCAGTCAACCTTCCTCCAATCTCTCAAATTTCTACTCAAATCGTGTTTCCCTGGGTTTGCAGTTAAATATTTGATTTGTATAGCTGGACGAACACCCACCTAGACTTTGGCGAGTTTCACATATTATTTTGGTGAATTCATTAAACCTTTGTCAGTCTTCGTACTTGGTGGATTGATAATTATATCTACACAAGAAGGTTTGTATTAGGGAGTAATGATTTACTGACTGAAATTTTCTTGAACAAGAATTTCACGATTTTAAGTTTAACCGATAGTTTTGGGTCTTGAAATAATTAGCTCGTCTTCTCGTCTCATGGTTGATCAACACAAAAGGAGT
Source organism: Sesamum angolense (assembly GCA_034509725.1). NCBI lineage: Eukaryota > Viridiplantae > Streptophyta > Magnoliopsida > Lamiales > Pedaliaceae > Sesamum > Sesamum angolense. The sequence goes on along the minus strand of JACGWL010000001.1, from coordinate 10,564,569 downwards.
AATGGATACGGAAAATAGAAGAGGTTGGGCGGAAGAGGTGCATTGATCTTGTTAGTGCTAATAATCTCCAACAGTGCTTAGTGGGTTCAGTAAATATTAGCAGTTAGAGATCAAATATGAACACAAAGTGAAGAGTGGGTAATTCTTGAAGCAGGGGATACAGCCTTTGAAAATCTCAAAAACCACACGACGGCTTCGCAAATAGCGGGTAAGACTAGAAATTCATCCATTCACTTGGAAATGTCACGGTTTACACACCAGCCCATATCAAATCTTGTGCGGAAGCTGAACACCAGCAAGGATTTTGTACTATTCCAACATCCACATTAATTCTAAATATAACATTACACATCTGCTATAAACAATAGACTTGCCTGATTATACACACCTAGAGAATATTGTGTAGATAACATACCGGTTTAACGAATAGATGTATTTCTTTTTCAGGCAAAAAAAAAAAGGAAAACCCCAAGGGAAAAATAAGAGAGGAAACAAAAACGACACCCTTAAACCACTTCATCTTCCAACAACTCAAATTCGATTATGGAACTTCAACCTAAAAAGCTAGCATATTTATTATCCCTAATGAAATGGCGCCACCAACAACGTAACACAAAACTACAGCTCTCCCATGCAATCCATTGACCAATGAAATGAAGCAATCACCAGGCATGCAGAACCTAACATACTCCTCCAGTTCTGGACAAACTTGAGAGCTCGGCAAAATATTGAGAAAGAGGTGGCCGAGGGGAGCGAGAGATGATTACATAATTGACCTCATCTCCACAATTGAACATGGTGACCATGCTTCCAATTTTTCTGATCGCATCTGAAGTATATGGGAAATTCCCCAAACTATTTGTCCTTTTACCCACCCCCCAACTCAGCACCGCAGCTCCTCAAACAATATAAATCTTATACATAAAATAAGAAAACGATGGAGCAATCATACTCAACAGGGAAAAATGTCGAGAAATGCTCATAAGCAGAGAACAGTTAGAAAGTTGAGGTGGGTCATGACATTCTATCTCCCACTTCTCATCTCAGTCTATAATGTCATTTGTGTAAAGTCCTTCTGGAGAGCGTAGGATGAATGATTTCGGAACACTCAGAATAACAGAAAGCAGAAAAGATGCTAGTACGAGGAGCAAGTCAACCATGAGACCACCCTAATAGTTCATATGCATGATCAAATAATTTTTAGTTCATATGTAAGATCAAAAAAAATTGTATTTCATGAAATTTTATTTATATGGGCACCTGATTTAAAGGTGTTAATAGCACTATAATATGTCAAATCAGCTGTACGGGAATAAAATCCATTTGACATGCATGAAACAAATGCATCAAGACAATACACAAGGGGATTTCCCCTTTCAGAGATGTCCTTACAATAGAGAATCTCCGCAGAACGAAGGATATTCTCGGATCATTAAAGGATCCATCACAAAGAAACATTCTAGTATACCTTATTTTCAATTTGAAATACAAATGAGAAGGAAAAAAATGGCAATATAATCAACAATCCAAGCAAATCAAAGAAAAAACCAGAAGCCTAAACCATAACATAATGATCAATGCAAAACTCGATCAGCATGCACAAACCAAAAGAAAAGGGAAGCAAGCAAATAACGGCCCCCCACATAAATATGGGTTCGAACACTAGAGAAATAAACCATCTGAAAGGACAAGCTTCCTAACACCCTGAGCCTGACCGAGATTAAAAAATCATATGCAAATTGCAAGTAATGTACTATAATCCAGACTCGAAAAAGTAAACAGATAATTAGGACAGGGAAATACAAATTTTAGATGCACCAAGAGTCGGCATTTCTTAAGAAGTCCTTTTCTTAGATGACTTGCATAGTACAACAATTTATTCTCCAAAACCTGTGGTTTTTATTGCAATATCATAATAGCATTACCGTGCGATTACATTCCTAAAAGTACCACAAATCTCCTATCAAGACTTATTTTTTTCCAAAACACAATTTCTATCCTACATAAAGCACTAGAAGATTCAGTTTAAACCCAATGCAGAGTCAGCAGCAAAGCTGCCAATCAAATCCAATAATTCATAATGATAATAAGCATCAAGCATCTTCTAAAAGCTTCATCTTCATTATGTAATAGCTAGTTGAGCCTAGGAGAGTTTTAATTTGATTCCACTCCTGATGATAACAAATGTCTTGACAAGAGTTCTGGTTAAAATTAGATCCTCACCCAAGAATGTCTTTCTCTATAAGAAATATCAGTTCACAAAAATTGCAAAAAAAAAAAAATAATAGAAACCTGCAGGAGGATACCATTTTGCCAAGACCAACAATACCATCCACAAGCAACAATGACAGTCAAGTCCATGTCTATAAATCAACATTTCCTGACCAATAACTCTGAATTACCAAACGGATGACTACTTGAAAACTATCAGCTAAAAGAATATCCATTACAGGAAAGAGCAAAGAGAGGGGCACTCACCAATGGTGCAGAAATGAGAAGGCTCAACCCTACGGATACAATGATACAGGTCATCACTAACTTGGAATATCATTCAACAGTAATTATCAAAACAAAAGCACCATAAACAAAAATAATTTGGGCCACTTACAGGAATCTTTTTCACTTCAAGCAGCTCCGAACATCTCCATGGGCATATAATCCTCCAGAACAACCAAACCATGGATCAGACAAATAGCACATACTGTTAAAATTCTAAAAAAGAAGCAACAACTAGGCACCCACAATTCCCAAAAAAAGAGGGCAAACATGGTTTAACCTAAATAGAAGTAGAAAATTAAGGACATAAAAGCAAGCCTTATCAGAAGTTCTGGACAACGTTAGATCAATCAGGGGGGGGGGGGGATTTTGTTGTAAGCAATGCCTTACAGATCTAATGCGTTAAAGGGAAAAATATAAGCAGAATTAAGGCAATCATGTTAAGTAGTCAAAGAAGTATAAAGCACAGGACACAAAAGTATTCTGAAGAAGACTACCAATACCCAAGTAATCCAAAATGACCCTAGAAATAATTTAGATTTGACATTAACGTTAGTTGTCAAAGGTTCCACATGTAAACTCCCAAGAAACAAACCAAGGTACCTTCTCCAGAGTGCCTTTAATCATCTAAACCACTGAATGGTTTCCTCATAGCACAGGTAGATTTCCTGAACGAAAGATTAGATTAGACTCTCCAGAACCCCAAATCTAATGTGGTACACGGAAAGAAAATAAACAAGCAAGAAAACAACAGGATTATTAGCAAGAATTGCCGAAATCAGAAGGGAAACAACCACTGTTAAGACAGACCACCTCGAATGAAAAGTTTATATTGGTGAGGCACAGAAATGGAAAATTTATACCAACTTTCCAGATGAAATCCCGAAAAGAACCACAATCACAATACAAAAGATATATATCTTATTGCTTTCATCCATCTATATGGATACTGATGGTATTGGCTTCCTGATATCTACTGAAGCAAATAACGCCTCCAATTTAACTGCTGGCATCAGGTCCAGTGGATAAAACGAAATAGGAACCATAGAATAGAAAAGCATTATTTTAAAGCTTTCTTGATTGTCACCACAAATAATCAGTACAACAGAAGGGAAATACGCCTTTGGTGAGTTTCTTACAATAGAAACAGAAAACAATCCATGCAAAGAACTCCCGTTAATTGTCTCCCCAAGATCTTCTCTAAGAACTTGACATGCCCAACCACTGTCTCCTGAATTCTTGCTCCCACAGAGAGAAGACAAAGACAGATAAATGCCCAATCATTAGATAATTCAGTATTGAGACGACACCAAAATGTATAAGTATCTAATGCAGCAGTTCTGTAGTCAGAGAATCAGCATCATGGTTCACTTGCCAGTGATGAAAGGGTGGCTCAAGGCCTGTGATACATTCAACCTCTTGTCTGGATCCAACACAAATATTTTTTCCATAAGGTCTTTAAAATTAGCTACCATTTTTGGATCCTCGCCAGGAGATCCAGAAAGTAATGTGCCAAAATCTTTTGGCTTGATATTCACAAGCAGTCTCCTTATTGCCTGCAACAACAGAGTGAAAAACTCAATAAAATCTCCAGATTCGTTGCTTCCAATATGAAACTGAAGTTTCAACTACCACAAGAAAAGCAAAAACTAGATCAGTCGCATACCAACCTTCTTTGAGACTGGGTCCTCCTCTGTTGCAAGAAAATTTAGATCTTGATCAAAGTGCTGATCTGTAAATAAACCCTGCAACAAAGTAGAAAGTAAGAACATACAGAAAAATAAGCAAATTCATAATTTGACATGGGAAGGTGTGCGAGGAAAATAAAATTGTCAAAAGACAGGTTATCAACTTGGTCCCTACCTTCCGGAGCATCTTTTTTGGGAAAGGACCTTTCAATTCCATGTGAAGACGAAGCATGTCATTATTTGTAGGGCCAGGAAATAGAACCTTCCCAGTGTAAAGCTCAAACAAACAACAACCAACCGACCACATATCCATGGGATGGTCATAGGGCAGGCCTAGAACTAATATACAAAGAAATAAATCAACTCCACCAAAAATTTACAAGAATCAAATAGGCAATAAAAGCAATTTTAAAACAGAAAAAGTAACAAACTTACTGATCTCAGGGGCGCGGTAAAAACGGCTCACAAGGTAAGGGGTGATTTCATTTTTACCAGCAAACATGGCATTACCAAAGTCACAAAGCTTCAAAACATTTTTGCTTCATTTACCTGAAGAGGAATCACACAATAATTAGTTCATAAAATGAAAACATACGAGGAAGGGCTAAAAATTATGAGAAAGCAATTAAGAGGAAATTTACTGCATACCAGCATGTTATCTGGCTTGATATCACAATGAAGAACACCACAGTTTTTCAGATGCTTCAGAGCTATGAAAAGTTGTTTGGCATATGCCCTAACAGCAGTAAGCTTCAGACCAATATTACGACCAAATTTCTTGAGAACTTCTCTTAAATTCATGTGAAGAGATTCAAAAACTAAACATAGATGGTTTCGGTACTTGAATGTAGAAAAAAACGAACACAGTGGCGCTTGTTCTCAGGGTCAGCTCCAACTAGCTTCTTCAGTATTACCAACTCTTCCATACCCGCCTTGTACCTACATGGCAAAACCAGAAACAATAAACTAAGTAGGACAGCTCCTCCAAAAATCACAGCTAAACGACATCCATATAAAGCATGAAACCACAACAACAACAATCACTCACATTGTTTCATTATTACGTATGATTTTGATTGCTACTTCTTCAGGGTCACCAAGTTTAGCCTTTAGATCCTTTGCACGAACAACAGTAGAAAAAACGCCTTTTCCATGGGCAGCAATTATTTCGTACCGCCCATCAAGTACTTCTCCGAAACGGTAGCCTGACAATCAAAGAAGGGGGCTATTGAAGAAGGTGTAATTCAAACAACAATAGGACGAACTATTTCTTGAATGGACAGGCTTCTACATAGAAATGATATAGATGTAAAACTTTGTTGAAAGCTGAAGTGAAGCAACATGTTTTTAAGCATAAAATTTTGTTACCAGATATGTACCCAAGCCAAAAGCTCCACGGAAATGTTCCACAACATAATAATTAAGAGATATACAGGGACAAAAACACAGCAATATACAGAATAGGTTTTCTGACAAATTCAACTACAACTACCAACATCCAAGAGGAAGGCACATATATAACAGAGTAGGGATTAGCATCGGGCATTACCATAATAACCTTCTGCATCATCCCAATTGTCATTAAGTCCACTCTTTTCAACAGCTACACCATCTCCTTTGCCCTGTTGGAAGAATTCATCAGAGAAAGGATTTAATAAGAATAGGGTGATATCGTTTAATAACAGTACAAAGTGGCATCAAATACAAGTTAATAAAAAATATTCATCTACCAGGGAATCATCATGAGCAGAAACACAAAGCCCAAGTTTGCAAACCAAAACAAACAACATTTCGCGCATGTTTAACAAAGCTAAAGGGAGAGGACTTTGTCTTTGCAGAAGAAAACTGGGAACTTGATGACAGATAATCAGCTATAGAATGTGAAGCTGACATCCAAAGAAAAAAAAAAGGCTCAACAAAGAACTAGTACACGGCAAACTCGAATGTACTGAGATCATTAAACAATTAATATCACTATAAAGCAATCTGAAGACTGAACCATAACATAATAATTGTGAGACTAACCGCTTTACGAACTCCAGCAGGTGATTCTCCAAATATATCATCACAAAACATATCATTCGATCTCTCACTCTGCATAGTTTTACCGAAAAATCATCATAAAATTCAAAACATATCAATATATACAGAAGAATAAGGAAAACTGCCTATGGCCGTAGTTGACATAATAAGACAAGAAAGAGCCCACAAGACAACTATTTCTTGTCAGAAAAAAGAATTAGCAAAAGCTCATCACTTCTCAGTAAAATTCTTCAAGTTACAGGCAACTGAGGTACCTTAGGGCTACCCTCGCCTAGTCCGCCAGTGCCACTGGGCACCTGCAAAGCAATAAAACCATTTTGGGAAGGCGATTTCCCCAGAGAAAAGGATGATTCAGGAATATAGGTATCTGCTCCTTCCAACCGATTTTCTGATTTTTCTGGTGCAATTTCAGCCGACACCGCTTGTGCAGAAGACTCTCCAGCTTGATCCTTAACTGCCTCATAAGAAGAAGTGAAGAACAACAATTAGGCTAACTCAACACCAACAGAAGACAAGCAGTACACGTCCAACAATGTCTACGAGAAGTCTTAGAGACTGTGCTTCACCAAAAATACAAGTCTATCCATAGAGAACTCGTGAAGTAAGAATTTCAACTTCAAGTCTTCAACACATGAAGAGAAGAAAGCCAGTAAGAAAGATATAAAATCTGGCAATAACATCATTCTTTATAATGTGAATACCTTTTCTTAACTAGATATCTTTCCTTACACTTCACTAAAAGAACAGAATGTCCACCATGAAAGATTCTAATAGATCAAAAGCATATTCTTTCACAGAATGCCTTATGAGTTAACCTGCCAAAAATGATTACATGATGAGAAGTTCCAAGATAGGGCACACCTCACAATTGCTCAATAATGAACAAATGTCATTTGGAAAGAAGCTCAATCAACAAATTCTTGTAAGCTAGACACAGAGCTCAAACGTCATATAATTCCTAACTTCTCCCCAGATAGAACATAAGTAAACATTGCGGCAAAACTAAGAGCAGTACAAGCATAACAAATCTTACCCATATCTTGTGCCAGCCTTTCATTCTTTTGGTATTGATTTTTGTACTTTTCTAGGATAGCTTGCCTGCGCCTTCTACTTTCCTCCTTAATTCTCTCAAGATCATCTTCTTCCTGTTCTGCAAGTTGCATTGTAATCTTTTCTTGATAATCCTCTTGCCTGTCATCTTCTCTGAACCCACCCAAAACACAAAATAAACTATTAGAGGCCCAAGAAGAGAGAAGAAGAAGAATACAAAAGTTTAATTAACTAGTCAATGTACCTTTCAAGACTCTCCTTAGCCTGTTCCTCCTGTTTATCTACCGAGCTCATATTTTCTAGACCACTTCTTTTCGCCCTATCCCTATGGTAGTCTTCGGAATATCTTCTGTGCCCAGAATCATTATCCCTATCTCTATAACCATCCTCGTCATTATCATATTTCTGGCGCCTGTTTAATCGATCACTCTCATTATATCTATCTTTATCTCTGCTTCTAGCCCTTCTGCCATCTCTAACATCTTCTCTACCTCTGTCCCTATCCCTGTTCCTCTCCTCTCTTACTCGATCTTTGTCCCTTTCCCTCTCCCTTTCCCTCTCTCCCCCTCTCCCTCTCCCTCTCCTTTCTCGGTCTCTATCCCTCTCCCGTTCCTTGTCCCTCTCTCTGGCCCTGTCGTTCAGCACATCCCGCTCCCTCCTCTCCCTCTCCCTCTCCCTTTCCCCTCTATCTCTATCTCGGACTCTGTTTCTTTCTCTCTCCTTTTCCAGCTCTTCCTTCTCCCTTTCTTTCTCTCTAGTTCTGTCCCTATCCCAATTCCTCTCTCTACTGCCCTCCCTGTATGTGTCACGAGTCTCCCTGCTATAATGCCTTTCTACTCTCTCCACATATCTGCTAGAACTACGCTCCCTTTCTTTCTCTCTTACAACATCTCTGCTGCTGTGTCTGTAGCTTGCACGTGCATTCACCCTTTCATCATCAGACTCACTCTGTTTTTTTCTCTCTATACAATATGGTTCCTCCACAGAAACCTCCCGTACAATGCTACGGGACCGAGACCTTCCCCTAGACCATTCAGGTGACCTCGATAAATTACTCTGAGAACTCTCTTTCAGGTACTTGTCATGAAAGTCGGAGCGTGAAACATCTCTGGACCTTTTCTCAGAAGATGAGACTTTCCTCAGACTTCTTCGCTCAACTTCATCGAGAAAGTCACCTGCCTTCTTACCATCTCCATAGGGAACTCTATTCTCAGATTTGTCACATTTCAGTGTATAATTCCCATTTGCAAGACCTTCTGAATTAGAAAATCTATCCGCCTCACCACTTTCTTTGCCATCGACACTGTCCTTTCCCAATTTCCTTAATGTTTTATCAACTCTTTCTGCATTCTCTTCATTAACTCCCTGTTAAGGAAAAATACAAAGACAAGAATATTCAGGAATAAATCAGCACCATCACCAAACAAATAACGCGTGCAAAAAGTTTAGACTTATAACCAAGTCTTACAATCAATTGAAAGCCATCATTTCAGTCTTCTGGAAAGTGGAAACGCCTAGGGAAACTTTGCCTGGCAACAAAATGTAATTACGGGGAGCAAAGCTTCCTACTGATAAAATTTCTCGGGTCTGTGTGGTGCAGCTAGAATATTTGTAAGAAGCTCATCATTTTACCATCAGCACAAAATCTCATCAGAAACTCATTACGACAATACAAGAAACTCACAGGAACCCATGATATCCTGATTGATTACCAAGACGACTAATATTTCCAAAAGAAAGAGGAAAATTTTTCAAAGCACAATTTCCATTTAGAAAATGGTGCGCAGAGTAAAAGGAATGATTAAAAATTAACTTATTCCACGTATCAAAATTGACAATTTATGTTTGTGTAACAAGTACAGTAATATAAGAAGTGTTATGGTCACAAAATGAGCGTGCATACACTCACTCATAACCAAAAGTGAACAATGATTCCGTGACATGTTTTCTCGCAGCAAACCATATAGACATCAAAGAATTCCAAAAAGGAAAACCCACAATTCGATAAATAATCATAACAGAAAATATTATGTAAAACAAAAGCGAGGGGAATCTGAACACACCATGTTAGAATCATCGTATCCATTCGTCTCAATTTCCCCAGATTCGACATCTGAATGCAAATTCTTCTTAGACTTATCAGAATCCTTACCAAAATCAACCAAGCCATCATCCTCCACGATCTCCCCTTCCTCCATTTCATAATCCACCCCTGCGAATCCTGACCCGCCCGACACCAAAACTTCTCCCACGGCACCATCATCTTCATCCCCAATTTTTCCCAACCTTTCTTCAACCTGAATTTCGTCAATTTTTTCACCCTCCAATTCCTCGAAAGCTACCGCAGTTGTTTCTTCTTTGTCTTTACTGCTTCGATGCCGGTGGTGGTGATGGCGATGCCGGTGGCGGTGGTGTCGGTGTTTGCGGCGTTTGGAACGCTCCTCCGCATCGTCGGTCGAGGAAGAGCGGTGGTGCTTTCGACGCGTGGGTTCACTAGAATCACTTCCCATTGGCTGCTATAAGGGAAAAGATCAAGTTCTTGAATTGCTCAAAAATCTATAGAATTAGGGTTAGGGTTAGGGTCCGGGAAAGAACAAATTTGACACTGATCCTTCTGTTGCGAAAATATTATGCAGCGAGAAAGGTTTATTTCGTAGTTTTAAGATATGCAAGGAGAGACATCTAATAATTCCCCAAAAGCTTTATAATATCACTAATAGCCCCTTCTTTTACGAAAATGACAAAGTGACCCCTTCATGTTCTAATTTTGCAATCATGCATCCTTTAAATATTCTATACACATTTCTTATACTAAAAAATTCTATTTGCCAAATTTGGAAAAAAGGATTTACATTTTAGGGGATTTCTGCAAATCACTTTATATTAAATGGATTTGAATTTTTATAAATGCCATTAAATATAATTTAAAATAAAATTCTGGGTAAATTAAAACCATCTCCCTGTAGTTTGGTATAATTTTAAGGGTATACAACATTTTGTCATGTAAACTATGTTCGATTTTACATTTTGGCATCTATATTTATATTTTTTTTTCAAATTACCATATCAACTTTGCGAAATTTATACTTTACCATAAATGACCCTTTTTTTTGCCGGGAAAATATCACATAATGTGTATATGTGAAAAATATCACATTGCATAACCCTTAAATATCACATGTGCACTGCATGTGATTTTTTTGACCAAAAACTTGTGGAAAAATAGTTATAAATGACAAAGTACAAAATTTCGTAAAGTTAGATGATAAGTTGACACCAAAAAAATAAAAAAATTCTAAATGTCAAAATGTAAAAACGATCATAGTTTGGATGGCAAAAATGTAATTAATTCTAATTTTAAATACCCGTATTATTTGAGAGATTACAAATACATTTCTCATAGTAACGTTCGTGTTACAACAAACACATTAATTCCGTTAGCCCCATTAGATTTCCATTCAATTTTTATGGTGAATTGACCAAAATGTCTTTTTGAATTGTAAATTTAAAAAAGTGTATATTTTATTAGATTTTTTTTAAATATTTTGATGGACCGATGTTCCTTATAAATTATTCATTTTACCCACCTTCAATTTTTATATTTTTTCAAATAATCTTTTTATTTTCTAAAAAATTTCAGTATATATAAAATAGTAAGTTCACTTCACCTTCTAAGAGCTACATAATTTTTTTCCCATTTGAGGAATGTATTTACAACTTTTTCAAATAATAAGGATATTCGTAATTATGACAAAACTCGAAAAAAATAGTTGCTACCCTAAAAATTTAAGAATGTGATGATAGTGCGGCTAGCAACTCAATTTGTACCACAAGATATTGTCTTTCCTAGCTTCGTAAGAGTTTTGATTTTGTTAAAGATATTTCACTACGGAGAGAAAGTCTTAAAATTTATAAATCGTCCAAACTTATTGTTTGCAACTAACATGGAACGTTTGCTATGTTACGTTAGTTTTTGCTAAGATTTGAGCGAAAAATAAGAGGGTTCTTCTTTTTCATACCTTTGGGAAAGTATTTGATGACTTATTTATGCAAATATGCACTGATTGTATAAAAGAATTAATATACTAATAACAATTACAAATTTCTTATGCCCTCTTGCATGTTAGAGTGAAATAAGGTTTTTGGAGACACCTTTATAATCATATCAATTTGTTATGATAAATGAGTACCCTGAAAAAGTTTGATTTTTTTAATTAAAGCATTCGATAATGGTATTTGTATATTATTAAATGAAAAGGACTTGATTTCTATATCTAACAAAAGTTATAAAGAGTTAACCTTTCTTAGTGAAAGAAAAAAGTAGCAGCCCATTATATGCTCATTTCTGGGATTTTTTCTACTATATTCTCTCGCACTTTTGCAATGTTTATGCATAAGCTGCTGTTCTTCAACATTTCACATACTCGTGCATCAAAGGTGTACTTTTAGGTCTGCTACAAACAATAAACCCATGGTCAAATTTTTGTATTCTATGTCGTGGGTACATGTAAATCGATGTTTTGAGAAAATCCGCGTACAGTAATGTTCGATTATGGAGGAAGCAGGTCATAATTTATAACCTGATGATACATTTTATTAGGTAAAATTCAATACCAAATAAATAACATATACTTAAAAGAGTTTCATTAGCAGTTTGCGGACTATGATTTAAGTGGGTTGGGGTGTGGGGCAACGTCCCCATGGTATGGTAGGGGGTGATTTCGTAAAGATACCAAGAGTTATATATACACATTGTATTTGTAAATTAATTGAGATTTATTCTCTCAGATAATAAGAAAACAGCGGTTCATCGCTTCTGATGACGTCGCATAACACCATCCTTGTTACCTTATGTACTTTATTCTTGTTAATGGGCGTTCATTCTCAATATTGATATAGGGTTATTTCTCAACACATTTTATACAGATAACATGGAGAAAGACTACAAACAAACATGCTATGCAAACTGTTCTAATTAACCATTTACACGCTAGATCTTGAAAATGGATCTACAACTATCAGTTTACTTGATGTGCTACAAGTGACTCGTATAATTTGGTAAACTGCTAAACAGGTTGTGCTAGGACGGGGGGCATTTGTTCAACTGGTTGTGGTAGGACAGGGGGGGTATTTTGTTCTACATGTCCATTGATGTTGCCGAGTTCTTGAATTTCAAGAATCTCGACTCTACGGTTCATCTTTTTCCTTATCTTTATTGCTGCTTCTGCAGGCACAAATCTCCCCCAAACAGTCACCCTGTGCTGCTGCTTCTCTATCATGTGTGTCTCTATTTCTTCATACAAGTAACATGAATGGCAGACAACTAGTTAGATGGTACTTATTAATACAATGGAAACAAACAACTGGCTCTTTGAAATGGCCTTACCTTTCATCCTGAGGAGGATTCTTTTCATTTTCCTGCAACAAGCGTTGCAGTCAAGATTGATCCGCATCACCATGCAGTGAGCCTGTTCTTGAAAGGAACACGAAGCAAAAGATCAGGTAACATTGTGGTTTTTTTCTGACGTAAAGCTATGTTTGACATTGATTTCTGAGGATGAGATCAAATAACAAAATGCACAGAGATCATACGGCATGGTTAGAATAATCCTTGCCTGTTCGGACATGGAACTCTGACGGGATCCCAGGATTAATAGCTGGATAATTGTCCCAAAAAGAGTAGTAGAGAAATGGGAAAGGAAACTGGTCTTTTTGTGTTTAAAGGGTCACGATTCTTGAACATGGTTGATATTTCTATTAAAAGTCTTTTCTCTCAACAAGGAATCTAATTCTGTACAAGGCTGAGAAACCTCTAACGGATGTCTTGACATCTTTCTCAACCTTTTTCTTGCCTTGTAAACAATATGATACTATTGTATTGTTGACAGAGGAAGCATACTTCTCTGTCCACGAATGGGAATTGCAAAAAAGCATTCTAAGTAAATAAGCTCTTATGATGATTCAGATAAGTATGGAGTAATCAATGAACAAAGTCACATCCTGAAATTGTAAAGCATTTCTTTCTCTTCATTACTTCGCTGTCAGATACACAATTTTGTGTCTGAATTTCATACAGGGATATGAGGATTTAACTTTTAAACTGCTGTCGAAAAGGTCGAAAAACCTGCTGCTGAAAGGTTTTTGCATAGTTTTTACAGTATTCTGAGGCTGATATATGATACCAGAGTCTTCCAAGTGAAGCAAATACCTCATTGGAAGTACTGAGATTGACAAGCTTTAGCCCATTTATTTCTTATTTGCCCTCATAAAAGTTCACAACAGAACAACAGTAAGAGACAAGAATTTAACTCCAAATAAGAATTTTCCATTACCGACAGGTCCTAATCTCTGTGAATCACGGTCCAAACATTATCAAACGCTGCCCAAATGTTATTTACACCTGTATAGTGTCGTACTAACAGCTCTACACAAGTAAATTTGGAATCTTTGTACATATATATCTTTCAAGTAAGTAATTCTTCTGCTGTGGAATCTTTTTGGTTAGCCAGTTAAGTGCAGGAAGAGCGAAAGAGGCGCAAATCAGGGAAACCTTGCTCCACGAACTCCGGCACACAGAAGCAACTTGTCGTCCGGGCAATTTATCAGCATGTGGATATGAACAAGTGAGTGTTACCTTCTTCTCCAGAACACTAATCACCACAGATTGAGTCTCTCCTACAAGACGCAAACGAAAAGATTAATGTTAGTTTTGCTGACGGAATTTACTTCAACACTGTAAACAATCAGTCTGGAGTAAATCCTATGAGAAAAAATGTTGGAAAATAGTGCTCTCAGCTGTATGTGTGTGGTGGGCCTCTTGACATGGAAGTTTTTGTTTGTTGGCTCTGTATCAAGATAACATGGCTAAGGCCATGTAGGTGGCCTTAAGCAAGCATACATTATAGGTACAGTTTAATGTTTTTAGACTTGTCTATGCAAAGAAAATGAAACAGGTGTGTAGTAAAAAGCTGGTTTCACACAACCGTTGATTTCGATGTCCGTATACTGTACTAAATTTATGTATACCCACAAAGAAAAGGACAGAAAGAAAGAAAGAATTATAGCAGGTAAGATTACTCCCTCGAGTTTTCCAGTTTATCAAGTACGGAAGAAAAACGAGTGGCTTAAAGTCTGGTGGAGGACAGTTGTGTAATCAGCAAAGACAACTGCTCCCTCCCTGTTATAACCTTCTAGTTTCCTACATGTGCTACAATTGTGATAATTGTCCGTATTATTAGGTTCTAACAATTCAAATGAATGACAATCAATGATCCATACCATAATTGCAATGGTCAACTCAACGTCACTTATCGAATTAATCACGGAAAAACCATAGAGATAAGCTGCGCCAAACAACATTATTATCATCCTTAAATCCAGACACTCATTTTTCTCGAAACAAGTGTAGAACTCTCAGTCATAGAACACCATTACCTCAAAAGAATTAGCCCCAATAGGAAAAGGTCACTTTTTTCTCACCCCAAAAAGAAGAAAATTATCAAGTACTCGGCAGGGCCACCATCACATAATATTATTGCAAAAGAGAATCCAATGGCCTATGGGGAAGTCCACTGACAACGCCCGAAATCAAGGTTGTCAAGAAAGGCCTGGACCACCACCTCCCACAACGGCCAACAATCTAGACCACTACTGGTTGAGTGAAATGGCTAAGCGAGCTAATCTTACTCTTAAGTCTTACCGTTCATTTTGGCCATAATCTCAGCCACCCTCTTCTGGCACCTGGCACACCGGAAATCCGCTAAAAACACCACTTCTTGCACCTACTTACAAAGAGCAGAAGAATACGGCACTTTAGCTTATGGACAGAGAAGCTACTGCATTACTTGCAAGAATTCAGAACTGTGGTATGGAAATTAACTCACCAGAGGTACGGCCAACGACTCGACGGCAGCGAGGGTGGTTCGATGAGGTCGGCTGCCTTTCGCCCCTGTCGTTGCCGTCATCGTCGTCAGCTCATCCTTCTTCCATCTTACCATGGACATGCTTCTGTGCTATGAGTATGTAATCAGCAGCCTGAGAGAAAAGATCACTGATAAAGCCAAGGGAAAAAGCTGGTTTCCATCTTGTGAAAGAGTGATGAGAGGAGGGGTTTTGGAGATGGTGGTAGGAAAAGGATTTGCCAACATAAACTTACAACAATGATAGGACTATGCCATCTTTCCTTGCATATATGCTTCCTAGGAAGGAGAAAATGGGGACTTTACCGTAAAGACATTGTAAGTAGGGAAAAATGTCTTTGAGTTGACAAATATGGTTATAGATCATGAAGGGAGCCCCCACAGTGCCTTGAACTTTCTTTGCACACAATTATTGTTAATAGGTTGCTTTAAAGACTAAGCCTCTCTATTACCATAGAGATTAGTTGCAAGGAACCAATCAAGGTCAAATTGAGATTAGGTAATAATAAGGGTAAGATTACGGCTGCTTTCGCTCGGCTGATGGATTGTCTTGTGTGATTTAAGACTCTCCCAAACTATGTTCACTCTCTCTTGACATGCTAATTCTTCATAACTTCATTTAGCTAATTTCAAACTCATGTTTTTGCACACTTGGAGAAAATTAGAAGGATCTTCTTATAATGTTCTTGCATCAGACTATATAAACTAGTATATCTTGACTTAGAAAATGCTTGGACAACTTAGACGGTGTATAAATTAATACCCGGAGGGTACATCATGGAATTTCAATGGAGTTTCAAATTTCCAACAATATCCTAATAGAGCAACTACTTATACAATTGTTAGAACTCTTAACAAGTTGTTAATAGTTTGATGCTTGCACGTCTTACTATATTAAGTAACGTGTTTAGCAATAGCTGCACAGCACAACCCAACGGACTGACCTGATTATCATGAAAACAGAAACCCCTTTTCTTAAACAAACACCCTCTTTGTCAATACTTCGATCGATGATTACAGTATAAAATATACCACCAGCAGCGCATGGAAGTCTATTAGCAGATGGAAACGAAATGCTACAAGAGTAATAAAAAATTTATTAGACAAATAAATACATAGTTCACAAATGATTTCAGGGGAAATCAGGAAACATTCCAAATGAAGTCAGGATCACCTAAAGATTATTCCGCTATACCAAAACCGCTGCCTGTGATTCATGGGCAATGCGCCACACAGCAGGCTGTTTACCTATTGTATACAAAGGGGCGAACTGGTTGGCCGCCTCACCTCCCCATAAAACATCTTCTGCACAAGTCAATAAATCTACTCTAATGCAATCAGTTTGGATCAACCTAACCACCAGCAAGAATGTACAGATGGATCCACCACAATACTTGTCAATAGAGAGACCAAGAAAGAAGTTAGACAAGATTTAAAAACATCACCTAGACATAACCAATTTTGTTTAGAGGAGGCACAACCGATGAACTAAAGTGAGAATCACTAGCATATTTGCAGTAGTCTGATCAAACTTCAGAGATGAACTTCAAAGAATTTCTTGAATGTCTGCAATCCTGTCTCAAAACTACCACCATTGGTACCAAAGTGCACCTTGTGAATAGGGCTCCGGCAACGCCTTCTCTTCCCTGATGATTTCCATCGCAACGTAGCAAGTAAATTATCTTTTGAGAGGTCTCTTACAGCTTGAGACTCAATTGGCATCTTCCCATCATTGTCTACCACTGAGTCGCCAATCTTGATCAGCGTTTGAGGCACAGCATCATTCTGAACGGGGGCAGCAAGATCTTTGTTATCAAATGGTGCACCATCCTGGTCAATATCTGATATTTTGTTTATACCAGAAAATGCTGAGACAAGGTCTGGTCTTTCCTTGATATTTTGCCACCCACTGGCAAACCATTCTTTTGAGCGCCTCAAATCATAAGGACCAAATATCAGCTCTTGCTTTTCTTCTGCAATTTAGTTACAAGTATCAGAATTCATCTTGGTATACAGTCAGCTCAGGCAACACCTTACAGATGGAGCAAGAGACTGGGGGAAGACCTAAGAATGTCAGACATAGGGTCTCTAATAAATATTTAAATCAATTTCAGATAAACAAACTTATGAATTATGATACAAACCTGGGAAGTAAACATGTAGCCTATCTTCAGATTCTTTCTTCACAACAATTCCTTCCCACCATCCATCATGCCACCAAGCATCAACAACACTGCCAACATTTAGCACACCAGCCACTCTGCTGATGTCAGATGGTAGGGTTGGTCTAACAGTGCTCCTTCCAGACAACCGAATTCCCAGTGCGTCTGGTGTGGCTAATCGAGATGCCATGATCCATTCCTATGAAATAGAAGCAACATAGTAGGGTCAGGAATTGGTTCAAAGAATAGGAAAGCACAATCACTATGGAAGTGCAAAATTTAACACCATACTCACCTCAAGATATTTGGAATCATCAACTGCATCCTTCAGATCTCGGTACCGTACTTTCACCTTATCTTTGTGTTTCTTGATGATTGAAGCCCTAAACCAGCAACCCCTGATGCCACTATCTTGAGAAAGCACCTCAACCGGCGAGCCAACATTTAAATGACACCCAGTCTTCGGTGGTGTAGTATTATCTGTGCCAGACGAGGATACGTAGGAGCAACCTTCCTTCAGACTACCCACTTTTACAACTCCTTTAGAATTGAGCGAACTGCCACTACAAAATTGTAGGCTAGTTTCAATAGTCTCTTTTTATCCGGGAGTTCAAGTATGAATCACAATCTTTAGACCAGCGAATTCTTTATTGGGTCTATCTCCAACAGCATCACCAATAGATCCTCTCAACTTCAGATCATCACCAGAGAGTTCACATAATGAGCTCTACTCCTCAATATTTCCTGTTTCCAGTATCCTTTAATGCGTGTTATGTCAAATGGTTTGACATCATCACTATCAAACTGTCTATAGCACACATAAGGCATCAACCCCATACGTGCAGCCTCATTGGAAAATTTGTCATAATGCTCTGGACTGAGCACAGTTGCTAGTCCATCTATGCACTCAATACTGAGATCTTGAAGACAAAGAGAAAAGAAAATCTCTCTGTCATTATATTTACGAGGCAAAACAAAACCAACCTCATCAATTTTGTGAAACCATCGTACCACAACCATCTTGTTGCCTCTACTGTCTTCATACATATCATCTAAGTAAGCAACAAGTCGTTTGTCTTCTTCTGCCAATACATACACAAAGTCTTGAACCTGCAAGTCAAGAGAAAATAGACAATCATAAATTTAATCAGTTGAAAACAAAGCAAAAACAAACGAATTCCCAGCCAAACCATAAAAATAACAATTTAGAGAGTTGTGAGAGAGTACATACAGAAATTATAGCACCATTGCGCCGGAATGACTGATAGTGCCTTCGTCTTTTTCGGGAGCACCATGATGAACCCAACCACGTGAATTCAGACCTGGACTGCTCTAACTTCTGAGGCTGAACATCCCACAAAGATTTCAGTGGAACACAAATGAACTTAATCAGTCTTTGATTTTGAGATTTGAAGAATTAAGCAAAAAGAATTAAGAGAAAACACAAGCAATTTGCAACCTTAATAAAATCAGCATCCAACTCGCCCTCCATCCCACCCTGAAACTGCCTAAGGGAACCATTAGGTTGTTCACCTGAAACAAAATCACAAGAGAAACATGAGTGCCAAGCAAGGTGATACCAGAGCTTCAATAATCCATCCATCAGAAATACTAATAGATTAAATAACTTGAGATAAATCTGTAAAACCAAAGGGCATAGGGAAAAAAGTGAACAAATATTGTCATAATTTCATAATTGTTCTCTCAGAAAATTTCCAACTATTTTCAACACTACAACACAAAGAGAAAAACAAACAGAAAAGGCAAACACAGACCAATCAAAATTGGCCTCAAGAGAACATTGTAGATGTTAACCTAGAACGGGAAATGGGAATTCCGAGGCTCTCAACCGGCTCTTAGTAATTGACCTAATATTCCTGCAGCAGACAATTGTCAGTCTTGCATAAGCACGGCAGGAGCCGATTGAGATGATGAAAGTCATGATTTGGGGGAAAGAAGCAACGGCCAAGCAAGAAAACAGAAATGAGATGGGCTAAAAATAGAACCAAAAAAAATCCCCTAGATACAAAAAATAATTTAACCACCGATTTTTCAAAAAAAAAAAAAAAAAAAGGAAAAGGATACAATTCAGAAAGCTTATAGCTCAGATCCAGCTGAATGCCGCACGCAGCAAAAAACACTCAAGGAAAATCTAGAGTCACTCCCTCCACCAGAAAGATAATACAGATGCTGTTGCACTAACACAAGAATTTACCCTGAAGAAAAGCCCCAGGGTACTCCCGGAAAAAATCATTTTCACCTAAAAATGAATCCCTATTCAGATACAAAGTAAAACCAACCCCTTCCAAGAAAAAATATTCAACTCTTCTGACCCTCCAATCTGTTCTTTGAACAAATCCAACAAAAAAGATAATTCATTTTTACACTTTTCGCACACAGATCAGAGAGAAATGTATCTCTCTCCAAAAGGCCTTAACACCAAGCAGAAAAACTTCCGCAGAATCGAAAAGTTATTGTAAAGGTCCCATTTTTACAAGGCACGTAACTGAAACTGCTTATGCGCAGATCTAAATTATAGAAACAACAAAGAAAAACTTCAAAAACAGCAGAGAGAGAGAGATTTGACGCCAAAATAAAAAAACCCTAAAAATATCGGGTGGAAAAAACATTTTCTTTCAGCAAAACACTTAAATTTCACGGAAAAAAACTCACACGAGGAATTTCATAAGAAATTTGACAGGCACCTGAAAGGATTGAACTGAGCCAATCGATGACCTCTCTTCTAGACCTCAGCTTCAACCTAAAAGAACGGTTCAAGATAGGGGACAAGGATTTGTTGTCTTTAATCGCGTAATGATACGACATATGCCTTGCGCTCTTCTCCTTTCCAACAACCACCAGATCTCGGCCTCCGCAGCAGCGCTTCAGGTAATAGTGAACCTCCCGGCGGCCCTTTTCGCTCGACACCACCACCTCCTCCCAGCCGACATGCGACGCCGTGGAACTATTCGCCATCGCCCCCATCAACTATTAACAAATCCGAAAAAGTATTGAACAAAACTGCAGACGCTTAAAAGGAGAGGGATAGAGGGAGAGGAGAGATGAAGAAGAGGATTTTCTTTTGGTTTTCAAATCTTTTATGTCTTTTTTAAAACGAGAATTTCTTATTTTGAAATGGTATTTATAGTGGGGGCCTAGGGTTTCGCGATTGTAATTGACGGCTAGGATCGAGTTTGAACATGGCGATGATACGGAGGAAATACGCAAGAAGTTGCGAGCATTATTTAACGTTTGCAGCAAAGTCCCTGCACAAGTGCTTATTTATTATTAGATACCAAAGCAACTATTCGCTTATAAATAATACAGTTTCATTTATGATTTAAATGAGCAATATCAATAAAATAATTAAATAAACAACTTTCTGTGATATAGTCAGACTTATTTTTTATATTATATAACTATATTAGTTTTTTTCTTACAACTATATATTAGTATTGTTCTTATGTTAATTGCATCAAGTTTTCTTGCTTTTTATTTTGTTACTAATAGAGTGTTTTGATAAATTTATTTTGAAATTTTATAAAATAATGGGTTTTATAAAAATAATTTTATATCCTATGAGATATGATATTTTATTTTAAGAATTTTTTTTAAGTGTTTGAAATTTTTAAGTTGATTAGGCTTATAAAATGCTAATAATGATAATTTTATAATTAATTTAAAAGCATTTGTAAATTTATTAAAAATATATTAACAACTTCTAACACTTTCTATGATTAGCTTTTTTGCTGATTGGATAATTTCAAACGCAAATATTTTAAAATTTTCAACTTTAAATTTAAATTATATTTTATTAAATATTGATGGATTTCAAATTCATTTGATAGGGAGCTATTTGAAATTTTTATTTCAAATCATTTGTCAAAGCCAAATCTGTCGATTCAAATATAGCTTAAGGTTGCATTTGGATGGAATGATTTGAATTTAAGAAATAAATTATATAAATGATTTCAAATTACTTCATATTAAATGAATTTAAAAAACCAATCACCTCATGACAAAATACACTTCAAAATAAAAAATCAAGAATTTGATTTTTTTTTTTTTTTGCAATATTGAATTATTCAAAAAGGTCCGATGGATTTATTACTAAGGGTTCATTTGATTCAAATAAAAAAAAAAATGAAAGTGAGAGGGAGAGGGGAGTGAAAAGGCAAGGAATAATACAAAATTAATAAAATAGTTTTTTTCAAGTTGTATGGTGTAATTGGAAAAAGATTAAACCTCAAGATTTCCTCTTGTTTGGTGCAAGAATAATAAATTAAGAAGAACACACTACTTTTTATTATTTTATTAAATTAACCCTTTTGCTATATAAAAAATATATAAAATATTAATCAAACAAGAAAAAAATGATTAAAAAAATTATGTATCAAAATGAGTATTGTTGCATTTATTATAAATCATTCAGTTTTAATCAAATAAAAATTTATTACCAGTTATCGTAAATGTATTAATTTTTCCGAGGATTTGGTTATATTTTCTCAAAAATTATACATTGGCATTATAAGCAAAAAAAAAAAAAATTTGAGAACAAAGTATATATATATCTATATATATATATATATATATATATATATATATATATATATAATAGAGTAAATAAAAATAAAATATATATACTTTCGCCCTTATATTTCTATGTTTTCACTTAATTTTTTGACCAAGAGGTTTCATATACATCTAAGTTTACTTTCCCTCCAACCATTATTCCTCACAAAATATCAAAAAAAAAATTATACATTCATTTTTACTTTCAATATCATTGTACACCTATTTTTCGTCCCAATCAAACGAAACTTAATTTTAAATACATCAATCCAAATACAGAATAAGAGAATTTATAAAATCCTAACATATTGTTTTTTAAATTTATAAACAACTTTTGCAAAAAAAATTATATATCAAATAATTTTATAAAATTTCAAACATCTTATAACACATTTTAGAAAGCTTATAAAATCCAAACACCCTCTATTCTAAAATCCACATGAAATTCTCAAGAGTACTCAAACCACATGCTTTCTGTAAATTTCTCTTTTGCATAAACTTCTTTGATGATGATATATATACACACACACACATATATATATATATATACCATATATTAATACTAAATAATCTAAAACCATATGATCAATTTTGTTTTCTTTGATTTGAACTTCCCTATTTTTCATTAATCTAAAATCACCACTGAATTTCATGACTACTTACTTCACATGAATTTTAGCACAAAACTCCATATTTAAAAAAGGGATAATTATGCTAACCTCATTTATTATCATGAGAATATACAAATCCCCTACTATGAAAACTATATAAACCTACCTTATTGGTTTATTACAATTACAAATTGGCCCCTCGAATAGTCAAACTGATTTCAATCCAATTATTTATATAACATTCATATATTTATAATCAGGTCTCGCAAAAGACCTCTAGCCTTACTTCTCTATCAAAATTTCATTTCATACCATAAGAACCATTCCCCTTTTCACAAGAGCCACCATGAGAAATCCATCGGTGGTCATGATTGGTTTTTAAACTTGAAGACTTACAAAATTCACCCTCAAGGGTATTTTTTTCAGAAAAAATTATAAAAATCCCAACCAAGGCAAAAATAGGAAGATTAAATAAATATTTAGATTGAAATTAGCATTGATCCTTAGTTTGACTAATAGAGGGCCAATTTGTAATGGTAATAAACCAACAATGTAGATTTATGTAATTTTCATAGTAAGATGTGGGGATTTGTATATTCCCATAGTAACAGGGGAGGTCAGCGTAATCATCCTCTTAAAAAATTGTATTGCACTTGAAAACACAAATTTGACTTACTCAATTACAGGATTCAATCGGGCACTTAATAATTTACTTTCAATTAGGCGAGCTTAGACATAAAATAATTTACATGCTAACCATGGCACATAAAAAAAATATTTATTTTAGTACAAAACCTAAATCGTATATGTGATGTTAATAAAGCAATAAGGTCTTTTTTGTGTGTTTCAATCTTTATTTATCTATTTATTAAACTACGCTTTATAATTTACATGAAAGTAACTACTTATTTTACATCGATGTGGATCGTTAATTTAACATCTTGCCTACAATCATTAGATATTTTTACTTTTGCGATTGTTTTAAAATTCTTTGAAATTTTTAATTGATTTTTGTTCTATCCCATTTATCGCTATAGTCATTAATATATAAAGTTAGAAATTTAACAAGTTTTCAAAATACACATCTTATCTTATCTACAAAATATCGTTACTATAAGACCCTGAGTCTTAATAAATAGTATATAGATTTGACAAAATATTGACCCCTTTATGGATTTATTTTTTCTTTGTTAAAAACTAATTGTACCAAAAAATAAAAAATAAAAAGAAATAAACTATGTAACTAAAGGTGATGTTTGTCCAAGCATAATAAATCGGGAATAAGATCAAAAAACAACAATAATAATAATTGGGTGTTCAAAAACTATAAAGTATTTGATGACGAGAGTACTTGAATTGTTTGTATATAACTATCTCTAACTGATTGCTATATAATATTTTTCAGCAACTTGTGATATATTAATAGAGAGAGAGAAAGAAGAAAATATTGCATTTCGTGTATGGAGGTTGGACTTATATGAATTTGATACTCAAAGATATTAGAGTAACTTTCTAAAAATTAATCCCAATATATATGTATCAAGACATAGCTCTGTGTGGGTATTTTTATCATTGGGACATTGACCTAATGATTAGTTATTTATTTATTTTATTTAAATATCATAATTTTAAATTTCACTAAAAATACATACTCGTGTTACTTTTATAAATGTGGGTGTATACCACCAACCTATAATACTTGATTTAGAGAGTGTTTGAGTGAGTTTATGAATTTTTTAAAATATCTTAAAGATGCTTGAAATTTTATAGGACGTTAAAAATTATTTGATATTTTTTTTGAAAAAAATAATAAGATGTGAGCTTATAAGCTTATTTTGAAAAAATATACAATGGGTTCTGAACTTATTTTAAAATACGAACATGTTCATTCTATTTTGATCACATTAGTTACAAAATCATCATCATAACTAATTGGCGAGCTTTATAATTTTAATTTATCAAAATACTTTATAAGATGTCTATACAAGTTTAGCCAAATAACCTTTCAATTAAAAAAAAAAAAATGATCTTAACATATTAAGATTTGATAGTAAGGTTGTAGTGAACAAGTTGCAGCGAACGTCAATAATTATTTGTTTGAATGGTGAAATTGAGGTCGTGAGTTTTATTTCTACGGATCATAGGTGTTTAGTACAAATAATAAGTTTAATAAACATACCTAATTTATGCAATAACTAAGGGGGAAAAAAAGGGTAGATGGGTGGTTTGAGGACGAAAGCCAAAATGTTGAGGAATAGTTGGGGTACATTAGAATTCCACCAACTACATAGAAGAGTGAAATAAAAAACAACAAAGGACGGCAATGGCATAGAAGGCATCGAGGGGGGGATTTGGATAAAATGGAAGGGTCGAGAATAAAGGCAAAATAGCTGGCGTAAGTCAAAAGATTGGCTCCAAACACACAGCTAAGCCGGGGGGGCCCTCCCTGCTGAGGCGGGAAGACTATTCAAAATTACGAAACTTCCTCAATTTCCGGGCTTCCTCTTTTTTTATTATTTTTCCTATCATCTTCCCCCGTTGAATTCAACCGGTGGATATTCTCCCCCCACACCCTGACGTGCTATCATCATCCATTTAAACTTATCAATCGACGGACAATACCCATTTATCGCATCACCCCAACTCACATGATTATCTGATTAACATTTTTTCTTGAGATGTATTTTTTTATTGTCATTCTTATTATATTATATATATTATTATAAAATAAAACTCTTTGAGCATACTAACTTTAAATTATTTTATTTTACCTTTAAAAATTAGTCTATTTTTTAAAAATTTTTTGGTCAAAATAATAATTTCAAAATTTTTAGATAATCTTACAATTTTATAAAATAAATTTTTCTCACCCACTACTCAATATTTCTCTCTAAACTTCTCCATATTTTTTTTTTACAAACTATTTATATTTTTTAATAAACTTCTAATTATAAAATATCTCATGATTTTTTTTTTTGTCCATCTCATATCACATTTTTTTATATCTGTTCGCAAGAAATACGTACAACGACGACTAGTAAATTAAAAAAAAAAAAAAGAACATTCATTTTTATTGATAAAGTGCTATTTTTTACACAACCACACTAATTTTTCATAATATAACAAATGTTTTTCATATTATGGAGTAACTTATCTCATATTCCTTCAGAAAACATGATTCCATTTTCATAGGTCGTTAGATTCCATTCTCATCAATCGGTAATAAATAACTGTACAAACAAAATACTTAACTTAGTCTTAAACCAATTTTTTTTCATATTTACAACTGCACAACTGACTTCTTAATTTTCTTGGAAAATTTGTATTCATTTCTTTCCTTTTATTTCACGCTGCTCATTGATTTGATTTAACAAATTTATATTCTCATTATCTTATCTATGTAAATTTTATTTTCAGTGTGATTTATTCTTTATAACATAGAAGGTGAAATTGATATTTAATTTTTTATATGTTTTTACATAACACATGAGGTAAAATGAATTTAACTCTTTCTGTTTCTCTTTAGGGAAAATTCAACCATAGCCTGGTAGAGCTGATGCATTTAAGACTATGCACGTGTAGGTTTTCATTATCCATAGATTCGAGAGAGAATTTGGTTTCGACGATTTGATTTTCTAAAATATTTTTAGAGCTTTCTCGAATATGTTTTTTTTTTAATCGATCATAATTTATATAATTACTTTGAGAAATTAAAATTATTATTGTTTTCAGACTTGCCCAAATAAAAACTATGTTAAAGCTATAAATTAATTTTATTTATCGAACAAGTCATATAAATATCAATTGTAATAATAATTTGCTGCGTCAGAAAAAAGATATTGTAAAATGAGTTTTTTTTTCCAAATTCGGACAAACTCATCCTATTTATTGGTTCAGTTAACTATAGAAAGGAAAGAGTAGGAAAACATTCTTCATTTCGACGATGATTAACCAAGAGATGTTAGATGTAAATTAGGAATCATTTCTACGTCAAATATTTAATTTCCTAGTAAATTTGAAATTTCTTTTTAGTACTTTTATTGTATTTAATGAATGAAAAATACCAATGAATATGAATCATATCATATTCGCTTATATTATATTTCAATACTATAACTCAATAAATAAATAATATCTTTAATACGACATAATTCTCCTCATCTAATTATATCCACGTTTGATTGAAAAATAAAATGAAATATATATTTGTCACAAGATTAAGAAGTGAATCAAATGAGATGAGACAATCCTTGCAAGAACAATAAATGTTGAAAACACTGGTTATTATTCATAGACAACATTGTGGACCATGTCGTGGAATTATATGTAGGGTGTGCAAGTTGTGGTTGGATATTATTTAATTCGCAACGGTGGAGTAGGGATAGAGTTTGGAGTATGAGTATGACAGGAAAATTAAATAAATAAGTTGGTGGGGTTGATTTTGCAATCAAATGTGATAAGGACAAAGCAAGTCCATGTGCCAAGTTGGTCATCTAATGCTCCACAATAATCACTTCCTCTTCTTTCCTTCACATTGCAATTGGAAAAGCTTAACCAAGACACCATATTTTCCTTTTCTTTTTCTTTTTATTATAAAATACTAGTATTCTTCGTGTGTACATAAAATATTATTTATAAAAGTAAATTATGTAAATAAAAAATATTATTGACACAATAAAAACAGAAACTGCAAATAAATTGAAATACCTTTGACTATTTTGAAGTTTAAATTTGGGCTACTGAACAAATCATGGCCCATAATTTGATGTGATAATTTTCTTTTTCTATTGTTGGGTCTGGGCTAGTGGGCTTGGCAAGGTAGGAACTTTTAGAACTTTCTTAAGTTATGTTCTTTTAACTAGCTTTATTATTTGCTCTTACAATAATTTTAAAGGTTGATCATACCTTGTTTTATAAGTTGTAATTTTGGTTGCATGATGCCAAAAGCCCATACTTATGCCAAACAGAGAAAAATAAAAATATTAAGAGAAGAAAAATCATACTTGACGGCAGATGATTGAAAATTTATATTCTTTCTAATTCAATTCATGCACGTTTTCATACATTATAAAAATTTATTTGAACTGTGGCTACCTCGTACATTCATATGAATCCCACTCTTTATGCATCATTCATACTATCCAATAGATATATCTTGTGCCTTTGGGAGGCTGTATGGAGGCTTAGCTCTGTCTATGGATTGTGGCTTGCTAATGAAGGGAATACCATAATTGAAGGCTTGAAGCTAACCTAGATATCCATTTCCTAACTCAACCTCCAAGGCTCTAATTAATGGCTTAGTAACTATAAAACTTCTATGATTCCCTAACAATGAGGCTACTTTCGAAAGGGTTGGTGGCCGCACATGTGTGAGGTCGTTTATTTAGTGAGAAATCTCGTGTTTGGATCCATCTTTCATGACATTCTCTTGGACCAATAGTCATCAACTACAAGTGGAGATTAGTCTTGAGTCTAGTAGACTTGAGAACGCCTCGTAAAAGAAAAAAAAATTATACTAATCTTATGATTTGTTGCAGATAGACAAAACATGGAAATTAGAAGGCAATTGATTCTCAAGTTAACCGGCAATAATTAGCAAGGCTCATAAATTGATAATAGAATGATTTTACTGTAGTTTCTAACCAACCTGAAGTCTTTAAAAAATAAAAATAAAAATCATAAAAGAAGTGCATACAAGGCGCTAATACACAATAAACTTTCTTTTTGCTGCCATAAAATTATTGATTATCTAAGTTATTACTAATAAAAAGGGCTAAATCCCTACAAATAATGTGGTGCTATCCACCACCAAGAAGTGAGAATGGATAGGGTGGTGGTGGGCTAGCATTCTCCCCAGACATTAGCCCTTCAAAGTAGTTTGCACTACCTCCGCCACCATTATTATACCCTGCTATGCTATCTATTGGCGGCACTGCTGCAGCGAAACCACCATTCCCGACGGAGGGGCTAAGCATTGATGAACTAGACAGAGTTGCATAATTTTGAAAATCTTGCCTCATCATAGGCATACCTATACCTTGTCTATGACTAAACATCTCAGGGGACGATGAAAGCTCAAGCGGTGAAGATTGGCAATAAGTATCGGCATCCAAGTTCCCTTCAGGTGATGAACTTGGTGTTGCTTCTCCAATAGTATTGCAGTCTTGATCATCTTCGCTCTTGGCTGATGAACTCGACATAGCCATTCCTGACGAGGAACTTGATGAAGCTGCGGATATCATAATCCTTCGCTTCTTGTCGAAGTTATCAGATGTTAGCCTTCTCATTTTCTCTTTCTCAAGCATCATTCGGGGCAGAATTTGGGGGTCTTGGACAACTTTGTACAAGAAAGTCATCATCTGTTGGGGTCTCCTCTCTGTTGCCTCCAGCCTCCGGTTCATGCTTTCAAGCTCTTGTTCTAAACTCTTCTGTTCTTGCTTTAGCTTCGCAATCTCCACTAAAAGCTCCTCCTCATCATCATCTTCGTGCTTCATGAGTGAAGTATAGGCTCTATTTGTGTTCTTCCTCCTCACAATGTTGTGCAATAACTGAGTTTGCCCGCGTAAAAACCATTCATTCGCAAACTCCCACTTGTCTGGATCAACCTTTTTAAAGCCCTGATGCAAACCAACCAGAAAATGATAAGAGTCCTTTTTCCATACTGATCAATAATAAAACAGACATGTCTACAAAGTTATGTAAGATAGCGACATACTTGACATATATTCAAGTAAATCACTCTAAACAGATATTAGACTTGGTTAGGACTCAGGATTGAGTCAAAGGAAGAATCAGAACATGATTAAATTCCAGATGTTGTACTGTCAAGGAGATTTATTATTTATATGCAACATGACTACATTCAACAATTGAAATGATTAGAGAAAAACTTAAGTTATATAAGTTGAGGATTTCCTTATGAATCAAAACTCAAAGATTTCTTGTCATACTTTCAGAGAAATAACTTGCTCAAAAGTAAGCAACAACACAATAACGCCCACCCCCCCCCAGCCAGCCACACAAAAACAAGGTAAAAGAAGAACAAAAACAAGAAATCTAATAAGTTGAGATACAAATACATGGCGGGCATGCGCCTAATCTTGTGGGCTAAACTGAGTCAATCTTCAAAGTTAACATCTCTATTCGCTGCAAAACTAGGTTAACAGGTAAGAACCATCCAAAAGTAGGTATAAGGGCAGGAAGAACATTTCCATCATAATTATAGTAATCCCCCAAGAACATAGAAACCACTTCTTTCAATCTTCTACATGTCAAGCAGTTTACCAAAATAATTGACAAGAATAACATATTTGAAGCGTCATATGTTATCCAAGCAGGCAGCACCATAGAAAGCATAGATTTGTGTGCCTCGGTATGTTTCCATAATTTACTCCAATAAAAGCAAATCTTATTCTTGAATTATTTGGTTTAAATTACTTGGTCAATATTAGTTCATCTTTCATGCAACTGACATTCATCCCTTCATTATCCCCACAACTTGAAAAACAGAGGAAAGTAACGAAGGGAAAAAAACTCATCCTTTCATTTCCCTCCTATGCTAGATTGAGTTCTTGGATTCTTAAATTAACTTCCCCAGCATAAAAGCTCGAGCCCAGATTCAGATTAAAGTTAAATGGTTTGAGCAATAAGAAAAACTCACAAAGAAAAGGAAAAATCCCCCAGAATCACATCAGATACACAAGAATTGAACTAAAAAAAAGAACCGCAACCCGCAAGCACTCACATAGGTATTGAGCTGACGCACGAAGCTGGAGAAATTGTTATGCTTAAAGTAAACCGGCAAAATCCTTTGCGAGAAATCCAAAGGCTCAAGAACTATAAAACTATTGTGTTCCCTTCCCCATGCGATGAGCCCGTTCGTAATGGGATCACTCACCATCTGATACGTTTTCATCACAAACGGAGCTATAGGACTACTGCCACTATTGTTCCCCTCCATTCCATGCATAAATGCTTTGTACCCCTCTACAAAGGGAGGATTTAGTTTCAAGAAAAGACACCCAAAAGATAGAAAGCCTCAGCTATACAACAAAACCTCAATTTTCTTTTGCATTCAATTGTGATGGTGAGGGGGCACCATCATATAAGGTAATGGAGTGGGCTTAGGTGTGTGGGGTGGGGGGTGGGGGCGGGTGGTCATGCACAGTACACCATGTGGTAACGTGGAGCTTGTAGAGATGGCATTGATATTTCCTGGGGGGTCATAGGATTTTTGGGCCTACAACGTTTTTTTATTTGCCTTTTTATTTGTCGTAGATTGGTAGGATTAGATATTTTGCGGTAGGTTTGAATTTAATTATATAATTTCTTTTATCTAAATTAAATTAACTATATAATAAATATAATACATTTATTATTTTTTTGAATTATATACTAATTATATTATAAATATATTATATTTATTATATAATTAATTTTAATTTAACTGAATTTGATTCAAATTAAAGTTTTCTTACTAGACTAGATTGTGGGTGTGATGAGTAATAAAAAGTTATTATATTATAGTAAGCAAGATTTGTATCACACGATTTATATATTTGTAATAATATTTTGAGAGTCATACAATTTTAGTAAGGTGGTCCCTTTTTGGAAAGTGCTACGTGTCAAGTGTCGGAGGGAAGATGCCAAAGGGGATAGGCTGGATGTATAGCTAAGCGAATCCTGTTCCTACTTTGAAATTCTTTTTGCACTTCTGGTCCTGCTTTCTTGTTTTATTTCATCTTAGTGCTTGTTTCTTCACTTGTACTTTTATCTTTTTGTCTTAGCAGCCAATTTGATTAAATACATGTTGCACCTGATAGATGATTGCCACGCACTTCTTAATTTTAAGTAAATGAGATATGAGATGCATTGTGCATTATAAATATGCTAATCAATCATGCTCTTTCACCCTGTGTGAGAAAACAACAACCTTCTATATTATGTAATATGATTTCCATGCATGTATTAGTATTAACATGAAATATAATGAATTTTAGTATTTTGAAAAACATAAAGAACTACATAAATTATAATTAACCGGACACTAAACTTCTGATCATGACAAAAAAATAACTTTCAACTTTTGCTCTTGATAAAATGAAACCAAAAATTGCTGAAATTCATCTGCATATGAGCTTGTTGTCATAATCCAATCGATTTAAATATAAAATAGTCTTAGTTGAGGATATCTCCACGAACCTAATGATTTGTTTGTATTTCTCAAGTTCCAAATATCTCCGAATCGGACCACCTTTAGGGTCTCTTGAGCCTCGACCAAATTAGTATGCAAATATGCTTCATAGTGCATGAAATATGAAGAGGCCTAAATTACAAAAATAAAATAATAGAGGTGCAGGATATGCAATTAGTTGTGAGTATTGACCTAGTGACAAGATGGGTTGATCGTGGGCCAAGTGTAAGAGGTTGGTCATAAGGCATAGCCAATGGGCATATCGATGAGTTCTTGGATGATGGACCATCCAATGAAAGCTTACACATATGGACTAGGTACCCTCACTTGCTACACTACCCATGTAAACTATACCATAAAGTGAGAAAGGATCCAAGTGCTTAGCTTCAATTTGTTAGCGTTTGGGTGCTAATGAAGCAATAATTGATGATAAAGTATGTATTTTTTAGTAAAGTTCCATAATCCAATATTTCAAATAATATCGGAATACGGTATCAAGTACATTTGGTTTAGAACTTAGGTACGATATTCATTTTCTCAATTACATCAATTTTTTCTAAAAAAATATGAGAAAAACCTCACACACTTCAATTTTTAAAATTCTTTTCATCCTAATTGTTTGAATATATATATATATATATATATATATATATATATATTTAAATTATTCAAGTGCATTTCGACATAAAATAATATATTTGTATTTTTCAAGATTTTATGTAGTCTTGTAATAAAAGATCAAAATAGGAACTGCAAAAAAAATAAAATAAAAATCCTCATATATTTAAGTTAAATAAGATAATTTGAAATGGTAGATAGAATTGTAAAATGGGAGTCAAAATCTCATGCTAGACAAATATGGTAGATAAGTATTTACATTGGTGTTGTATGCATAAACCATGGAGTACTTGCAAAAATGTTTTTATTCCAAGATGTGGCTAAAGTGGGATTTCCCTTTAGGTGGACTCTATTCACAAATATTACCTAATTCAACCTCCAATTGAAATAGAGTATGTGGTTGAATTGTCACCAAGGGATCATTCCACTTATAACTAGTACATCACATAACTAAATTAAGTAGGTGAATGGTTAAAAACTCCACACATTAATAATATAATATTTCTTTTTATTTTTATTTTGTATAATTTTTTTTGGATGATTTTGACTTTCGATTCTAATTATCTTGAAGACTAGACATATCTTGGTACCATGCGCCACTTACAAGTATACTCATCAATCAATACTCATATAATTATGAACTAATAATGTATATTTTTTATATAAAATTTTTTGGATGGTTTCAATTCAAATTATCTTCATAGACCAGACATATCAATCGTACCAACAAAATTTATATTAATAGGAGAAAACTGAAATTACAAGGATGTAATTAAAAATGAAGGATGTTATGAATTGATTCAACAAACGTGGAGGATAGTGTTAGCAAATAGTGGTGAATTGGGATTTGAGCGCTGGGAATATGAGATTAGTTTGAGGTTATAGGCGAGGAGAGTGCAGCGGTCCCCCAGGGGCAGAGTTGTGGTGCGTTGGCGCTAAAATCACGGTGGGGAAGCGTGGCAAATTTGCAGCGGCAACACTTGTTCTATTAATAAATGGAGCACTCAAGTGGTTGGAGTGTAGGAAACATATTTTTGTATGCCAAATGTGTGCTTGTCGGCCCTCCTATTATTGGACCAATTCCACATATTCTTCAACCCCTAATATTCAGTAATTAAGCATCTTTTGTTGATTCCTATTTGACGATTGAACTTTTTTTTTTTTTATAATAAAAATGATGATGAGCTGTTGATATTATCGTAACGTCTAGTTCGAATAATAAAGTGTAATATAAAATTTTAAGTTTGAATTGTAAGTACGAATAGTTTAAGAATATGATATTATTTGACGTGGGAAAAGAGAATTTAAATTAATATTTTTTTTAATTAATTAATTAATTTTAGTTCGTTATGAATCGAAATGTGAAAAGAGAAGATACCATTTAAGAGTGTCCAATCAATTAAATTATCTTTTTATATCAAGCAAACCTTAGCAAATAGTAGCATTTGCGAATAATCAAAACCCCCTTTTGTCTTTTGCCAGAATTGATGTGATGCGCTGTAAATAGGTGATTGAGTTACTATTGTCATCCCATTATATAACTTTTTTCTTTAAGTAATATTTATATATTATGTGTAAAGAAATATATGATTAATTTTTTTTATACAGATAACATATATATATATTAAATGAATAAGAGGAGCATATATGAATAAGCACACACCAGTGACCTAACTAGTAATCAATCAGTAACATATATATATTTTTGTCAATGAGGCCTAAATCAATTGGTGAGGTTGAGATCCATGATATTAGAAGTCATGGTTTCGAATTCCACTAGGTAAGTGGGATGTTGTTTGCTATATAGCAGGAGTTAGTCTACTGTAACAGTAGGTGTTATTGAGCAAGATATGATTATTATAATAGTTTTAGTTAGATATTGATGTCGACAAAAATGATTATACTTGTAATCAATTTATTTCAATTAATAATAGTTCATCTTTCTTACCTAAAAAATATATATTTTGTTGAAAGATTCTTGTTTCATATTAAATTCATAGTTATATAATAAATATGATAACACTTATTTTATAATTAACAAATCCTTTTTAGGTATAATTATCTCACATCATAAATATGAAATAAAGTAAAAAGATGTATTACATGAAGTAATTAAATATAGAATATTTTTTTGAATTTAGATATTTATGATATATTTTATACATTTACACTAAAATTCAAAATTCACATATAACAAGAGAAGTTGGCGAACATTTTCAACTTTTGGCTTGCGTTAACTAAAAAGGTCCTTCTCATGGTGTTATATTATTTATTTGATTGATACAATGTTATTATTGAGAGTCAATTCGGCATGAAATTTACATCAAATATAACCTTTCGACCACTATTTAGCCACGCTTTTCAACAATAGTCTCTAGCTATCACTCATTTATGATAACTCACATAGCAGATAATAAATTAGTATATATTCACCATCGACCGATCTACAACTCTATGGGAACTTTTTTCTTCTTTATACTCCCGAACAAGATTTGATAAATGATTTAGTGGAATAGAATGCCAAAATAATCTATTATATAAGAATAAAAACCTAATATATACGAGTAATTAGGGGTGTTCAACAAAATTGTCGGACCCCCCCAACCGATCGACCCAACCCAAATCGCACCGCAATTAGCGGGCTAAAGGTGGGTTGGGTTGGTCTTGGGCTAGTTAAAAAAAGACCGCATTTTAGCAATCGGGTTTGGTTTTATGTTTACGTAGACCGCATAGACCGCGTTCGACCGCGATGATGATAATAGTAGTAGTAGTAATAATAAGAAGAAGATGATGAAGGTGAACACTAATAATATACTAGAATTCTTCATATGTTTATACAAAAGTTTTGATTATGCATAAACTTTCAAGTTGGTATTGTATAATATATATGTATAAATATGTAGATGAGATCAATTAATTCATTAATTCTTGATTATTGACAACCTTCTATATTTTTTATGCCGTTGATAAAGGCAAGAACTTGAAATAGATGGTATCACGATTTTGTTATAATTTGTTTTCATTACCATCTTATTTTATTTTAAATAATTTTTATTTAATATTTATATATTATTATGATCAGTTTTTTATATAATTAATTCGAATTAATAAAATTTTCATAATCTTATTCATAAAAAAATGGTAATTTTTTAATAATATTTTTATTCTTTTGAAATAAACATATAGCTATGTACAAGTGCTTATCTTTTACATATTATAATTGATATATCATATTTCATAATTAGCTTTACAGAAAAATATATTTATTTTTTTGATAAAATAATTGTAATAAAAGCATAAGTTGTCCCAAAATACTAATATAATTGTATAGGTGATTGTCTATATACTAAAGACCGCAAAAACCGCCCCAACCCGCCCCAACCCAGTTAGACCGCAAAGTGCGGTTTTGATGATCGTTGGGTTGGGTTTGGGTAGAGCTTTCTAAAGACCGCAATGATTGGGTTGTGCCAAAAAATTACCTAAACTGCCCCAACCCGCACCGCGTACACTCCTACGAGTAATAAAATATCAATTTCAGTGGTAATATACATTAAAGTTTGACATAATTATTGATATTAATTATAGACACGTTGAACCTACAAAGATAGCAACGTCGTAACTGAGAGCAAATGTGTTTGTTTGATAGGAGAATTAAGATAGATAACAGAGAGGATGGTGAGAACAAGTGGCATTATTACTGAAAAAAGTAGTCGAAGCAATAATTCTCACATACTTTGATCAACATATATATATGTATGTAGGCACACACATCCATAAACTCAAACTGTATGGATGAAATGTTTGTGCAGCAAAACAAGTATAAATGTTGACAGTTGATGAATGGATTTGACGATCCAGCGGCTTACATGTGTGAAATTATGAGTCACATTGCTATTTCATCAGGTTGTCGTTTTGCAACCCATTTTTGGTTATGCTTTGCTCTTTCTGGGCCTCTTCCATTTTCCTTCTTTGGGAGTGATCAGTGTAGTAGGGTCACTATCCCATGTGTTTTCCGATTCAAAAGTTTAATGCAAAAGTTTGCTTACCATTTGGCTTCAATTATATGTATCATCACTGCTTTTCTTCGTCTTTTTGCTGAATTAAAGGTTAGTGGTGGTTTGTTTGTTGTAGCTATCAACGTTAAGCGTTTCACTAATTTTAAAGAAATTTATCAACTTAGTTGTCACTATAGTCCCACCACTGTATAAGTATTGGAAACTTATAATTTAGTTGTCGTTAGTCCATAATGCATTCATATTATGATTGTTTAACTAAGTTCTGTTACAAGTTTACTTATATTTCTTGAGATGTTAATGTTATGGACTTGAATGCGGAGTCTCTTATAATTGAGCAAGAAATGGTTGGTGTTTAGTACTATTTTGGTTTCACAATACAAGATAACATTTTCGAAACTTGTGTTTTTTTTATTCATATGATATATTTGAAAAAAGACTCTTCAATATTGAATTTGATAAGATATCGTATAAGATAGACAAAATCACAAAGTTAAGAAGAATATGATATTTTCTATATTTTCTTACTCCCGAGTACTTTATAGTGAAGTGGCTAACTTGTCAGAGTGTACATGGAGTGCTATGTCATTTTACCTTGTTATCTAAAATCTCTTTACAAAGCAAGAGCTACATTTTTTTTTGTTTTCTGCATCAGGTATTATAAGGCAATTTGGTTGCGAGATCTGGATTGAATTTTCTATTGTAATTTTTGTTGCATATTCTATTTCATTTTGTATATAAGTCATATATATAAAATTTACGCCATCAATTATTTAAATTCAGATTTGATAGACATGATGCTGCAGATACAACAACAATTGCAATAAAAATTCAATGTGTGCAAGATGTCCACATCAATGGTAGTCTAGTTAATCTCATGTCTCCAATTTCTGCCCACTCCAACTTTTATGGACAATTTTGCTTGGGAGTGATATTGATAATTATTAGGGGCAAGTGGTTCAGTTTGAGGAAATCCAATGTCAATCAAGATAGCCCAGAACCCAAATCTGTATAGTATGGCCCAATAAACATCATCTGGGCTGGACCCATTTTGAGAAAACATTTTAAGTTTAAGAAAGCTATAATCTCAGACTCCGCCGTGGAAATACAGTCGTCAACAGTGGGAACAAAATGCAGACTGGCAGGCGGACTACTCAAAGCTAACTCAAACCAACTCTTCCTCGTCTTCTCCGCCCTCCCTCGCTCCACACCCCCTCCCCCCCCCCCTCCCCCTCTCTCTTTTATTCTACACGACTACAACAAAAACCACACTCTCTCTCTCAGCTCTCCATTGATCAACGACTGACTACTACTCATCCACAGCCACAATGGCCTCCCTCTCCTTCTCCTCCTCCGTCTCCTCCTCCACCCCATTCCTCCGTCCTTCTGCCTTCTTTCTGAAACCCCGCTCCATCTCTCGCCTCCCCCTTGTCCGCGCCAAGATCCGCGAGATCTTTATGCCCGCCCTCAGCTCTACCATGACGGAGGGCAAGATCGTCAGCTGGGTAAAATCCGAAGGCGACGTCCTCTCCAAGGGCGAAGCGGTTGTCGTCGTTGAATCCGATAAAGCCGATATGGATGTCGAAACTTTTTACGACGGAATATTAGCTGCCATTGTAGTTAACGACGGCGAAACCGCTCCCGTTGGCGCCCCGATTGGGCTTTTAGCCGAGACGGAGGACGAAATCGCCGAAGCTAAGGCTAAAGCCGCGGCGCAATCGTCGTCTGCGCCTAGTGCTACAGCGCCGAAAGTGGAAGAGTCTGCTCCTGTGGCTACGAAAGTCGAAGCACCTGCTCCCGCCGTTGCTGCTGCTCCGGCGACACAGGGGAAGGTGGTGGCAACGCCGTATGCGAAGAAATTGGCGAAGCAGCATAAGGTGGATATTAATAAATTGGTGGGAACAGGGCCATTTGGCAGGATAACGCCTGAGGATGTGGAGAAGGCAGCTGGAATTGCGCCTGCCCCCAAGGCAAATGTGGTAGCGCCTGCTGCCCCAGCTGCATCTGCTGCAACGTCTGCGGCATCTCCAGCAAAGGCTGCAACAAGTTTTCCTGAGATACCAGGGTCAAATGTGGTACCTTTCACCACGATGCAGGCTGCTGTGTCAAAGAATATGGTGGAGAGTCTTAGCGTGCCGACTTTTAGAGTTGGTTACCCCATCTCCACAGATGCGCTTGATGCTCTATACGAGAAGGTAAAATTGTTTAAAGGCTCTTAATTTGGTTTTAAGGTGCCGACTTTTATGGTAAAATGAAACATGAATTCAATGGCATTTTCATTATACTACATAGTGGATACATGTAATTCACAACTTGTGATTTGTCACCTGAG
Organism: Sesamum angolense; assembly: GCA_034509725.1. Taxonomy (NCBI): domain Eukaryota; kingdom Viridiplantae; phylum Streptophyta; class Magnoliopsida; order Lamiales; family Pedaliaceae; genus Sesamum; species Sesamum angolense. The sequence continues at coordinate 10,525,872 of JACGWL010000001.1, read as the reverse complement.
CTGCATAGGCAGTGCCAAGACTAGGTATAAAGGGTTTTCATCATCACTTACTATACCGTTGTTATGATACGATCTATTTAGCAGACTTATGATATAAGTCTAAAGTCCAGTCAAATTTTAAATAGTGGGATTTGTCACATTATCTGTAGGTGAAGCCAAAGGGTGTTACCATGACTGCATTGTTAGCCAAAGCGGCAGCAATGGCATTGGTTCAGCATCCAGTGGTGAATGCTACATGTAAAGATGGGAAAAGTTTTACCTATAATAGCAGCATAAATATTGCTGTCGCTGTGGCTATTAATGGTGGATTGATCACACCTGTTCTTCAAGATGCTGATAAGGTATAATACATGAATGAAATATTTTGTCCTCCATGCATTTGGTCGATTCAATGCAATTTTGAAGTTTTAGATGATCTTGACTTGTTTGCTCTGGTTATAGTTGGATCTCTATCTGTTGTCTCAAAAATGGAAGGAGCTAGTTGAGAAGGCTAGGGCAAAGCAACTTCAGCCCCAGGAGTACAGTTCAGGTAATTTGACAGTAAGAAATCATATCGGGTTCAGGAACACGATGTAGAATATTTTGGTTCTTGGTTGTAGCAAACTGATTCATATGGTTTTTTGACTTGTAGGGACTTTCACATTATCTAATTTGGGTATGTTTGGAGTGGATAGATTTGATGCTATCCTTCCACCAGGACAGGTGAGGATTGAGATCTGGCATTACATTTTATTGCAAGGTAATTTGTGCAATGCTTAAGTAATTTGGATGGATTATCAGGGGGCTATAATGGCTGTGGGAGCATCAAAACCTACTGTTGTAGCTGACAAAGATGGATTCTTCAGCGTCAAGAACAAGATGCTGGTAAGTCTATTGTCTAGTTAATGCTGATAAAAATTTCCCACTTAACATGCTTATAGTATCAGCACATATAGTGGTAAGAGTATTTGAAGCTATTATAACACTGATTGGGACTGCCCAGCTTGCAGTGCACATGCATATGTTTTGATCTGTTGGTACTCTTTGGAGTACAGTATATTTCTATTTGTTATCATTCTTTTGAGTTTGAATACTCAATACTGTTAGTTGGATGTGGAAATCCACCTGGATCTTCACTGGTGTTAATGAGCAATATATTGAAGTCCATTATATGAACCCATTTAACAGTCGCATATCGCATACACATTAATGCAATTATCTGCTCTAAGATGAAGGTTAACCACTAAACTGTGCTGGACATGATGATATTAGTATTAAAAGTTATTAGTTCTTAGAAGCTTTGATATGATAAAGTTTAACACATAGGGGTTGTCTGTAAAAACATCAACAGGATTGGTTGTTTATTTATCATTGAAATAATACCATTTAAGATCAGTTAAGTGCATTAGTTGATATATTTCCTCTATACAGAAGAAACAAATTTTGTGTGTGAAGAAATTAATAGAGCCAAAACTGGTGGTTGATTATTCGTTTTGACAAATTCTCTATCTGAACTCATATTCATGTAAGATTGAAGATTGACTTTGCTTTAATTCAAAACTAAAATGCATTTAACCAACTGAGAGTAATATGCGGCACCAGACAGTTAGCTGAGTTCATGACTACCACTAAAATAGTGGTGTTTCTACTTAAAATTTTTTGGGGCTGTAAGACAGAGCTATCTTCTGCTACTGCCAGAGCACATAAGGCCTGACAGATGTAACATTTCTAAGTACTTCAGTACAAGCCCTTAGTTTCTGTTAGAAGTAGAGAACATTTTCTCAGTTGGATCACAGCATATAACATGTAACAGAGAATAGAATTTTGCTGAAAGATGGAAAACTGAACGATCTGCATAAATGTTTTCAGGTGAACGTTACAGCTGATCACCGAGTCATCTATGGGGCTGACTTGGCTGCATTCCTTCAAACCTTCTCAAAGATCATTGAGAACCCAGAAAGCTTGACGATGTAGCACGCAACCAATTAAAGCTTGCCTCTACTACTGTTAGACTTCTGTCAATGTTTTGTTGTATTTGATTCTTTCTTTTTCTTGAGAGATTATACAATTGAACATTAAACAAATTTTGAAACAAAGGGATTTAGAACTTTATAAAATACCTAGATGCGCTTCATAATTCTGTTTCGAGGAAGGATAACCTTTTTTGGGTTTTGTTTTGGCTTTAGTATTTAAATAATTATGATCAGTAGTGGAATTGGTGTTGAATCTTTGAGGGTGCTCACTGTGCGGTAACGTACTTTCTGTATACCAAAACCTTTGTTATGCTTTGTTCTCCATTTTGCTAAGAATCCAAGTTTCCCAAAATAAGTGACATTGCTGTGCTAGTTGTCCCAATATATTGCTTCATGTTGCTATGTTACTTGTTAATTCCCTGGATAATTACTTAGGTACTGATTTTTCAAAATATAATCATACAATAGTTTCATGATATACATCACATTCATCTTGAGGGGGACAACAGTGAACATACAGTTTAACTCATGTACAATACTCACCAAATTTGTGCTCTCCTGGCAATGTTCCATATACATGTAGCAGGTGTTCTACAAGTAAACATGCATTTGAACTATTAGCTATACAGTTGATCGAAACATACATTTGAACTATTAGCTAGCCATCCACACTAACTCTAACTACAAGAAGCAAAGCCATTGCTGCTAGGAATGCTTGCTAAGCATCCATGTCCATTGCTAATTCTGTGTCTATCAATCTAGTTGCCTAAATTGGTTGCTAAAAATCCCACTTCGAATCTGGACCTGTCAGAAGGCTTCTTAGGAGTAAGCAGGATCTTTCAGACTTTTGATGCATCTCCAAATGTAGCCAACATGACAGTAATTGTGCATTTCAGATAAGCTCACCAGTCCAAGCTGATATTTCTTGAAGTGTAGAGCTTATCGATATATTGTATTATTGGAAGCGAGGCCTTGATGTATCTTATCATTTCCCTTTGAGCTGATTCATCTGTGGAAATGTTTTCATAGAACTAAAGAATTCGTTGTTTACAAAATGAAAACTAAGGTAAAAACTCATATGAGATATATGTTGCCATGATTTCAAGCATTATGAGGTTAGGGCTATTCATATGTTCAATTTCAGAATGTGGAGCAGAAAGAAATGCACAGGATTTTAACTGACCAGTTTCATTTAGCTTCGAAAGTAGCTGTTCCCTTGTCGGGACAGCATACATTCCAGCCGAAACAGCAGTCCTCACGGCCCATGTCTGATACGGTGCGCATGTTTTTGCATAAGCTGTTGAGGCTGCTTCTTTCAAACAGGTATCACTGCAAATATACAGCCCAGAGCCCAGTTAATTGCAACACCTCTTTCAAGCAAGAAACATAAACCAAAACTATTCGTGACCAAATTTAAATGGAATTCAAGACTCTACGGATAGTATCACGTCCCAGTGAAATCTTAGAGCTGGAAGTAGAAATGATGGCCCTCAAAACATACACTGATGAAATAAAGTTTTGGAATAGAGCTCGGAGGAGATCAAGACCCTGTCTGACTCTGCGCAGATAACGTGAAAGACTTCCCCGTGTCCTCACCGTGTCATTTTGCACATCAAAATCGAGAATGTTGTTTAAAGTTCCATAGCTTTCTGATGCTTCTGCAAGATCACTCACCTGGAAAACATTAGACCAGAGAAAGCTAGTGAGGCAGGACAAAGAAAGGAAAAAGCCGATGATTGGACCAAAAATAAAAGAAATGTGCAATAATCATACATGGAAGGCAGACAAGGCTTATGAAATCAGTGAAATATATGGGATTAAGCCACATAAAAAGTGAGATTTATATGCTGATGGTATATCCTAACCATTTGTTGGTTTTACATCTAATGCATATACCACTTCAACGAGACACACTTGAATTTCACATAACTATCCTCATCAGTGCTAGGGCTGTAATGCCTGTAAGTCCTGCACATATCGTTAAAACACAGGCACAATAGAACAAAGAAAATACATCTTGCCTGCTACTTACCAATTTAGATCCAACAATGGGGACTGCACAAATTTAAAAGCCTTGCGAATTTAAGAGAAAATCCCACAAACCTTGGAACGATAATCCAATTCAGCAAATTTAAAAGCCTTGCCCAAACAACCAAAGAGTTGAGAAACAAGCGAACATGCATCACAAAAGGTCTTCAAATCAAGATCATAATCAAAGCCATTTGCCTTCACCACTGCAGAAAGCTCTTCAAATGCATCAGCCACTACCGATAGAGGCGTCAGCTTTGACGTGGCATCGTCAAAATCATACTCCTCATCCCTTGAAAATCTTGAACTTGCAACCGAGTTTTGGCTCCTTCAAAAACCAATCCCAAATTTCATACTCTTTCGAGGATCAAATGGAAACAACAAGATTTTCAAATGTGTAAAGGGTAGACGTTGAAATCTTACTTTTCTTTGCATGATCTTTCGGTTCTTGAGAAAAGGGAACATAATTTGAGGGCCATCTTTTTTATCTAAGGTTCACGAATTCTGCGGTTTACCCTTAAAGAAAAGCAGACAAATCTTGATGCTGACACAAATCTATTATGAAAGTGAAGGATGTTGGACGTAAGAGATTATATATAATGATGATTCGGGCTTAAAGTTTGAGGGGAAAATGCGGAAGAGGGTACATGGTGGTTAGTAATTTGCCGCCGTCTTGGATAAGAAAAGTGGTTGAAACGACTAATCTTTTCCGGTTTTCCTTCCAACTTTTTCTCTATACTTCAAATAGATTGTCATTGATTTAATACTATTTAGAAGTTAAATAGTTTATCTTAAAGAAGGTATTTTCTAATTAGTTATTCAAAATGAGTGAATATGGAAGTTTAGACATGGCAAAGTGTACCCTAACAAGATTGACATAGTAATCAGAAATTGTCCAAATTCAAAGAAAATGGACTTTCTTTTCAGACAATATACATAGAGAAGATCCATTCTAGGGCTTTCCGTTCTAACTAAAATTACTTGTCCCTACCTTAAAAACCCACAAAATCACGAACCCTAAACATGGCTTGTCAGCTCAACCCCGTCTTCTTTTTCCCTGTCATCTCCCAATTTACGGGCCTGAATTGGTTTCAGCGTATAGAATTTCGCACAAACCAGGTAATAAATCAGGTTAAAGAACTGCAACATTGTGATCAACCAATACAAATACTCCAACTTCCCTTTATTCAGATTGTCATCCGGCAACCAATTCGATCCATCAGCTCCTGCGCTGTACTTGTGTACAAGAGTAACCAAAAGGGTGCTTGTATAATTCCCCGCCGATATCGAAAGCCAGAATAAAGCTGGCCCGGTGCTCCTCATGCTCTCGGGCGCCTGATCATAGAAAAATTCGAGGTGCCCGATTGACATATAGGCTTCCGCCATTCCGTGGAGACAATACTGTGGCATTAGCCAGAAAACTGAAATGGGAATGATGTCGTGCGGCTTGTCTATCAGGCCATGATCCAAAGCAGCATTCTTGCGCTTGACTTCGACGAAACCGGCTGCGAGTGTTGCGAGTAAAGATATGAAAAAGCCTATGGCCATTCGTGTTAGGAAGGAAATCCCGCGCTCCAGGCCTGTGAATTTTCGCATTAACGGGACGAAAATGCGGTCGTAGAACACTATGGTAAACAGCATCGATGCCTGAGTGAAGACACTCATTGATGCTGCTGGGATTTGGAAGTTTCTGGTGAGATGTCTGTCCATGGATTTTGCCTGCTGTAGGGAGAAGGTGTTTTGTTGGGCGTAGGCGGTGATGAGGAGGATGCCGGAGGCCCATATTGGGCCCATTCGGATGATGGATTTCAGTTCTTCGACCCGGTGGACTGTGGTGAGTTTCCAGGGGTTGGGGCCTTGGGGTTGTCTTCCTCTGTCGCTACGGCGGCCTTGTCCAGGAACCTGTGTAGTTACAGGGGAATCAAAATGTTTTCATCATGTAATTCTGAACGCCATTTGGTCTTAAGCTGATTCCATAAGCTGGTAAACATAATTAATTTCTTGAAAGCTTAAGTGTGATTTCATGAAATAGTAATGATAAAATTAACTTTAAACAACAGTAAATTACTGGATTAAAATCCATAAACAAAGACAAAAAGCTTTGAATTCCAACAAATCACTTTTTTCAGCTTTTATACGAGTCATTTATGGGAAATTCTCAGTGCCGACTGATTCATTACAATGATTCAAGTTCTCTTCTTTCTTTCAAAATATTTACTTTTTGCATGCCTAATTGAGAGATATGCTAGTGGGAAGCGGAACAGAGATTGGTTGGATTAGGCCAATCCGGAGAAGGGTGCAATCTTGGCTTTATGCAGAGCAACTTGTGGCTGATAACACGAGGCCTTATCTGATAATGTAATTCAATGAACGAATCAGGACTAGTTTCATCAGATAATGGTTCCTCCTCCTGCAGGCTAAATTTAAAAGAGAAAAAAAAAATTTGCCGAGTTTGTCTGCAACTTGCTATAATTTTGTTTTGTGTACTATTTTTAGTTATATTTTTATTATTTTCTTTTTATTTGATAACAAAAAAATTATCAAACCAAAGGCGGGCGCCTGATACAGAGGACGTGACACTGAACAAGTTGTTGTGTAGTAAAAAAGCAGATCTAAGGTGGTAAAGAAATTTGCATTGCAGAAATATAGAAGTACATAGTTGTTTGTATTGAAAGTAGCTTATTTAAAGCGTTTATCCATTCATTTATGTACTCTGCCCTGTGTTATTAATGAGACATAGATTTTGTCGGTGTCATTTTGATATAATTCATTGGCAAGATAAGATCCATGGGTCTCAAACACTCTTTCCTGTTGATTTAGTTCAACAGTAAGGTCTTCTTTTATGTATTTTTTTTTAAAGGTTTCTTCGTTAGAATTCATTTAAAGATGCAGACAAACGATCTTTGTAAAACATTTATAATCTTCGGGAAACACATAATCATACACATTGTAGGACAAGAATCAATATTGCATAATGCACAGGAGGAAATAATAATGAAAGATAGAATGCAGAGAAAAATAAGAGATCAACTTACTTCATGCTTTTTGTGTGGACAAGCTTCCCACCGACAGAAATAGCTGCATCAAGATCCTCATTCTCATACAATATTTTAGGATCAGAAACCATAGCTACCTTCCTCTTCTTATATGCTGCAACACAGACCTGCATCAGCCGTGTAAATGGGCTGCCAGCGGGATCCATTTTCCGATACAAAGGGTATCCGAATATGAAAGCAATGATTGACAGAGCCATAGCAATGGTTGGAACACCGAGTCCCCAACCCCATCCGACGTTATCTTGAATATAAACGATGACCGTGTTGGCAACCAGAATAGATGCTCCCATGCAGAAATAATACCAATTGAAGAACTTCCAAGTTGCAGTCTTCTGCTTGGGGTCATTCTCATCGAATTGGTCAGCCCCGAATGAAACAACACACGGTCTAATCCCACCAGAGCCTAAGGCTGTCAGCAAGAGTGAGACATAGAGGATAGCTAGTTGGCCTGAATCAGCTTCTTTGCAAACTTGGTTGTTTTTAAAGGGGGAGGCCTTAAATTGGGCAGCACTGCTGATGTAGTTAAACTGATCATGCCCTGTTCACAAACAGTTAGGTAGAATGAGTCATTGTTTTCTTGCTTTAGAAAGCATCTCTGGTAAGTTCAGACAGCTTAACTATTTGGTATATAATTGAAGCAATCGTTATGGTCCAAAATCTCCCGGCAAAGGAGTCTGAGACGATCGCGCCAAGCAACGGTGTCATGGCTGCTGTTCCTCCAAAGTTTGTGAGAGTATTGGCAGCCTTAGTGAGTGGCAGGTGTAGCTGCGTAGTTAGGTAGCTGATCATGTTTGTGCTGAACCCAACCACAGCCAACTTCTCACATATCTCATTTCCTGCACAAGAAAAAACACCCTGTAATGTTACGTTGTGTATAAGTACATACAATTAGTCGTCCCGTACAACGCTTATGCCTATGTATTCCTACGGTAGATACAGTTAAACTATGTATGTGAGTTCATTTATGCAGAAATTGAGAAATTTAGCATGAAGAAGCTCACCAAAGATGAAGGGCATAGTAACCATGCCACCCTGTTTCTTTCCAACATTTGGCCTTTCTGCGTCATTGTTCCCATGTTTTCTTGTAGTTCTTTTAGCAGTAAATGGTCTGATCCAGGCCAGGTATTTATAGGCAGATATGTAATGTTATTTATTACATGGTGTAACTAGGGACAATTTTAGCCTCTTTATACAATTATCTTTATTTGATAAATAAAAGAAGTAGGAGAAGAGTTGCAATCATAGAACATGGAATGTAATGTCCTATTTAAGCCATTAGTAGAGTGGATTAGATTATCTATTGCAATTTCTATTTCATTTTTTTTAATTTTATTTCATATATACGCACTATGTGTATAATGTTTTTCCTTAAATAAGATTAATGACGTAATAAAAAATGAATACAACAGGCAAAACAAAACAAAAAATCACCGGCATTCTACAATTGGCCATACAACATAAAGAGGAAGATTTTAACGTCGGGAACAAAAACATTGATTAAAGTAAAAAAAAATAGTGAAATTAAATTACAGGTCTATTATTTTAAACTGGTTGATGTTTAAATCAATTCAATTCCATGATCTATTTTAAAATAGACATGATTCTTTTCACTTGAAATAACACATGAATCATCATCGATGCCTTGTAAAATATCTTTATTTTCTAGAATTATGGAATTTAGGTGGAGGTATGTGGTTTAGGTAAGTAGAGTTCCATATTGCTCCTAATAATCCCCTACCACACATGCATAAATAAAGCTTTTTATTGAAATTTCCATCTCTTTTACCTAACTGCGAGTGTGCTTTTGTGTTTATTTTGGCATATTTATCTCTTTTATCTTAATTATTAAAAAAAACATATATAATTCTGTATTTTTATGGATAAAAATTAAGACAAGACATATCCGCATACTCATAAAATAAAAAATTGAAAAAGAATATCATATGGTTGATGGATAATTAGGATGGAAGGAAGCAAAGTTGGGAGAGATGCAACATATATTCTGAAAACGCAGATATCCATATCCCACGGCAGTCCACGACTGTGCCAATATGGCTGGTTACATTTTTTATTTATTTATCATGGTCTAGTAGTCGTTAATTCCTTTTCTTTTAGCCCACCACATATATATTATTTTAAATATATCAATAATGTTTTAGTTTAATAATTAAAATTTAAATTTATAAATAAATTAGAATCCCGCCAGATGTTATTCGTGAAACTTATTATAACTTAGTTTATTGTTTTTACCATTTCAGATATTATTTTGAATTTTAAAAAATTTCCCAAAATTGATGCATTTTAATCTATACTATATAAAAAGAAAAGACATTTTTCTCTCACAAACAGCGGTTATGACACCGCAATACCAATATTACTCTTATACCAATTTATACTCTTAAGTTGATTTTCTTTTTTTTTTTATTGCTTTCTTTTTTCTTTAAAAATATAATATATTGGTTTTTATATATTTTTTTCTTATTCATAATATAATTTAAAATATAAAAATAATATTTATTATATGCATGCAGGGACGACATGCTATTACGGCTAGTATTCGAAAGAAAAAGGGACGCCGAAAAAGATCAAATTTCCTAGACAAGTGTTTTTTTTTTTTTTTTTGTTGTATTTCTAAGAAGTATAATAAATCCTTAAATTAAATTTATATAATTTTTTCACATTTCCCACTTTCCACGGATATAATGCATAATTAAATCCCATAATTTCGTAGAGAAATAAAATAAAGAACTAAAGGTGAATTAATTATTTATTCTTAATTTTTTTTGTATAGATATTGTACTTTAATACCTTAATTGCCACCAGTTTCTGGGTAGGACAGATAAAAAGTAGATTAATTATATAGTAATTAATGGATTATTATAGATATAATATATATACAGGTAGAATAAAGTGGGTAGCAAATAGTGTGAGTTGCAATAATTGTGCGAATTATTGTGTTGATTAGGGAGTGGTCGTCAGAAGCGCCCAAATCTCATCATCATAAAAGGCCATCTTCCATTCAAATAATTATTACATACATATGCAACATCATCCAAATTTTAGATTGTATGAACCTTCCATTATATTCTGTCTTCCAGAATCAAGTTTTAAACATTGACTTGAGTGTGAAAAGCCTATGTTGTAAACCCACCAGACTCGGCCCTAATGCTGTTTTGATTTTACATACACTATATTTTTCTTAAAAGAATATCATCGCATTTGGAATAACAAATACTACCTTCAACCCATTATTAAAATATCTTAAATAAATAGAAACAACAAACTCAATTCAATTCTTTTTTAGTAATATGATCTTCATCAAATCGCTCTAAACTCGTTTTTTTCCCCTTAATTTCCCATAATAATGTATGCCGTTTTAACTAACAATAAAAGTTAAAAACACAAACCCCTACATTTGGAGGTGCTTTTTGGACTAATAAATTTCAATATCACTATTATTATTTTCACTCGCAAGCAATATTAAAACCGTGCCCTTGTTTATTACCAATTTATTTTTTTTGCAAAAATCCCTTCACATAAATCGTTATTCTAACAATTTCACTTTTTATGTATTAGCTTTCCACCCTAATTATATTACATACATTATCTCTGGCTAGAGAGAACATATTTTCAAAACAAAACGATGAGGCTCATAAGATGCAAAAACAAATAATACCTCACACAACAACGTGTTGATCGAGTGACAAGCCACATCAAAAAATGCACACTAGATGTGTGTGCAAATACAATAATATTTTATTAAATTAATAATTTATTATGATAATATAATTGAGTAAAATAAAATAGAAAGGATAATGGATGAAAAAAATTATATATAAAATATTAATAAAAATGGATAAATGAGATAATAAGGGATGATTAGTTATTTGAACATGGTAAGTGACGGAAGAGTAGTTATTTGAACAAAAAAAAAAAAGAAAAAAAAAATAAATAAATAAATTTTTAAGAAAATAAAAATAACAAACCAAAGACACCAAAATCATCCTCTCTCTCTCGTGATATAAAAGTATAGATGTATATATATATGTGTGTGTGTGTGTGTTTGAGTAGCTGCCCTTTTCCGACAATGCGACTGTTGAGGTAATTTAGGCATGAACGAAAAGCAGATAAGGATAGAAAATGAACGTTAGGCTACCACACGAATTACCAGACACCATTTTCGGGTCTTTGAAATATAGAAACACAGCAGATTTGGGTCCAGTATTGCTAACAGACGTCAGAGATGACATCAGCAGATCAATGGTTCAATGCACGGTGACCTACGCGAAGAAAAGTATGTTTGTTCATCTGAATGAATGCCCACATAACTTATCATACGCTCCAAAAACTCCATCTTTTTATCTCAGCAAATCCGTCACGTAGCAGTCAAAGTTGTAGCAGAGTCAGATTTGATGAAGATCTTCTGGTTGATCGCCTGCTCCTCATCTCTTAGGCAATGGGATGGATGGATGGATGAAGTTTCTGCAGTTCAAAGTTGAAGAGGTGTGATTGATCAAATGTTAGTGGGGGATGGGAGGTGAGTGATTTAGACTACAATATCAATCATGTGGTCCTTTTTGGGAGAGTACTTGATTATCACATGCTTTGCTTCTTTGATTAATTCTGCGGATAACAACAGAGACGTCCACTATTTCATTCACACCCCAATGTTTAAAGGGTAAATTACATTTTGTCATTCGAATTATGTTCGTTTTTACACTTTGACATCTAAATTTTTTTTTTTTTTTGTCAACTTGTCATCTCAACTTTACAAAATTTGCACTTTACCATATATGATCGTCTTTTTGGTGATTTTTTAATCGAAAAAACATCACATGCTGTGCATATGTGAAAAATATCATATCAAATGACCTTTAAATATCACATGTGCATTGCATATGATGTTTTTTTAACAAAAAATTTGGTGAAAATTAGTTATAAACGGTAAAGTGTAAAATTTCGTAAAGTCCAGATGGTAAGTTGACATAAAAAAAAGTTTAGATGCCTAAGTGTAAAAACGTCATAGTTCGGATGACAAAATATAATTTACCCATGTTTAAATCATGCACACGCACCAATACTTTAGTACTAATATTTCTCTATTTACTACCCTATCTATTCATTGGGGCCAACAACTACGAATCGCAAGTGAAAATTAATCTTGAGTTCAGTAAAATTCAAAACATATTGTGGAAAAAAAATTAGTAGGAGGTAGTATATCGAAACGACTAAACCACATAAGTATTTGTTAAATTTTAAAAATATGAGTGATATATATAATTTTAAATAAAATATTTAAAAAGGTAAAGTCGGAGGCTTATATTTAAAATCTTACCATATTTCTGTTTTTATAATCATATAAATCATAAAATGGACATATTAATATTTTTATAAATTCTATAATGTTATTTTAATTCAACAGTGTTTACATGAGGAGAAAACAACAAATTGGTGCGGAATCTGAAACTTCAATGAGTGAACTGCATTAAATGCAAATTGAAATGGACAAGATAATAAATCAAGCAAGTTGTATTAGTTTCCACAAAACGTGGTTTGGCCTCGTATCACATTTTCTTCGGAAGTCGTGGTTTTTATTATTATTTCATTTTCTTTGGATATGGTTAAAAGGGACCTTAATGATTCTTTCTTTTTTCTTTTTTTCATTCGATCGAAATGGGAAAAAAAAACTACTTTCCTGAATAATAAACAAATCCCAGAAATTCCAAATGGTTTATTTCCAATTAAAATCTCCTTTCTCTGCTTAATTTTATTTAAAAATATTATAATAATAACTATATAATATATAAGTATAAATTAAGGAGGTTAATTATAAATGGATCAGCCGAAACAGGACAAGGAAAAAAAAGAAAATTGGAAGGGGTTGGGACAACATCATCTGAAGGCGGCAGATGATGATGACGGAGATTGGTATGATTGAAGTTGAGAGAGAGACGTGCACTGTTCTAAACTAAAAGGAAAGGCACCACACATCTGTGAGTGTGAGAGCCAAACAGAAGAGGCTAATACTCCTCCTCCAGGCTTCAATTATGAGGTTGGAATCTTGACAACCTCATTAATCATCCAGACAAAAAAGTTCCTATTTTTCAATCAAATATCATAATAGTTAATGTGTACACATAATTAAAGCCTGCTCCAGTTATCAATACACTTTTGTTTCTTCCATCAGTTTTGAACACTATTTCAAGAAAAAAGTGTGATTGTTTGTGCCTCAGAATTTCTTATCCTGTCCTTTTCCTTTTCCACCCTTCACACATATTATATAAACTCCTGAAAAGAGGGCCAAAATTAGAATATATTATTAGTTATGGATGAGGTCATGCTTCCTCAATGGATAACCAAAGGAGGAGTCAGCCCAGCCCAGCCCATACCTAAACTTCTCAAATTCTTCCTTTGGCTTTTCTCATTGTTGATACCCAATAACAGGCACGCGCTCTCGCTCTACCTGCCCTGCCAACTTGCCAACTGCCAAGGAGTGTATGGGAAGCTGCTGTTTCCCAAAATCTTTTGTGGGTTTGGCCCAAACTATCTAGAAGCCCAACATTAGGTGGAATTAAATCATGCTTGTTTACTTATAAATCATTATTTAATGTTCATCATTAATTCACCAATTTCATCTAATTATTAATAATAATTACAATATATTATATACTTTTCATTAAAGAAAAATAAAACTAATTATTTCCAGATTACTCGGCTACAGAGGGCTTCTTGTGGTGACTCTAAAACTACAAACTTTTATTGTTCAAATTTCTTTATCAATCAAATTTCTAATTAAATGATGGTGATTATTGGGAGTTGATATTTCCTATTTCTTGATGGAACGGCGCCAACTAATTAGTATGTCACCATTTAAGATACTCATCAACCCTTCCATACATTAAAAAAACGTAGGATAAGGGATAATTACACTCTACTTCTCTAATACTTAGTTTAATTACACGTAAACAATATGTAGTTTAAAAAATTAAATCTAATGCCCATAAGTTTATTTTCGTCTAACAAATAAATTCATCCATTAGTCAAAATTCATCGAATTTGCTGAAAAATCTATATTAACCCCTGATTGACTTATTGCACATCAAATAAATATTTTTATAAAATTACCTTCGTATGTCTTCACGCGTTAATGCATTTGAGGATGTATATTTTCACTATTAAAAGAGTAGTTTAATCCAAAAAAATATATATTGTCTTGCAATAAGTTAGTAATCAGTCAATCGAAAATCAATATTAATTTTTATTCAATTTTTTTTATTAATATCAATAAATTCAATAAAATTTGACTAATTGAGGGACTTATTTATTAGATAAAAGCAAATCTCAAGAGTGTTAGATGTAATTTTTCAAACTATATGGGGTCTATGTGTAATTACATCAAATATCAGGGGATGAAAGTGTAATTATTCCTATATGTAATTACAAATTTTTCTTATTATTTTTAAGTTATCAATACACATAATATTTGATAAAACTATGTAATTTTCTAAAGAAGAATTTAAATATTCAAATATGCTATAGCTAGATTCTTTTCTTTATTAAAAAAATATAGAAGAATAAATAATCCACTCCATCTATAAAAAGAATCTAAAAGTTTCAAAATAAAATAAAATTATTGTCCACAGTGACACTTGATCAGTTTACTATAAAAGATGAATGAAAACTTAACCAAAGTTCAAGACTAACAAATTGAATTAGTTGTTGACAATTGTCAAAATACATAAATATTGACAATATTTTAAAAATAATTAGGTATCCATAATTATATCAAAATTTAAAAAAACTCGATATAATATACTCTAAACAGTAAAATAACATATATGCATTTGTTGAATTCATAAAAGAAAATTGTTACTTAATCTTTCTATCAACATATTAAGTCTTATTTATATATATATATATATATATATATATATAATATATATATATATATATATATATAGAAAGAGAGATTATGATACTACAGAATTTCAACGTGATTTTATTTAAAATTTTAACAATTACTGTAAACATAATAATATTAAGATTTAAATATATTTTGCACCCTTAAAATATACTGTTCTCGTCAATGAGCGCCTTGAACTAAAATTTTTTTCACTTATTATCTTTTAAATAATCTATTAAATTAAATATAAATAGAAAAAAACACCCTTAATTATTAATAAGATAATATATTCACCTTTAGTGTCCTCTACAATCAAATATATCAATAAACATAACTTTAATTTTTATTCAACTATGTTGTTAATAAATTAATTAAATCTAAATTAATTATTTTAAAATTAATTATATAATAGTCATATTAAAATTAGAAAAATAAATAGTATTTTTGTCATTTACGTTAAAATTTGTGTTCCCCATTGAACAATAATAAAAATTACTAATTATAAATGTGTGTTTCCTAATCAACAATAAAACTCGTTTCATTAAATTTTTATAGATTGATCATTTAAAATTAATTAGAGAATCTTAAGAGATTGTTCATTTTTCTAATTTCAGTTTTGGATATTTATATTATCAAATTTGAAATAATTGTTTTTACTTAATTAAGTTGGAATAATTATTTTGTACTAATTTAGTATTAATTTATTAAAAATGTAATTGAATACAATCTAAAGTCAACATGAATTAATGTAGTATTATAGAGGGATTAAAGTAAATACATCATACTATTAATATTCATGGGTATTTTTGTCCATCTTTATTAAATTTGAAGGATTATCTCAAAGATAATGAGGTAAGTCAAGCACTTTTTAGTTTGAAGGGGATAATTTATGAGGATGACACACTTTAAGAACACATTATATATTTTATCCTAATATAAAAATAATAGTAAATATTGTGTTAAATATCTTTTTAAATAAAATAAATAGGATAAATTATATTTTGTTATTTAAATTATCATCATTTCTATATTTGGGTATTTTGTTTTTTTTTTTTTTGTCAACTTATCATTATAATTATACAAAATTTTGCACTTTGTCATTTATAACTGATTTTTAATCAGTTTTTTGTCCAGAAAATATTTAATATAGTACACATGTGATATTTAAGAATTACATAATTTGATATTTTTCATCTATGCATAACAAGTGATGTTTGTTTCCATAGAAAAATCAAAAAAATAAAAATAAAAATCATATATGACAAAGTATAAATTTCGCACATTTGAGATGATAAATTAACATAAAAATAATAATGTATAAAAACAAATATAATTCAAATAGCATAATATAATTTGCTCAAATAAATAATATATATAATCTTTATACACTTCAAATGTATTTCCCGACTTTGATATATTTACATAAATTATACCGATCTTTTAAAAATATTAACATACACCAACAAAAACAAACATCAATAATTTGCATAATTACCCAAAAAATAAATATAATTCACATGGATAAATCACATATCAAAGTGTTAATAAAATTGTTCGATTTAAATAAAATAAAATAAAAATAGATGATGTATTGCCGTCTCAAATAGAAAATCAAATCAGGGTGGTGGAGTGGTTGGAAATAGAGGAGAAAGTGAAATTTCATGAAATATTTTAGGTGGAAATTGTCGATCTCACACCATCCAATCCTTTTTATATTGGATATAAGATACGTCAATATTTATTAGATCATTAATTCAATTGAATAATTATTATTATTAATTAAGTTACAGCTATTAATTGAAAAAAGAAAAAATATCTTTGACAGGCGAAAATTGAGAGCAGTAGAGTTGGGAGTAAATGATCCGTATAAGTCTCTAGATCTGTGTCTATACTTTTAACTTACTTTTTCAACTATCATTAGATATATCAAAGAAAAAAGAAATTAAATAAAGTGATTATATTAACAATATTCTTTGCCTAACCCTAAGCTCCCTAACAGTAGCATATATAAGTTGTAGGTGGAGCCTAAAAAGTCCGCCCTACTGAGCCGGCAGCGTTTCGGGTCTCCATGCTAAATCCCCCGACCCGACACCCAGATCCGTATAGTCAAACAATCCCTCTAATGCCACGTATTCACTGTTAGCGTTATCCGCTGCCCCGAACCCGTATCCGAATGATTCATAGCCCGGGAACTCCCAAAACTCGCGTCCGAACTCAGACGAGTCGGACTCAAACCGATCTAACTCAGTCCTCAACTCATTCTTCACCCCACCGGGAGATGAGGTCGGAGGAGGAAGCCCGAGCTCGTCATCAGACGCCTCCAACAAGTACCCCAACTCCGGCCGAGACTCGCCGCTACCCGCCGCTAGATCGACCGCCCCTCCGCCGCCGGCGGACGGCGAAGCGGCGATCTCCTCCTGGAAACTCTTCATGAAGGAATCGAGATCCTGGGTGGAGGTGTACAACTCTGCATCATCGTCCAAACTATCCAACAGATTCTCCCTCAGCCGCTTCACCTCCGGCGAGTCGATATCCGACTCAGACTCCTCCGTCTCATCCCGAACTCGTTTCTTACTCATCTTGAGCTCATCCATAAGAGAATATCAGAAGAGAGAAATTTGAAAAATACTTGGCAACAATGTATGGCAACGTCCGCAAAAGATTTCTGAACAGTGTAGAGAAGAAAAAAATGGAAATGGAGTGATGAGGGAGAAATGAAAAAGGGTTGGAATTTATAGTGGGGGGAAAGCGGTATTGGGAGTAGTGATGGTGACGTGGGAATAGGGGGGACCCATATTGGGGACGTCCCGTCAATTGTAATATTGCTTTCAATTGACGTGTCTGCTCATCTGGTCTGTGTGTATTTTTTGGTCTGGAATTTAGTATTGCGTAATTAAGTGGATTTGAATTTGGGGTTGGAGTCCGGTCAGTTAGGTGGGGACCACCCGGGGCATAGTCAATCACGGCCCCTTTGCCCATTCTTTTCTTTTGCATAAACGATTTCGTCCACATCATCAGAATAGATATTTAACTAACTAAATAAAATAGTAATAGTGCATGATATAAAAATAATAATAATTTGGATACATATATATATATATATATATATATCCCTAAGTCATGACATAAGCTGTTTGTTTTGTTTGGGTTGTTTGTACATTTTTTGCCCTGTTTTTACGGCAGAATATTTTTAACATCGGCCGTCCCCCTCGCCGTGCCCAACTCTTGAGGTAATTAGGGTTTTTTTTTTTTTTTTTTGTTATTTTATTCTAGGGATATAATTACATGTATATTTTTTATAATTTAAAAAATCATATCTAACACTTCTAAAGTTGCTTTCGTCTAATAAATAAATTCATCAATTCGTAAAAATTCATTGAATTTATTGATATTAATAAAAAAAATTAAATAAAAAATTATATTTATCATCGATTGACTGATTACTAACTTGTTACACGAGAAATTCTTACCCATACCAGGCTCGGCCAAGCCTGAATGAATTACATGGCAAGTGCAATACACTTGTCATGTAATTAGTGTACAATTTAGGAAAAATGATCAATCACAGAGCAACTGTATCACACTTGCTTTTGTGATATGATTGGTTTGGCCAAATTTGATTCGGGCAATAATTTTTATTTGCAAACACTGTCTATATACGATAAAATAAAACTTTAAGAAAAGGAAATTAATGTGTCTTTCTCCAATATTATTAAATTAAAACAATATGTTACTTTTATTTTATTATATCTTCTTAACATTCTAGAACGAGGATTAATTTTATAACATTATTTTTTGAAGAATATTCTTTCACCTAAGAAATAATGTCATATTATTTGATAATTCTTTATGAAGAACTTAAGAAATCTTAGCCAAACGACTTATGGGAACCAGATGTGTTGCTACCTATCTCATATCATTTTAGTGAAAAAATAATAATAAAATGAATTTGTAAATTTTTTTTAGTATGTAATTTGAACGTGAAAAAAAATGTGTTGAGGAAGCACAACTGCGCTGACTAATCTCTGAAACATTATCTCACCACCTAACATAATTAACTTTTTTATTGTAATTAAAGAGGAATTAGGGAAATAAAAAAATCTGCGAAGTAGGATTTTTCCTGGTCTACACATAGTTTTGGAATAAGTGGCCTAAATTGGAACTCACCACGCACATCTATTTTGAGGAGTATATAGAGCGTGTTCAGTGTTGGCAATGGCAGTGGCAGTCCTTTTTAAATTGACTATTCAATAATTTGGACAAAATTAGGGAACAACATTTACACCATCAATAGACTTTACCGCATCCAACCTGGTCGTGTCCAGTTAGAAACTCCAAGATATTTGAATTTTATTAAAAAAAAAAATTATGTGAGTTATTATAATTTATTTATAATTATTATTAGTATATTGATTTAATAAAAGATAATTGTAATTTGTTGATTGTTTTTAATATATTGATGTGGCTAATAAGATTTAGTTCAGTTGGCGAAATTGAGGTCCATAATGGGTTTGAATCTCGCCAAGTGGGTAGAATGTTATCTGTTGTATAGTAAGAGTTGGTCTACTGGATAGTAGGAGTTGTTGTATAATGTAATAGTAGTAGGTGTTATTGAGCAGATTATGATTATTGTGCTGGTCTTTATTAGAAATTGACGTTAATATGAATGATTCTAATTGTAATCGATTTATTTCAATTAATACAAATTTTATGGTTCTTACCTAAAAAATATATATATGGTGTGAATTGGTTATGATTTATTAATATTTAATATTGATTGCATTAAAAATAGGTTTATCACCATCCAAGCAGTCATTCCCGTGACAACATCAATTATCAAACCTCTATACCCTCTACACAATGTCTTTGCCTGCAAAATTGAAATCTGGCTGCATACAAACCTTACAATATTCTTATTATTATTGTCATTATCACTTTATGTATTTTTTTTCTTCTTTTTAAATGGTGAAGAAAAATGCACACCAGATGGAATTATGGGCAATATTATCATTCTCTTAGATGAGGAATTTGAGATAGATATATGATTATGTTATTGTAAATGTCGTAACTATCTAGGTTAGGTGGGAAGCCCGGGAACTGAAACTTCCGACCAATTCTTGACCTAAAGCCCGAAGCCACGAGCATGACCCTGGAGAATGATCGAGGTTAGGTGGCCTGTACCTCAAATTACTCCCGTTGTAAGACGTCGGGTTCTTTACTTGCAAAACGAACAATGGATTTATGCAAGAATTAGCCATGGTCACTTATGCCCCAAAAATCAAATCAAAATTACAACATATAGGTTACATTATTTTAATCGACCTATGTGGCTACATTAACTACCGGTATTAGTTATAGGACAAAGTATAATTTACCTACCTTGATATAGAAAATAGGCAATTGATCCTCTGTGTAAAATAAAATAGTAATTTACCCCCTAAATGTTTAAAAAATGTGCAAAATACTTTAACGTATGCAGTGTACATGCGCGTGAAGTGCGATTTTACTTCATTTTTAGCTATAAAATGACTATTGTACTCTTAATTATAAATCATTTAATCTTGTTTTATATATATTAATGGTCCAGATTTAATAAACAAATCGATGGCCTATATCTTTTCTGATTTAAATCAACGGTGTATATACAAATCAATGGCGTATATCCATTTGAATTAGATTATTCAAGTTGTAAAAATAAATTTATAAAGATTATAATAATAGATTTATATAATGAACAATATATAAAATATACATACATATGTACATATATAATATACAATATTTAAAATAAAAATTAAAAAACAGTTAAAAATAAGAGTTGGCGGAGGCGGAGGCGAAGGCGCGGGCGGTGGCAGAGAGGGGAGGTGGTGGCGATGGCAGTAATTTTTCCTTTTCGTTTCTTTTCTCTATTTTTGTTTTAATTATTTTTTTTATATTTTATGTATAAAATAATATATAAGATCTGAGTCGTTGATTTATATTACATAAAATCCACCGATTGTAAAATAAAAATAAAATACTTAAAAGATATCCGCGCGCGCATAACACTAATCGCGTGAAGGGGGTATTTTGTACCTTTTTTAAATATTAAAAGAATAAATTATCATTTTATTTTATTTTATAGGAGGTTAATTGTCTATTTTGTGCATCATAAATAGATAAATTATAATTTATCCATTAATGAAAGGTTAAAGGCAGCAGCGTGTGGAAACACAAGCTCAAGAATCCATGATCTAATCTAGGACAGCTCAATGCTTAGTTCCTAAGAAGGAAAAACAATTATTCAGCCAGCCGTGCATGGCGTGGTGCACCACAACAAGCCTGCCATTATTAATTAAAGTTCCACAAAAGTACAACTCTCAAAGCATCTAGAGATCTCCCCTGCCTTTGCCTTCCATAGGAATTGAAATTATGTCTGTTTATTAAAAGGGAGGGTTGTCACATCTGATCAATTGTACTAATCTTGTAAATCAGACAATGACCAGCGCTTCTCATCTCTTCTGCCCAAATGGAATCTACTGATATCTTACTTATTAAAACCCAAAACTAATATCGCACGTAGCTTTTGAAATTGAACCACACCTAATACCCGTTTTTTCTGCTACACAAACTTGCGTCTGTTGTTGAATGTAATTGAGTGGGCCCACTTAATCAAATGAATTAAATTATCTAAAATATTTTAAATAAAATAAGGGAGAAAAATGGAATATAAACAAAAGATATTTCATGCTGATCAACTCGGTCTACAAATTGGTAGGTGCCCGATTGAGTTCATGTAAGAATTTGTCAATGGTTGACCTTTTTTCTCAATTTTCAAGTTCAATTTTAAAATGTTAATTTCATCTCAATACCTTATTATATGGATGTAGCACTTTGGTCCCTTGAGATATGAAAATATATAATTTGCCCCATTCAACTAAAATGATAGTTTGGCTTGTAATAGATCTATAAATAAGTCAATCATAAGTGAAAATACAAATTTTCATTGAATTTTGTATGTAATATTAATAAATATGTTGAATTTTAAAACAAATTTTGAAGTGTTTGATATAATTTTTTAAATTAATAAATACAAAAAAAAAAAAAAAAAAGAAAGTAAAAGTCACGGGGGTATCATGTAGGTAGGGGGTTGGGAAATGGAGGTAGGGCCGTTGAAGGAAAAATAGGATTGATGTGGATGGGCGTAAAAATGGTAGAGTCACGTGAAATGCATCAATGCGTGCAGATAAATGCAGTACGGTTACGGTGGGTGCAGTGGAGTACATTTGATCCCCCCCACGTGCTACAGTCGCCCACACCACTCTTCCCTTGTCGATACTGTACCATTACCAAGCACCTATGCACCCACCTACTTTCCACGTGTTCCTACCCGACCACTTCAATTAATTTATTTTTAATCGCACGCGATATGATGTATTGTATTTTTAAACTCATAATTTATAAATTTAGTATATTTAATTTCAAATGATAAATATTGTAATAAAAAATTATAAATAATTCCTTAATGAAAAGGGAAAAAAATTTACCATCTCAATTTTTGAAAAGTGAGCAAAATAACCCCTTATTGCATACATGACGTGTCTTATATGCAATTTTGCTTAATATTGATATTTATAAAATAACTTTTATATCCATAAGTATGAACTATTTAATCTTACTTTATATCTAAATTTCAACGGCTGAAATTTAATAAGTAAATTATTAATTTTTTTTTAATTTAGACTAACGATGTTTATTGGTGCCCTCTAAAATTATTAGGTCAAGCCCACAAGTTATGTATACTAGTCCAACTAGCTCGTCAATAGGACGGATGAGAGCCTACCAACAGGGAAGCAAGGGCCATAGATTTACATGCTAGTTTATTGAACTAACAGTCCCAAGGAATAAGCACAATTTAGTTGCACACATCATTATACAGTTGAGAGGACACATTATTATACAGTTGAGAGACACGTCATATAGCTTGTCAATACATTTGTACATATTATCTTAAATGATCTCCATGTAGTTCTAGGTAAATCGGTAATAAATGAGCTGAAAGTTCATGAATAACTAACTTAAAAAAATATAAACAGATTTGGTATGATTTTGTCCACTTTATGTATCTCAGTCAATATTTATCCAAATCACAACTGGTTTGTTGTGAATGATAGCTGACTTAAAGAGCTTTTCAAATGCGTATGACACTTAGCAATTGACTCTGTATCCAACTCTATATAAACCTATAAATAGAGATTTTGTGCAGGTTTCTAGAGAAATAATTCTACATCATTTTCAATTCTCACTTTCTTGCACCATTTTCTCTCGTTTATTTAACACATTTCAAGCTTATAATTTGCACTCAATGAACATTTATCACTTTCACATCATATTCCACAATTATTCTTACTTTATTTTAATTTTTTCTTTTATTTTTTTAATCCGTTACTAATTTAAGCATAGGAATGCTAACATCTGTTTTGCAAGTTAGTCCACGGTAATACTAAAACTTTTTAAAAAAAATTTCAACTCTTGTGGTGTGACCAAATTTCTAGTACGCGTCATATATTAATATAATGATTATGATTAATTTAAATATGATCAATGACTCACATTTTATACAAAATTATAAAAATAAATCTATAAAAAATGAATATATAAATTATACATATATACAATACACCATAATATTAATAAAAATTAAAAAATAGACACAAAAATAAAATTGAGTCGGGTGCTGATTTGAGAGGCGAGGGGAAGACAACCACTGAACTGAAAGGGAGGAGGGTAAGGGGGGCTTCGTAGGTAATGTTGGATAGTTTGTCCATATAAATTTCATGTCTCACATGAAATAATTAATTAAGTTTTAAATACTTAATAAAGAGTTATCCAATTAAATATTTAAATGAAAAAGGGAGGAATTTATATATATTATTTAATTAAAGGAGGGAATTTATTTTATTATAATAAAATTATTTTATTTTATTTTCGGAAAATTATGTTTTATAATTATTTTAATCTCTTATAAAAGTTGCAAATAATAAAATATTTTCTACTAAAATAAAATGACTTTGCTGGAATATAAAACTTAAGGCTGCAACTTTTCCAGAAGCATCTAATCAGGAAAAATGTCTGTGTTGAAACATTGTGTCTTTTGGACAGAAAAGATGCAAAAGAATGGCTGCATGTTTTCTGAAAAATTGTTTGAATATCTATAAATAGATGAAATCAAGTGACAGTAAAAACACTTCATTATTTATCAATTCTTCACTTAATACTCTGTCTTTCGAGTTGTTCTTGAAAGAAAACTTCTGAAATTGCTGTTTAACAAGCCTTGGTTGGTTTTGTCGTATTCTAAAAGTGAATTTGCTCAACCCATCAACAACCATATAGTGGGGCAAATTTCACTTCAAAGACAGTGAAATCATACTTCAAAACATCTCCAATATTCATTTATCCTAAACAGGTATGACAGAAACACAAAACGTAAGAGTGGGGATTGAGCATAAATTGCGCAAGTCGGGATCATAGTTATAAATTAAACAATACGTAGATTTGATCACTATATCAATATATCAATATAGTAAAAATAATAAAGTAAATTATAATAATATAATAAAATAAATATCAACACATCTAACGAGATCGAATCCGTAATTTGGAACTCATTCATAGGGCATTGAGCCCAGAATATATAAATTTATCTATTCATTTTTCGCAATATTGGGAAAAGATTTGTCATCCACATTGTTAATTGCTCCCTTAATCATATCTTAACTTTAATAATGATAATTGGTAGGCCCAAAGTGTTCCCTCCCAAATTCCTTCCACCAAGTTGCACAATACATTCAAACCAGAGCTTCCTTATTACTTGTCCAAAACGTTTCTTACTTATAAATTCTCAACGGAAACACGTTTTCACACTACAACAATTAAATAACGATATATTCCAAATTGGGATATTAATAATTAGATGATGAAACAATGCACTAATCTGTGAGTAGTCTTCCCACTAATCACAAATGCGTCTTCTTCTCCTTAGTGCTTTTGTTGATGATGACAATAAGCGTTGCTTAGTCTTCGGTCGACGACCACTAATAAATTCTTTCCTACCTAGTCACGACTCATCTCATTTAAATAGAAACGTGTTTTCCTTCCTTATTCAAAACTTAATTCTACAGCTTATGGCATCTCAAGATATGACTGGACGAAAATTAGATGAAGAATATGGAATATAATATCCTATTGCAAATATATCAAAATCATGTCAAGTGAATTCTCTCATGCATTCATAATGCACTGGATATCCAAGTCTACTCGACGTGTGTACATAATTTAATTTTTTTAATTTAAAAAATAATGGTATTAATTTAAACGATTGATCAAAATTGACAAAATAAATTGATATAAAGGTCTTCTGTATTTAAAAAATAAGTTTTTAAAGTATCTTGAATAAAAGAACATCATAAAGTTTATATATAAGTTGTTAGACATAACAAACTATGAGCAGAATGGAAGAGATTTATTCAAGTTTTCAAAAAATTAAGCAACTTATGGCTGACAATGTTAAACATCGTGTAACTTTTCAAACATTTCACGGGATATTTGTTAATTTATAAGATATTAATTATACAGATTTAATTAATTATAGACAACATACGTACATAGCAAGGTTTTAATTAATTTTTTTTTTCTGAACTAAGCTTTTTGGGATACACTATTGATGTGGCTTGCGACTCGCAGAAGTCTCAATGATTTGTCCTGGAAAGACGCCTTGCTATTGAGAGGAGGGATTGAGACTTATATGTAAGTCACTTAAAACTGCTTATATTATCAGTTATACATACAGTTTACACCAATACATATTTGTACGCTAGGTACCAACTTTGTCTTTTTATTTTTATTTTTTTTTTAAAAAAAAAAACAAACTTTGAAACTGGTCATGTGTATAATTTGGAAGAAATAGTGAGCATTATTAGAGATGGAGAGCAAAAAGGAGCGGAGCGAGTGATATAAAATTATTAAATTTAGTAGATTAAGCAACTACGCATAAACATCTTTTATTCTCCACCATCAGATGTGGCATCACTATGATCACCAATCGATTCTCTTGTCACACTTTGATGATCATACAGATGTATGGTTTTTGGTGCATTGTACGTATACATCCATCTTTCACATATTATATATTGCATGTCTTAATTATTGAGGACCACATAATTTACTTGAAATGTTTGTTTAGAAAATTTGAGAGACTCATTTGCGTTTTAGAAAGGACATCATGTGATATTTCTGGTTGAGTTGATAGTGATCAATTTGTCTTGAGACGCCAGACGCTGCATCTTCATCTCCACTATCAGTTATATTAAAGTTGTTGAGATTACTCCATTTATATAATTTTGTTTTATTGAATTAAATCTTATGTGAATTATTTAATTGAATTTTGACTATCACAAAATATGTATATATATATATATATATATATATAATTATATTATCAGTGACGTGGCTTGCGATGCGATTTATGTTCAATTGTGTAAAGTATTGTTCGTTTTGGTTTCATATAAATTTTAGGGTTTTGTCCTATTGAGACGACTCGCTCGAATGTGAGGTATCTGAGCTTATATATAGTTCAACATTTTCATTTATAATCAATGTGAAATATTTATGGTACATCATTAGCTCCTCAAACGAGGAACTTGTGACGCACTCATGGACTCGTTCCTACAAACGACGTCAAATGATGTGGCTTGCGACCCAATCTATACCCCATTGCAGGAGCCACATGATTTTGTCTTATTATGGCACGTCTTCAAGGGGAGGAGAACTTAAGCTCACTATTTGTAATTAATGTGGGGTGCATATCTATAACAGTAAGATATTTTAAAGATAATAACTGAATCTAATAGATACTTAAAATTATATAATTAGAAAACACATCAAATTCTAGTTTTTATTTGAACGATTGTTTTTGATAGGAGGGTATTTGCGTCCCTCTGGAAATGTTTGTCGATAAATTTCCCTATAATATCATGCAATGTAAGCTTAAAAAGTGACAACAAAAATCTGGGAAGATACATTCTTCAAAATCAGTTTTACCAAGTTTTAAGAACTTCGTGTTGTAATTTTAATGAATGACATGAAATCCATAAATTTGGTTGAGAAAATGAGAAGAAAAGAGAATATTTGCAGCATCCATTTGGTTTCATTTTTTTAAAAAATAATAATAAAATTATGATTTTAAGTTTCAATTTCAGTTTCTAATTTCATTATTTGTTTTAAAAACATGAAATCGAAAGTGAATTGAAAATAGTTGTTTCACTTTTAGGGGATTTAAAGTTGGATGTGGCTGTCTCAATTTGATTTATGATTGTCATTATGGTTATAATTGCTGCAATGAATAGGTGAGGATTGGCAATGTGTATATATAGCTTGCTTCCTCATGATTTCAAAGACACAACAACACAACAAATACAAATCTTGTTTTTTGGAATC
The DNA here is from genome assembly GCA_034509725.1 of Sesamum angolense. Taxonomy (NCBI): domain Eukaryota; kingdom Viridiplantae; phylum Streptophyta; class Magnoliopsida; order Lamiales; family Pedaliaceae; genus Sesamum; species Sesamum angolense. The sequence continues at coordinate 10,498,459 of JACGWL010000001.1, read as the reverse complement.
TCTCGGCCATATCTCTCATTTTCAAGATTTGAGCTTAATTTTCAATTTAGGCTTTTGAGTGTTTGTTCAAGGTGTTATTCGGTATAGTGCTAGAACCGAAAGAACTGTAACCGTCTTATACTGGGAGAAATTACGTAGCACCCGGCGCACTACTGATACGGGACGTATATTTTCTTTAAGGCAAGCAGTGTATTTTGAGATTCGGTTAATTCTTACGATTACCGTTGGACTGAGAATTTTACGATACAATTCTCGTTGTGAGTTTAATATTTAATTTACTTGTCGTAATTGCGTTTCTAACTATTATCTTTTATTTGTTCCAACGTGACTTTAATTGCTTTTGATTTCAATTCCGATTGTTATATTTCAAAACGTTGTTTCTTTATTTGAAACTGAAATTTTTCCAACACTTCAGTATTATACCCACCTCAGTCTGAATCCCAATTCCTTGGCCGCGGAGGCAACCTCATGGAAAATTCCCTTTCCTTTCTCATCTTCACCTCATTCAGACATCGACATTTTCCTATGTGAAAACGTTTCTAAGGACGCAACTCCAAGGACTTTTTCTCATTGGTTGCTAACGTGGGATCCCACACCACAGCTGAAATAATTCCCAAAAATTCACAAAGAACATTACATGTACGATTTTTTTTCATTTTGAATCGAGGAAAGTAGATCGGACTTGAACTGATGTTATGATCAAATTTTGCTAGCCAACCTCCATTTCAGCAACAACTAGCTTTAGATTATGTTAATCTGATCTAAATTACGCTGATTTGATGTGATTGGACCAAGTGACCAACTAACAAATACCACATAAGGAATCTTGAGTTTCATGCTCGAATTAAATTTTATTGAGTTAGATATTATATGGTTATAAGTGGAGCATACTTAATTATCTCCAAATCCCTGACTGTATTTGCGAGTGGAGGACAAATTAAGAGCTGAAGTCTAAACAGTGCATGCACAACCTAAAACTAGACAAGACACTCAAAGTTTGTACCTACAAAATTAGCGTAGTTCATAACTTTGATCGTTGCTAATGTTACATACGCTATCATCATAATTGTTTATGTCAGTTTGAGTCTTCTATTATAAAATAATATTATGTTTAATGCACATATATTAAATAAATTAAGATGATATGCAATAGCACTTTGTAATAAAAGATAAATATATTCAGATTATACATGTTAATTAGATGGCTTAACTTTGAAGAAATGGAGGCACATCCAACTAGAATTTGTAGCTCATTTGATAGGATAACAAAAAAATAATTGAGGCAGCATATGTGCATGTGTATGTATATTAGCAAAAGTGATGGGGACATGTAGATATGGAGTGGAGGGCATCTCTCTGTAGTCTGTCTCATCATCATAATTTCACAGAATTATTCACACACCAGATATGTACTCCATATCAATACAACTTTTGTTTTTGTCAAAAAGTTGACAGTTTCCTCTGTTTGGATGATCAATCGTCAAAATTCAAAAATTCGAATTGTTATTCGTACAAGTGGATTTCACCACCACATGCTGCAATTCTTGACCTAGTAATTATAAGTTGAGTGAATCTGATGGGATGCTTATTCACAACATCTATCTATTAATATAAATAGGAGTCATCCATCTCTATTTATGTATATGTTCTCTCCAACCTTAATGCACCAATTCAAAAAACATAGACAAATACATAGATTAATAAAACATGGGATTATAAGGAAATATTCCAGAATCTTTTGTTAGACTATGCAATTCTACCACCAATAATCGTGAGTGCTTTCACGTTTTCTTTTGACACGAAAAGTGGAACGATACTTATACTTTATTATTAGGGCTAATTACACTATTCTTTTTTAAATTTTGGTGTAGTTATATATATAGATTTTTTTTGTAATTCAAAAAGTTACATCTAATATTCATGATATTTACTTTTCGAACAAATAAGTCATACATTAGTCAAAATTCATCAAATTTAATTATATTAACAAAAAGATCGAATAAAACTTCATATTTACCCCAAATTCACTTATTATTAATTTATTATCGGTTAAATAAATATTTTTATGACCAAAATTTTCTTATACAACTTCACTCGTCAATGCATGTGAGATGTATATTTTCACTTTTATAAGGGTAGATTAATCACAAAGATTTATTTTACCAGTAATAAGTCAGTACTATGTTGATTGAAGGTAAATACCAATTCTCATTCAATTATTTTTTAATTTCAATAAATTCAATAAATTTTGACTAACGGAGGAATTTGTGTGTTAGATAGAAGTAAACTTCAGGAGTACTAGATATAATTTTTCAAATTATAGAAGACCTCTGTGTAATTACACCAAACTTCAGGAAGAGAAATGTAATTATCCCTTATTATCAAGTGAAAGCATTTTTTTTTTTTTGTCCCAATTAAAATTTGATTTGTCATTTATTTTTAAAATTTTAAATCAATGAATTATTTTTAACTCCCCCATCTATCTAAGTTTTCGTAAATACCTTTGGTAGTTATTTTTTTCTCATACATTTTTTTTTATTTCTTCAACATTATTCATTATCTTTGTTTGCAATATTCTTTTATAAATCAAAACATTTATGTTATTTTACTATCTTAATATATATTTTTAGGTACTCTTTTTACTTTACAAAAAATAATAACACATTTTATATAAATATCGTATTTTAATTTATTTTTAAAAATTATGCACGTGTATAGAATATGCCATACTTACTAGTTATTGAAACTGTGGATCTTCTCATTTGCTTCCCATATTAATCCATTCTTTTTAAAAAAAATAAAAATTTTTGATGTAATTTTTATATTCTACATAAAATTCAGCATTAATTACATCAATATTTTTTAAAGTTGAGCCTAATTACACAAACACATCATACTTTTCATAAAATTATAGGTACATCCCTTAGTGGGTGTTAGGGTAATGTACCCATGTCTTATTTATGTAAAATTTTGCTATTGAATAAATGATGTATTATAATTATAATTATTATCTCAATAAATATATTTATAATTTTGCAAATAACAAACAGTGATAGTATAATTAAAAAATACGTAATTGTAATTTACCCAAAAATTTAAGTGAGTAGTATTGTTAGGTTGATATAAGGAGAGTGATGGCGTGGTCTTGTAACCAAGAATTTAGTGGTTGATAAAGTGATTTTTGGTACCAAAACTTTGTTCATTACATCTTAGGATCACGTAGCTAACTAGACTAGTAGTTGGTTGGTGGTGTGAATGAATGAGGCTTCAAATTTCTGTATCTGACAATTTTAATTTTCCATGCTTTCTTACATATTCTCCAAAACTAGATGTCCTTCCTAACTCCACCAACTATTTTTTCGAGCATGTTAAGAAGTACTCCTTTCTCCGAATTTATAGTATTTATTTTTTAATATACGAAAAGTTTTTTGTAACTTTTCCGGTACTAATCGAAAATTATTGGTGGTATGTAAATAACTCTTTTGAATGAGATTGTGCATTTAAAAAAAATTAAATTTCTATTCAATAAGTTTATTTTATTTTCGAAAAACAAAATGATAGTTGAGAAAATAGTATTCTATATAATTACAATGCGAAAGTAAAATAAAAGTGCAGAGTCAGTACGTAATTAGTATAACAAAAAGGGAAAAGTGAAGAAAATTGTTGAGCTAATATCCAATAAGATTATGCAAAAGTGAATTATTGAGAAATAATAATCAAAGTATCTAGATTGGTAGGAACGACAGAAAAACACTTATTACAATGAAATTGGTTAGGTAATTGCAATGAAACACCACAAATCAAGAAAAAGAAGGATTTGAGCATAAGACATAATTTGATGAAACTTCCACTACTTTTTTTATTTATTATTTATGATGTAGTTTCCTCCTATGTTTCTTGTGGCTTTTCAACTTTTCATAACTTGGGTGTTGGTTCGGCAAGACGTCCATTTACAGTACGACTGACGAAGCTGTTTTGGGTATTTATAAAATATATTAAATTGAGAATTTTACAGAGAAATATAATTATAATTTCAATTCTTAATAATTTAATAACTTACAATGGCATAGCAACATTTACTGCAAACCAAGCATTTAACGTATGTAATATCAAAATTATATTTATAGTAAATTAACCTCAATAATTTGGACATACATGCATGAATTTTGATTATTTTAATACAAACTTTTTAAGGATGTGACTTGCTTCCCATCACAACCAATACGAACCACTTTATTTTGGGGTCTTTGAATTAATTAGAAAGTCAGCAAAAGTATAATTTGGGCTCAGACCCGTAAGATTGGATCACCCATCAGAGGTCCATTAAGGCTACAAGAAACTCATATCTAGTAGTGTCCGCCTCAACCCGATTGCCTTTTGGGCTATTTGAATCATCCTTAAACCCGATCACAACCTCAAACCGAATCCGAAGCCGGGTCAGAATTAAGATCCAAACCCCCATTCTGATCTTCCTTCCGGCTCCCCGGCTCTTTCTTAACTCCGTCGAAATCTTCCCGTTCGAACGACGGTCTCCAGAGCGGCTTCGCCGTCAGCCCCCCGTCGGCGTACCTGTCGCCGTTGCGCCTCTTGAAGTACTTGACAGCCACCTGAATTCTCTTGAGTATAGCGTAGAACTCGTCCACCTCTTCATCCGCCGGAACCGCCCTCTTCACGCCGTCGTTTTCCTCCCGTCGCTTCCCTCTCTTGCCGGCTGCTTCTCCGTCGTCTTGCCGTTTCCTCTTTTCCTTCTCCATTTCCATTGAACACAACAACGAAGTAAAGACAATATATAAAAATATGAATTGGAGTGGGTTTGTGGCATTTAAGGTTGAAAGAGGCTTCGATTAATTTAAAGGGATTTTTGGGAAAGAAGTCTGACGCGAATGACGTCATGGATTGATGCAACGTTGATGACGTCATCTTCTCTTTTGGAGGGTGGAGTCGTGGAAGCAAATTGGTGGAATGAGTTTACGTTTGACTATGAATGTGGTGAAATTTTAACGTAAATTAGATTCAAAATCATTCATTAATCTACCAACGACTAATTTCCTTTTTTAAAGTAAAAGTAATAAATTATTATTATTAATTATATTAAATAATATATTTAATCAATAATTAAAATAAAAGTAAAACGATGCATACCATTAAAATAGAATAACATTCTATACGTTAATAGGATTCGAACTCATAATCTAAAATCATGAGGTCCGAAATTCACCAATTGAATAAATCTTATTAATATATCAATGACAACTCATTGATTTAGTAGTAAGTGACTTGACAATTTGATTTATAAGTTTCAATGTAGTTTTTGAATTAAACATCATTGAAAAAATAAAATTATTAGAAGAAAAAATGATATGGTTTACAGCAGGAGATGGATGTTCAAAATATCTGAAAAAGAAATAATGAAAAATTAAAAAGGAATGAACTCACCAGCGGAGCATGTGGTGTTGGGGCAGGGTTTGCTGGCAATTGTCAGTTGTTGAGGGAATTTGCATTTGTGTGGGGGCGAAGATTGGTGGAAAGTGATTTGGGTTCATCATTTATGTTATAACACCAAATATCCTCCTCATCACTAAAATTCTTATTACATCATACTTTATATTCAAATCAAAAATTAAATTTCTACCTCGTTGGCTAAGACATTATTGTATTGACCATGAATAAATAATAATAATAATAATTCCAAATTTCACCCACATCTAAATTTGCAGAGAAGGTGCTCTAGAAAAAGAAATAGTGACTTAGTAACTTAATAACATATATAAATAAAGCATATGCTCATACCCCTCATTTTTTACCAATTTGAAATGTTGCGACCACTTCATAAACTTTGACTTGTTTCCTCTTTTAATAAAAATGAGTTCCATTTGAAGGGTTCCCATCAATTGTGATGTTGACCAAACCAAGACCTGAAAAGGTTCCTCTTGGTATTGGGACAGTTGTTCGTCGGGTTTGGGTCTTTCCATAAATTGTTATAATGGACTTTGTTAGGGTTGGATTTGGGTAGGGGATTCCCTTCTCAATGCCAGGCCTATACTCCACTATGCTTGGGCTAAGACCACCTCACAACTTCAATTGGCTTTTTCTCCTTTAACACAAAAATGTCTTAAAACCCATGGACAAACCGATGCCTATTACGAGTTTTTATAAGAAGAGTAGTAATTAACTGGCCATAAAGCCCAAACTAAATTGTCAATAATTTGAACCATTACACAATGATTTACATGCCACTCAAACTTAAATTACCTTTACTTATGATTTTTTTGAATTTACAGTTATATCTGGAACACATATGTTTTTTAATTACAAGGGATAAATGTTATATTTGTTAGTTAAAAAGATAAATATCACATCAATAATAGTTCATGGGGCAAAGTGTATTTTACTCTTATTTTAGGGATAGTTATATTCTCCTCCCTTGGTGTAATTACATGTAAATTTCTTATGATTTGAGATATTACATCTAACACCCATGATGTTTACTTTTGTCTAACAAATAAGTCCCCCCTTGGTCCAAATTTATTTAATTTGTTGATATTAACAAAAAAACTGAATAAAAATTGATATTTACCTTAAATTGACTAATTGTTGATTTATTGCATGCCAATTTTTTTTTTTTTTACTAAAATATCCTTATAACAGTGAAAATATATCTTCTCACATGCATTAATACGTCAAGACGTATGAGGATAATTTGTTATAAAAATATTTATTTGATTTACAATAAGTCAATCATGATTAAATATAAGAATTTTTATTTTATTTTCTTGATAAATTTTGAATAATGAATAGACTTATTTGTGAGATGAAATTTTTTTTTAGGGGTGTCAGATGTTATTTTTCAAATCACAAAAAATTTACATATAATTATAATAAATATTAGGGAGACAGTGTAATTATCCCTTATTTTAATCATGATTTAATGTTCTGACGGATTTATTGTATTTGGGTTGTAAAGATGGTGTAATTGTGTTGGAAGCGCGAACAAGGCGACATGGGAACTGGGATTCCCCTCCGCCCAGCAGAACTACTGCCACCTATGACCAATCATTGGTGCTTGTTTTATTAATTAGTACCATGCCATGCCCATGCCCATGCCCATGCCCATGCCTATGCTTTGTGTTTGTTATTCTCTAATTCTGCTTTACCTTTAATTATTCATTTTAATTACTCAATCAAACAAAATGTTGATATTATCATTTTTAGTTTGATAATCCACAACTTCAATTAACGTCCGCCATCTTTTGTTTTCCATGTTGCATTTTAACTACAATACAAATATCTTTTTTTTAATTAAAAATTACAGATACTTCCCTCAAGATTTAACATAATTATGTAAATAATTTTTTATTATTTAAAAAATTAGAAATACACTCTTGCCTTTAACATTCATAATACAATGAGCTCATATCATTAGCATTCGTTAGATTTTTATTCAATTTTTTGTAATAACTTACCAAAATGCTTTTTTAGATTATGAAATTATAATTTTATACATCTTTTGAAGAAACATTTTTAGACTAATATATCATATGGATTATTCATATTACACACCCTCCAATTTCTTTTTACATTCTTCAAAGCATTGTTTTATTTTTTTTTAAAAAAATCAATAAGAGTAAAGTGTTAATATTTACTTCACCGTTTAGAGGATACATGATTATTTTTCATTTGAGAAAAGATTTATAATTTGTCAAATAATGTGAGAATATTCTTAATTATGCAAAATTTTAGGGGATGTAGATGTAATTTCACTTTTTTTTAGTTAAATTTTAGGGATGGAGTGTAGTTTCAAATAAAAGTACTGGAATATCATCAAAGGCCCGTCTAGCTCAGTCGGTAGAGCGCAAGGCTCTTAACCTTGTGGTCGTGGGTTCGAGCCCCACGGTGGGCGTTTTCAAGTTTATTGTATTTTATCATAATGTTGAAAGAAAAAGAAAGTTCAATTTTTTAATATTTTTTAAGACTGATTTTTAATTTTTAAAATTGAGGTAATAAAGTGTTGAATTTCCAATGTAGGGTGAGGGGATTGGGAAGGAGTGGTGGAAATTGGGGAAGAAGAAATGTGTCCCAGAAATCGCAGACAAAATGCGAACTCCACAAGTAAAAGAAACCATCCTCACAACTTTTACCCCTTTCCAATACATAAAATTACGTGGATAAGAAGTGCTTCGGACATAGGACCAATTATCCCTCATATTTTTTATTTTTTTTTCATTACAGTTCTTCTTTTATAATTTTCATCTAAATATGTATTTGTTTCTGAGAAAGAATCATTTTATATCCGGTTATAATATTTATATTTTACTTCTTAAGTGTTACACACAACATCAATTATCACCACTGCTTTTTTTCTATGTATATATATTTATATTCATTCACATACTAAAAAAAAGAATTTTATCTCATTCAAACTCATATTTTTCCACTGTGATGAAATCACAAGCAATAATTTCTCGTCTAAGGTAAATATTACTAGCGGTTAACTGAAATTTTGGTATGCTATTTAGGCGTATTGAATATCGAATCGAAATTTTTAGTTAAAAAAAATAATGCTAATTTTTTGTTTATACATTATTAATGATTATAATAATTAAGTATATATAAACTATAAAATTATTATTTTTATTATATTTATATATATTCATAATATAATATAATTGTATGTATATATATTTTAAAAAAATTGGTATTCGGATAACCGACATAAAAAATGGAAACCGAATAGAATAACTAAAATTCGATCAGTTAACAAAAAAACTGCACACCCCTAAATATAGCTTCATGCCACATTTTTATTTCTAAACTATCTTCATACAGTTAAAATTATTTGAATTTAGAAAAAAGGAAGAGAGGAAATGCTGAGGTTTAATTAGGTTTTTGCAGACTTTATGGAGCAGTACTGCTGGACATAAATGCAGTTGGATTGGGAGTAGATATGATATGTTATTACATCAAGTCCCCACAATTTAGTGAAACTATATATTGAGTAATGGGCTCTTGACACTAACAAATGTGGGAAAGGTTGAAAATGATTTTATATATGCAGCTTTCCTAACTACAAAAAGTTTATACATTTTGCTACTGACCAATAAATTATGGTTGCTATCTTTATACTTCTGCTGCTGCACGTACTTAGATGTTTGTCAGAGGCACAAATGCATGGAAGTGTTTATATACATTATTGAAAGTTCTGGAGATCTTGATAACCTTATCATGTATGAGATTGTGACCATATTTCCAGTGTTTCTGACAAACATTGTTTTGCTTTGGAAACCTTAAAAACTGATGTCAGCATTGAACTTGTGTAATTAAAGTGTAAAGACAAGTGATTTATGCTGGTTAAAAGTTGGCTTTTCCTCTGTTAAAACACATTAGAACAACAAATAGAGTGCACTGTATAATGCAAATCAAAGTGATGTTTTGTAATAAAAGAGGTTCCTGTGCAAGCTGAAATGTACAAATACATCAACAGTGGCTGCAAGAAAGAGTAATCAATAAACAGTGTGGGTTTGCAAGAGAAAGCAAAACCAAGCCATTCTGAAGAAAACTTACTGCTTAGTCATGGGGATGGGAACAAATATCACATAAAAGGGTCTGAAAATTTTGGGGCCCAAACAGACATCACAGTCACATGCAAATGCAAAGAGATGTCCTGATAGTATGTCAACCTCATACACATCACATGTATCCTATACCTTTCTGCCATTCTTTGCCATTATATACCCAAAGCCCCTCCAGAAATAAACTAGCTCTAAAGCCATTCAAACTAGCAACCATGTTTTGTTTTTCTTTTCCCCTGTCATCATCTTCTTCTCTTAGACTTCTGCTGGCATTCTTGGTTCTATGTGTATTTCAAGTTGATTTAGCTTCTGCTAGCACTAATCCTCCGAAGAAAATTGGTAAAGGCTACCGTTTGATCTCCATCGAAGAGGCTCCTAATGGTGGCCTTGTGGGCCAGCTGCAAGTGAAGGAGAAAAATAATATTTATGGCCCTGATATTCCCCTCTTGCAGCTCTATGTCAAGTAAGTTTCCCACTCAACGACACTGCAAGATCGTTTCTTGTGCTTTCACTGGCCGACAGGGTATTCTTGATAACAATATGATTTTTTACCACTTTTTTTGGCTTTTCTCTTCACTTGTCTCTCAGGCACGAAACAGACAACCGTTTGAGGATTCACATTACTGACGCTGAAAAGCAAAGATGGGAGGTTCCGTACGATCTTTTGCCGAGAGAAAGTCCCCCTTCACTAAAACAAACAATTGGTAGTTCAAGAAAGGGAGGAGTGTACAAGCTCACAGCTGCAGAATATGCCGGAAATGAGCTGATTTTTGCCTACAAATCAGACCCTTTTAGTTTTTCTGTAAAAAGAAAATCAAATGGCGAGACCCTTTTTGATACCAGCTCTGAGGATTCAGACCCTTACAGTGATTTGGTATTTAAAGACCAATACCTTGAGATTTCCACTAAACTGCCTAAAGATGCTTCTTTGTATGGTCTGGGAGAGAACACTCAGCCCCATGGGATTAAACTTTACCCCAATGATCCTTACACTTTGTACACCACTGATATATCAGCCATTAACCTTAATGCTGATTTGTATGGGTCGCACCCTGTGTACATGGACTTGAGGAATGTCAAAGGGAAGCCCTCTGCCCACGCAGTCTTGCTGCTGAACAGCAATGGGATGGACGTTTTTTACAGAGGGAATTCTTTGACATATAAAGTGATTGGGGGTGTCTTCGACCTTTACTTCTTCTCTGGTCCTTCACCTTTGGCTGTTGTTGATCAGTACACTGCCTTCATAGGCCGTCCAGCTCCAATGCCATACTGGGCTTTTGGTAAGTTTTTAAAGACTTCATCCCGTTTCAAGTTCGTCAGTTTTTTTTCATTTCCAACTATTATGTTTTGGCATTAAAAATGTTTGTTGGTTGTTGAATTCTTTGAAGGCCTTTTGCTGTTTTTGTAGAAGATGGTAATTTTAGCTATAGCGCTTATATTTGTCACCAATATAAATTTATTGCCAAGATAGTGACTTGACTTGTGTTCCTGGCCTCACCGACATTTTCCCTCTGCATTTAAACTACTTGTCATCCTATCATAAGTTATAGTAAAACACAGTTAGTGTAGTGCAATAAGGACCTCGTTGAATTGGCTAAGAGTCTTCCCTTTGCAATAGTTAATTCCGGTTCACGAGAATTAGTACTATTTGATCTAAAACCACCTAGAAGAGAATGATCGAACAATTTCATCAAGATTCTAACACGAACTTTAGGTTGTCATAGCGAAAAAAAATTAGAAATTACATTAATTGACAGTATAAGGATAAGAACAAAAGAGGAAGAAGAAACAGAGCAATAGCCCTTGTACAATAGCATGTGAAAAGGATTGAATGTGTTCTGTAGTAACGGGGAGATAATATTGTTGTATCACATCTCTTTTCTAGTGATGAGCTTTTTCTTCTTTCTAGCAAGTCCTAGTTATACACGATACCATTACAGATTCTCTTTTCTTGATAATTCCAAGATTCGTTTTTTGAATTTTTGATCTATGATTGAGATGAGTAATGTCACGTACCTGAGGGTGGAATTTTGTGATACATCTCTGGTTCTGTTGTAGATAGAGCTAAAGAAATAGGTTGGTGCATTGGGTCAATAGTGTTCTCTTTCTAACGTTTCTTGCCCTTGCTTGTCCCTTAGCATCCCTACATCACTTATCCCTTGTAAAATAATTTCTGCAGTAAAGTTTGCAAGAAATTCTAATTGAAAGATATTTTCTTCTGCATAAAACCATGTCGACAATGTTCAAGGCCCACATGGAAACATGTGTTGCAATCAAGTTTAATGGCTCTTCTTTTTCTCTCTTCACCATCCCTTTCTACCTTATCATTACCAGAAAGTTCATCATTTATACTTAATCTTGGTAGAAACCAACTTCTGGACCACAAGAAAAGCTCTCTTGTCGGCACCCTCCACATCTTACTTATCTACTGAGACATTGTTCTCTCCTCATGAGGTTAAACTTGGAAAAAATCATAGTTGTGAAACATGGTTCCATTTTGATCCAATTTCCATAATAGGCAGTAAGGCACCATTTTTCGAGCTCAATCTTTCTTCTGCATTACTCAATTGTCATCAGATCAATTATTCAAAATGTAATGGAGATGTAGGGAGCATTAGGAGAGTGATATAGCATTTATAGTTGATGGTGACATGCAACATCACAGTCTTTATGAGGTTGTACGGTTTGGGTTCATATGGCAAACAGTCTGTAAGGTACAAAGCATGTAAATGTCTATCAAATGGTAAATGATATTGATAAAGTTGGACGGCACATGGGGTGGAGGGTATTCATTCTTCCCCAGTTGAAAAAAGGCATGAAAAGCACAGGACATATTATCTTGAGGTCCCAGTAATCAATTTAAGAGTTTTATCGTTCTCCGGGCTTCAGTTTCTAAAAGAAATAATCTTTGTAAGCAAAGTCTGTGCTGTTACATGAACCTCTGAAGGGCCTCGAAATATCGATTGCTCATATTCATGGCATTGATGAAGAAAGGTGGGACAGATGCCCTGCTATGTATATAGGTTTTAAATAGTAGCTAATTTTGCTGACTTTGATTAGGTGGAAACGCCTGTTGGTCCAACATAACTGATCCGCCTTATTGATGATAATATTAGAGAAAAATACATAACAAATTTAGTACTGTTGGTCCATGGTGTTACAGGATTCCACCAATGCAGATGGGGTTACCATAATTTATCAGTAGTCGAAGACGTAGTTGAAAACTACAAGAAGGCCAAGATTCCACTGGATGTTATCTGGAACGATGATGATCACATGGATGGGCACAAGGACTTCACCCTTAACCCCACCAATTACCCCCGTCCAAAGCTCTTGGCATTCTTGGAGAAAATTCATGCTCGGGGCATGAAATACATTGTCATAATTGACCCTGGAATCGGTGTTAACAAGAGCTATGGTGTCTACCAAAGAGGCCTAGCGAATGATGTTTTCATCAAGTATGAAGGCAAGCCCTTCCTGGCCCAAGTCTGGCCAGGAGCTGTTAACTTCCCTGACTTTCTTAATCCAAAAACCGTTGAATGGTGGGGTGATGAAATCCAGCGATTCCACAAGCTTGTACCTGTTGATGGTCTTTGGATAGACATGAATGAAGCGTCCAACTTCTGCAATGGATTGTGCACACTTCCGGAGGGCAGGATTTGCCCCAATGGAACTGGACCGGGCTGGATTTGCTGCCTCGACTGCAAGAACATAACGAAAACAAGATGGGATGATCCACCCTACAAGATAAATGCTTCTGGATTACAAGTTCCAATAGGGTACAAAACCATAGCAACCAGTGCATACCACTATAATGGAGTATTGGAGTATGACGCCCACAGTCTTTATGGTTTTTCACAATCCGTTGCAACTCACAAGGCGCTTCAGGGGCTGGAGGGCAAGCGCCCCTTTATACTATCACGTTCCACTTATGTTGGCTCAGGCCGATACGCTGCACACTGGACAGGGGATAACAAGGGAACATGGAAAGATTTGAAAATATCAATCTCTACAATGCTGAATTTTGGAATATTTGGAGTTCCGATGGTTGGTTCAGATATATGCGGGTTCTATCCTGCTCCCACCGAAGAACTTTGCAACAGATGGATCGAACTCGGTGCTTTCTACCCGTTTTCCAGGGATCATGCAAACTTCTATTCTCCAAGGCAGGAGCTTTATCAGTGGAAATCAGTGGCTGTGTCTGCTAGAAACGCTCTAGGAATGAGGTACAAGCTTCTACCGTATCTGTACACTCTGAACTACGAGGCACATACTACTGGAGCACCAATTGCTCGTCCCCTGTTCTTTACATTCACGAATGAGACTAAATTATATGGGCTGAGCACCCAATTCCTGCTTGGGAGCAGTCTTATGGTGTCTCCCGTGTTGACTAAGGGTAAAACCGAGGTCAAAGTTCTCTTCCCTCCTGGTAGCTGGTACAATTTGTTTGACATGACAAAGGTGATTGTCTCAAAAGAATCGCATTACCTCACATGTGATGCGCCTTTACACGTGATCAACGTGCATTTGTATCAGAACGCAATTATACCCATGCAGCAGGGTGGATTGATCTCTAAAGAAGCAAGAAAGACGCCCTTTACTCTAATAGTCTCCTTCCCACTTGGTGCAACTACAGGAGAAGCTAAGGGGAATCTCTTCCTAGACAATGATGAACTTCCTGAGTTGAAACTTGGCAGCGGCTATGCAACGTACATTGATTTCCATGCAACAGTTAGTCAGGGGACTGTGAAGGTCTGGTCCGATGTTCAAGAAAGTAAGTTCGCCTTAGAGAAGGGATTGATCGTCGAGAAGGTAACCGTACTTGGATTAATGGGAACTGGAAGTGCATTTGAGATTGAAGTAGACGGAAATGCAGTTGCAGACACTTCAAAGGTTGAAATCAGCTCAACGGAACACGAATATCCGGAGAACCTGGAAGAGGGTGGGGATAAGATGAAGAATGTGATGGTGGAGGTTAAAGGCCTGGAATTGCCCGTGGGAAAGAAGTTCACTATGTCCTGGAAAATGGGAATCAAGCCCTGAATTCATTTGCATGTTGGTTAAAATGTCCCTGTTGTAGTAGTGTTTATGTTGCCAAATTTGAGTTCAAGAATCAAGAGTTTAAACGTGAATGAAGGTTGTGAATGGTGAGGAGATGGCGTAAAAACTGTGTTCATCCTTTCCATTCAAGTGATTTTCTTTTGTTATTGAATATTCCTACCATTATGTTTCAGAAATTTGGCTTATTACTTGCTTTAATTACATTTGCTCCTGAAATTCCTTTTGGCTTCTTGAAATTGTTTAAACTATAAATCAACGTGGAAGTAAATATTGAGTGCTATACCATTAAAAATGTAGTTAATTACCAATTTCCTCTTACATAAATCTTTTCATTTTAAGCCGTAATTAATCGTTTTATATCAAAATATGATTCAATACTTCAATAGTATGCTTCACTCATAAAATAATAAGCAACATACTCAACTCCCATAAATGAGAAAAAATGCTTATAAATTTAATAAAACTTAAACTCAAAACTTCATGCTTGTAAAAATTCAGAATCTCTCATCGTTTTTATTATAAAAAAAAAAGTTAACATATGTTGATCAAAGTCATCTAGTCATAAAGTAAATAATTTTATTGAGAATATTAATTCATAAAAATATTGCATAATATTCTAAAGAGTATATGAATTATAATTTATAATTCAATTCACTAAAAAACTAAAATAAGGTGGTAGTTTGTACAACGAGAATATATTTATGATTATGTAAACCTTAGAAAAAATAGTTGTAATTTATCAAAAATATTTTAGTAATGGTGTCACAAATTACTGTTTATGAATGAAAAAAAATATACTTTGTTCTATCTTAGCATGGATACTTCAATAAATCATTTCATTTCACTTTCCTATAAAAACCCTTTTTTATATTTTAATATGAATTTTGGGCATCTGATGCTTTTCACTGTGTTCTTGGAATCATGATAATAGCTATTTTATTTTATTGAGTGGAGTAATACGGTTTATAATTAATACTACATAATTCGAAAACGACTATTAGATCATACATTATTTCAGTTTTTAATTTTTGTTCTTTCATGACATTATTATTATATTTAAATATTAAAGACTAATGGTGTATATTAATAATTTTTAGATTAAAATGAAGCAACAAACAAAAAATCACTATCATGTATGATGTTTAGAGAATTTAAATTCATAATGTTTAATTTATAAAAAATCTTAAAATTTATCATTAGAATAAGATATTATTATTAAGCTACACAGATAGTTAGAGTAGTATGGGTCCCCCTCCCCAATTTGATGATTGCAAATTATTAGCACTGTCTTTAGCCATGTAGCATCAAACCTACGACTTGTTTTTCACAATAAATCATACATTAATAAAATGTTCAATCACGTCTCGTTTTTTGTCCATCTTCGTAATCGTATCATCAAGTCAATAATTAAACAAATATTATTATTATATTTTATAATAAAATATTAACTTATGAAAACATTTAAGCTATAAATTGTAGATATTTGTGTTTAATAATGAATTAATTAAGAAAAAAGGGAAAATTGAAGGAAAAAACATGTTTGTAATGAAATTGTCAAGTGAAGAGGGATTAGACCCGAATCTCCAAAGTAAGGGATAAAAGATCTGAAAGTGAGTGATTGACTGAGTGAGAGGTAGAGAAACCGGATCGGATGTCTTGGCCCGGAACAGAGGCTAGAGAATGGAATGAAAGAGTGCAGAAGTCACAGGACAATATGATTTCAGACACAAAATCTTCAACGAATCAACCCAAAAGTCGGGTTTCTGCAATGGACCTACCCACCTACATTGACTCAATTCGTAACGCTCCACTTCCACCACCCACCGACTTCAGAAACCGAAACGGACGGCTCTGCTTTTCCCTCTACCTCTTCCAAAATTCCTCGTAATTAACGTTACCAATACAATCTATTAATATATATATTTGAAGGCGGTCCTTTTACCCAAAATCTTCAATTTTGATCAAATACTAATTTTTTAGAATTTTGATTTTTTTTAATTGTAAAATTTTTTATTTGGTAAGTAGGCATTAATGTATATGTCATAACTTTTAATGCATTTATCATATTTAAATTATATCCCCTATTTATTATTATATTGATAGATATTACTTATTACTAATTCATACTTTTCAAATTAATTTTTCAGAAACTATTATTTTAAAAAATTACATAAATATATATTTTTTGAAATGCTAGAAATTACATAAAAAATTTGAAAGTACAACAAAATGTACAAAAATTTGAAAATTTCAAAATTACTTTTTCAGGAATTACATATTTTCATAAATTTGAGAAATATAAACTTTCAGAAATTACAAAAATTAATAAAATTATTAGAAATTATCTTTTTGAAATTCATAATTATAAATATGATAATCATTATTCTACCTCAACGCGTATTTTTAAAATTGAAATAATTTTTTAATTGAATATATCTATTGTCTATTATTATTATTATCTATTTTATCTATTAATATATATATATATACATTAATATATATATATATATTTATATAGTTGAAGGAAGTGTTTTAACAAAATTTGAGCAATTTTGACTCAATCCTAATTTTTTTGAATTTATAATTTTTTTATTATAAAAATACCTAATTGTAAATATTAATGGTGAATATTTAGATTAGTAACCTTCCATATTTTTCAAAGTCCACCTTTCTTATTTTCCAAACTTGCATGATTCAGGTTCTCAAGATTTATGCAAATATTTATGGTAAATTATAAATAAGGATGTTGTATTTTCTTTAGAAAAAATGTTAGTTATCTTTCTCTTTCCTTAAATTTCAAATTCTAACATAATTCTTAATTAATTTATTTGTTGGATATCGTTTTGTGATTTTTGATGTTCTTAAATCTTAGGCAAATATGAACGAAAGAAGGGTGCTTTCTTAAGCCAAGGTATATGGAGACAAACAAATTATCTGATTGTTTTATATATATATATATATATATATATATATATATATATATATATATTATTAGTTATTATATTTCATGAATTTATCAATATATTATCATTTTTCTTGAATTCATGAAACTTCTTATGTTTGAATTTTTTTCAATTGGTTTTTAATTTTTTTGACTATCAATTTTTCTTTTTATGATATTATGAAAGATAGAAGCTTTTTCATTGCTTTTTACTTTTTTTACTATCAATTTTTTTGTTTTATTAGTTCATGAAATATATGATTTTTGTTCTAATTATATATTTTTAATTTTTTATTTATTATTTTTATGAGTTCATGAAACTTTCTTATTTTTTAAATCTTTTTCATTGATCTTTAATTTTTTTTACTATAAATTTTCGTTTCATAAGATCAATAAAAATAAAAATAAAAATATTGCTTTTTACTTTTTGAATTATCAATTTTTGTTTCATGAGTTCATGAAATATATTTTTTTTTGTGTTAGTTATAATTATTTTTATTTATTTGTTTATGAGGTCATAAAATTTCTTATGTTTGAAATTTTTTAGTTGATTTTTAATTTTTTTTATTATAAATTTTCATTGTATGAGATCAATGAAGATCGAACAAATTTTCATTGCTTTTCACTTTTTTTATTACCAATTTTTGTTTAACGGTTTTATAAAATATTTGATATTTTATTTAATTATAATCATTTTGATTTAATTTGTATTTATTATTTTTTGATGAGTTTGTAAAATTTTCTTATGGTTGAAATTTTTTCATTGATTTCTTACGATTTTTTCAATCAAACTTTGTTTCATGAGATCATGAAGATTGAACTTTTTTTCATTTTTTTCTACTTTTTTACTATCAATTTTTGTTTCATGGTTTGATGTAATATATAATTTTTGTATTAATCGTAAATTTTTTTAAAGAGCTCACACAACTTTTCTTATGTTTGAATTTTTTTATTGATCTTTCATTTTTTTTTTATCAAATTTCATTTTATGAGATCATGAAAGATGAAATTTTTTTATTGATTTTTACTTTTTTTACTATCAATTTTTGTTTCATGAGTTCAAAAAATATATGTTTTTTGTGTTAATTATAATTATATTTTATGAGTTCATGAAACTTTTCTTATGTTTGAAATCTTCTTCACTGATCTTTAATTTTTTTTACTATCAATTTTTATTTCATGAAATCAATAAAAATAAAAAAAATTATTGCTTTTGACTATTTTAATCATCAATATTTGTTTCATGAGTTCATGAAATATATGAATTTTGTGTTAGTTAAAATTATTTTTATTTAATTTGTATCTTTTTATCTGTTCATAAAATCTCTTATGCTTGATTTTTTTTTCACTGATTTTCAATTTTTTTTATTAGTCATTTTGTTGGTTTATTATTTTATTTCATATATTATATGTTGAACTTCAACAAGTTAATTATATTTTCATCATATACTTTGCAATTTATCATCTCAAGAATTTGCTTAAATTTTATTAACAAAATTTTGAATAGTATGGTAATATATTATTAAAATCATACTTGGATTTATTCTTAATAACTTTCTTCAATATAAAGATGGTTGTTTTTTAGTTTATAAAAGTAATATTTATTCAATTATTTCTATTGATATATCTCTTTGTATACATTATGAATTTTTTTTTTTTATATTCAGGCAATGTAATTTGAAAAACAAAACTTATTTGTATGATTAATTTAAACCATCTCTTTTATTTTATTTTAAAAATTTTATAAAAAATATTTTATTTATTAATTAATTTAATTCGTGCATAACACGGGACACACGCTAGTACAATATAATGTTTGTAATCAACGCCAAAAGAAATACAATGTGGAATCCGTGCGTAGGAAACGGCAAGCCGGGGGACGCGTGTCGAGGTCTGCGTAGGTGTCACCTCCTGCAATTTTGGCGCGAAAAATAGCGTGGCGGTGGGTCCGCCGCCTTCGCCTATGGCGGGAAGACGAAGCAATCCCTCTCGCCCCGCCCCACTCTCCTCAACTTGCGTACCCTACTTTGCCTCCTCTCACTCTCTTAAAAGTTAAAAACCGCCCAAGTTGGTTGGCATGCATGACCATACATAGTACATCAAATGATTGCATACATGATGCGCATGCTACATGTACCATGTTATGCACATGACCTGCTCCCTATCATCATGGTTTCACATCACAATAACACTACTTGTAAAATAAATAAATAAATTAATATGTTGAATTTTATAAGATAAAATTAAATAAATAATAAGATAAATTTAATTTATAAAAATTATTGATATAATAAAAATATTAGTGCCATAATATCACAAGACCTCCTTTGTGAGCAAAAAGAGTCTTTTATTTTTTATATTAACTAGCAATAGTGGGATGTAATTTCGGCATACATAATTTTATTAAATTTAATACGAGAATTATTTATATTATTTTAGATTAATTAAAAAATTCAATTCATATGAACAAGTACTCAGAGCGAAATAATTTCAATAAAATAGTTATTATTACGTAAAACGACATTCTATATGAAAGATAATAGATTTCTATTAAGTCAAAATGAAAATATTTCATAAACTAAATCCTTTTTGTCACGAGTCGATCTATTTTATAGTTGTACATACTTTCCATTGTGTAATAATAATTGCAGATCACAATAATATTATGTATCAAAACTTTCAAATTAAAATGATTCTATATTTCTATCTCAGATTTATAACTTTTATCTTCTTTAAATTTTGTAAACATTACTTTTTACATGTCAACAATTTACTCTCTATCACCACTTCTAATGAAAATTATTCAAATATGATTAAAACATTTTATTTTCAATACAAAACATGTGGTCAATATTTGATTGAATTTTTCTTATTTCAAATTATATTTCATCTCTTAATTTATTTCACAAATACACATAATATGTACAAAATTAACATTGTTTATTTTAATTAAAAAATATTTTATATACAAGATGTGTATATATTAATTAAGATTAAAAATACGACATAATTTAAATAAAGAAAATCAATTGGGGTCAAGACGACTATTCAAATAATGTGTTATCTAATAATTTTTATAGTCCATCTGTATAAAAAGAAAAAGAAGAGATCCATTACCAAAGACAAAATAAATATTTTTTTCTTTAAAAAGAAGTGAAAGCATAACAAATACGCTTTACAAAATTATTAATTAAAGAATAAAAGTGAAATACACACTCTCAGTCTGTTGGTATATACTTTGTAAAAAGATAAAAATACATATACTTTAATACACACACGTACGTATACACGTACGAAGAATGTCACGTGATCTGGCAGTGCATGTGGATGGAGAGATCACGTGAGATGGTGATAATGAAATGAAATAGCTAGTGGGGTTGAATGGGTGGTGTGCGTGGGAGTGGGAGTGGGAGTATCTGAGTCGTCTAGGTGTGGCTACAGTGGGGAGGGGGGTACGGATTGGTTGCGGTGGGGGGACAGGACAAATACTGCGGCTCTGCCGACGTGGAGAGATCTGAGACGTAAGATTCGCAACTGCTAGAAAGATGCAAACAGAATCACGTGATGTGTGGATGGCCTAGGTGCTTTTATTATTATGTTTGCCAAAGATCCGCCGTGTAATCTATCAATGCTCCAGTTTTAAATTGCTATAAATTCCCACACTTTGTCGTACCACTGTTTGCTGTTGCTGTTGCTGTGCCTTCCAACTTTTAAAATTGTCCAAACACAACAATTAATATTGTAGTATTTTTATTAAAGCTTTTTTTTTTTTAAGTTTGGTTAATAATTAAAATAATATTCTCAGTTATTTAATGCAATCATTATGTATTCTTTTTGTTGTGAATATATCTTTATTTATTTGCATCTAAACATTTTTTTTATGTAGAATTAGTAAATAATTCGACTTAAGTTGTTATATATTATCACAAAGTTGCAATAATGGGATGCTCTAGTAAAAAAAAAAAAATTTGACTGCTAACAATCATTTGATTCAAACTTTTAAGTTAAATTTCAGGTGTTTTTTTCCCTATAGTCTAATATTGTAATTAAGACAAAAAAAGAAGATATATTTAGGTTTTCAGAAGAAAAATGGGAGTGAAAGTGGAAGAAGCACGTTGTGCATGACATGGCATGGTGTCTTAATTATGTTTGCAGGAAGCATGGTTCGTTTGTTTATAGTCTATTTTATTTATAATAAAGTCGAGTATCGTCCATAATAATAATAATTATTATTGTCCATATTGATCGTGATATAAAGAATTGGCCACCTACTTAGAGATGTAATTATTAATTTAATAAAAAAATATGTAGGGGGATCTTATTGTCTATTCTCCGTCCCTAGACTAGACACCAATGATATTTTGACCTTTAAGAATTGGAAAAACGGAGAAGACATTGAATGAGACACATCAACCTATTATTATTATAATATTACATATACTATTATGCTCGTGAAATGGTCTGTGCAATCCCAATAATTAAATACTTGGTCCTCGACTAAAAAAGAAACCCTCACATATAAAATCTGATACTTTACCCAAATTTCACATTTATAAATAATATAATGTTTAGAATAATAATTGTACTGAATGGTTAGCTTAGACGTCAAAGTGCAAAGCAAGATCGATGCCAATAATTTTTAGGCATTAGCTCTATTTGATTATGCTATTGCATTGTCAAATAGAAAAAAATATTACAACATATTAATGATGAAATCTATCAAAATGACACCATCACATTATTTTCCTACTTTGATTATTTGTCTAGTAGGGAAAAATATAATCCAATTTATGGCCTTTTATATGAACTAATTACATATATGGTTTTCATATAAGATGAAATACATGATGAACACGTTGTCACCTCAAAGCGTTATTATAGTTTGTACATGGCAATACATATAGAACTATTAAGGTATAATACATATATATATGTGTGTGTATGTATTTTGATTGTGTACTGGTCTACTTGAAATGAATGGTGTCACACTAGATGCATATTTTATTGTGTTATTTTGAGAATGGATTGATTATATCGTAATTACGTGATTATTGGCTGACAGTCAAATAAAGAAAGTGATAAGAGAAATCAATGAGCAAATAGAAGGATTATTGGAGAAATAATTCATTAAAGTACTTCACCTATGGAAGCACCAATATTGTTCGTGAAAAAAGAAGGATGATAGTAAAAAGTTGTGTGAAAAAGAAATACCAATTATAAAAAAATGATGATATGTTAGACGAGCTGAAGGGAGCTATGGTATCTCGCAAATTTTAATTATTCAACGAATTTTATTATATAAGAAAATAGAAATAAAAACATGTTAAAAAATTAAAATAATATAAAATTAGTGAACATTATATTGTGAAATTTAATTGAGAAAAAGGAGTTGTGTTACTCGTTGGTATAAGGGCTCAAAAGAGGGAAAAAACCAAAGGGAAAAAGGGAATAAAATCAATACTTAATCAAGAAAAAAAGAACAAAGGAAAAAAAAGAAAAGAGAAATGGAAAAGAAAGTGGTGAGCAGTGGGCTCTCATCTCATCATCTTCCTTGTGTACGCTTAATACAACAATTTTCTTTCCCTATTGCAATAACTTAACTTGATGGTCAAGTTTCACAGTGGCACAACTGTAAATATCTCCCAACCACAGCCCCAATTGTTTAACAAGTTAGCTGTAGTCGACTACCAGAAGTCAGAAACGCCTACGTTGCCGGATCGCAGCATTACTAGCGACACAGTAACGCCCCAGCACTCGAACTCCATGCTTGGCGTGGTCGCCTGATATATACTCCCCACCAATGAGGCAATTCTATTGGGTCGTGAGGTTCACGCGGAGTGAGGGAGAGTAAGATGCGATGCCCAACAGCATAAGTATCTTTTACCAACCATGGGATGGCATGATATGCATGAAATGAAAGATGGGGGCGATGGTCATGCTCCATGGATGTGCATTGCCAGCTCATCATGCATTAACTGGCTTACCCCAATTACGTATACACAAAATCTCTACGTATATCTACAGTATATATACACCACCACAGAAAGCCCATTTTGACCGCATAGGGAAAAGTGAATCCCAGAAAACCCATTTGTAACAGCAGCAGGCAGACGAAAAGCCACGCAGAGACAGACACACAGTGGGTGGGTGAGAAAAGGACCCATAAGGGCGGAAGAAGAGAGTGAAAAACAGAAATAAAAACAAAGCAGGTGTGGCAAAAGCGTATAGACATACGTATGTCTGTATGTAACTAATAAATTGATTTTTTTTATTTATTTGATTTGTTTCAGATTTTCGATGGCTACACATGATATTTTCTGGTGATATTTCTAATTTTTTTTTTTTTCATCTTCACTGGCCTTGAGATTTGCGTTCTTGGTCAGTCAAATTGATGGTGGTGGTGTTGTGAAATAAAAGAAATGAAATTAATACAATACAACTGTTGTTTCTGGGTCTGATAGTTCACTTTTTGCACTCTATATTTACACACTTGACTGCCCTTTATTTCTCTTCATTTGCTAGTAGTAGAAGAGGTCTATATCAACTGTTGGTTTCTGCTTGTCTTTCGATAGTACCAGAAGTCTGATCTTTTGTCATGTTGTGTGTTTTGAAGAAATCATAACCATTGATTCCTAATCCCTTTTCTACGTTCTTCAGAGTGTTTCTACTTCGTTGGTTCTTGATAGATAGATAGACAGGCATATAGTGTTTATCTTTACACTCTATAAATAGGTTGTATCTGATTCGATTTCTTTTTTCTCTTCTTCGGGTGCTCTGGTTTTTTTATTTTCTGAAGAGTTGAGAAGAAAAGGAGGCGGCTTTCTGAGACAAGGGGGTTTGGAGCAAGAGATTTTATGTCGGCAAGTTTTGATTTGGCTGTTGTGTCTGGGGCTCCGTTGAAGCTCTGTTTCTCATCGGTCTCTTCAGCATCTGCTAACTGCATGCCAAGTTCCCTCTGCTGTGCCCTCCAGCAGAGCAACCTCTCTTTCTTCCCGACTGTTTCGATGCGTTTGAGGCCCAAAAGGTAAACACCTTGCTTCCTTAAACCCTCACGGGTTTTGTTATTCTTCTTCTTTTTTTTTTTTTTTTGTTTTCTGCATCCCTTTTGTTTTCTCCATTGTTCTGACAGGTTTTATGGGTGGTTTTAGTGTTTTCATGAGCCGATCTGTTGTGTACTTGGTTGTAATTATTGTGTTTTTTCTGTTTTGTGTTGTTGCAGGACTTGTTCTGGAGTCGTTTGTTTTGGGGGTTATCACATAAATCGGCTATTAAATCTTTTCTTGTTCCTGAGAGGTCCTCTTACTTAATTACTCACTGGTTGAAGCCCTTTGATCTTCATTTCCATCGTTTCTTTGCCTTTGTTTGTTTGATTGATTTATTACTTTGGAGGGTACAATTTCTTGGGTATTCTTTTGAGGGGGTTCGGAGTAGTTTTAACTGTAAAAAATCATGCCAGAGCCTCGAAAGCCAGTTCCTTTGAATAAAGAAACTATAAGCAGAAAGCAAAAGTTTAAGCCTGAACCCACTAGGCCCATGAGGAAAGTCCGAATCATTTGCAACGACCCTGATGCAACCGACTCATCCGATGATGACGAAGTGAGCGAGAAGAAGGTCAAGCGCATCGTCCATGAAGTTTGTTTCCCTATTGGTGAGCCGAGTCGAGTATCAAAATCCCCTGAATCCGAGAGCTCAGTTCAGGACAGTAACAATGGTGAGAAAAGCTCCAAGAAGAAAAGGGTTCTTCCCTTGATTGAAAGCAAGCCGAGCCCGGTTACAGGGAAATACAGAGGCGTTCGCCAGCGCAAATGGGGCAAATGGGCTGCCGAAATACGGGATCCTATTCAGCATAAGAGGGTCTGGTTGGGTACTTACAATACTGCTGAGGAGGCATCGAGAGCTTATGAATTGAAACGGCTGGAATTTGAGGCATTGGCTAATAGCACAGACTTCTCATCTGAAAAGAGCTCGAATGATGAGAATGATACACCTGTTTGTTCTGTTGTGGTTTCTAAACCAACTGAGAACCTGAAGCAGCAAAATGATGCTGCTCTCTGCGTATCCACTGAGGATTCCAGTGGAAGTGCTGTCTCACTCACTTCCACACTTCTCTCCATCATCCGTTCTTGAATTGGATTCATTGACCTCGGCTATTAATGTCAAATGTGAGGATGAGAAGCCTAGTGATGCATCCGTGGAGGCTAATGTTGCCGAGCAGAAAGTAACAGTAGCTGATACTGGACTAATGGATGAGGAACTGATGGCACTGGCGCAGATTGGAGAAGAGTTGGACTTGGATATGGAGCTTCATTCGCTCGTAGCAGGTGGTGATTTTGCCCCTTCACTGGATGATTTTGTTGATGGATTCGATGACCTCCCGATATGTGGGTTCGATGATGGTGATAATCCTGGTGCATTGCCCGATTTTGACTTTGATTTCGATCTTGATGCTTGCAACGAAGCCTTTGCCTGGATGGATGATGCACCGACTCTGATGGGTCCGTCCCTCAACATAGCATGCCCATAAGTTTTGCAGCTAGTAGGTTTTTATGAGTCTTGGTATTTATTAAGTTGAGTGTTATGAAGGACTGGACAATTCAGTTCTGAGATGTTCTTGTGATTTGTTTGTTTGTTAAGAGAGATTTTGTGGTGAGGGATGATGATGTTCATCTTTGATCTTTGTATTGTTAGGAGGTTGGAGAGTCCTTTGGGTTTTCTTGTGCTATTAGAGCCGTCCAAGGGGGCTTCAAGCCCAGTCAGTCATGGTTCAGCTGTTGCAGCAGAGTCTTTGTTACTAGTTATTTCATTCATCCCTCTGTCTCTCGGTTTTTGGTCTAAACATGAGATGATGTTCAAGTTCAATTGCCTCTTTTAATTTATTTTTATTTTCTGAATAATGTATTTTGTGAATTTTTGTCTGGTGGGCTTGAGCACTCAAGATAGCAACAAATAACATCATTTTCCAGGCGTTAAAATCTATTATCAGAGTTCAAAATCAGCAGGGATCTCATCTTGTAGTTGGGGTTGAAAGTTACTTGTGTATATAATTTTTGATGATTCCATCTGCCTTATTTTCTACATAAAAGAAAAAGGAAGAAATGTATGTATCCATTAACATATTAACACTCTATTGACCTCCACTCTCATATGCTTCATGAGGAGATGCCACTCTAGTGACAGTGTGTGTGTGTTTGTGGGCCATTCTTTTTTAAGTGTTCGGTTTGAGAAGCTATAAAAGGCTATCTGCAATCGGAGGCCATTGAAATATGCTCTCTGCTAGCTGTATCCCATTTTCCCTTTACATACTAAACATTCTTCCATGCATACCGATTGTGTTAAAAAATAAAAAAAATTAAATTACAACAGATTTAATTATATTTCACTAGTAACTTTTATAGTTTCATATTATATTCTTATTTATACTAATATAAAAAAAAAAGTTCATCCACATTCATAAACGACAGTAAATGACACCGCTGTACAAATTTTTTGTAATGTCAAAAATTTATTTCATGACAAAATAACTTATTCAATTTTTCACAATTTACTTTCATTGATATATTTTTCTTTCTTTATTTCTATTAAAGTAATGTACTAATTTATATATTTTATTTTTATTTATAACATGCACACAAAAAAAACATATCATGGATGTTAGTAAAATAAAATCAAAGGGGAATTGGGGGGGTTGGTTGGTGAGAATTTTGACACTGCTTTAATGTGCTGGACAGTTGCTTCTTGCTTGGAATTAATCAACTCCATTCAATTTTTTTGATGGCTTTGGCCCCAATCCAACTCAATTTACTAATAATTGTCAAAATTATTGTTTCTGTTAACTGTTGGGGGAGGGCAGAGTGGGGTTTTGATTTGAGGGCCAGAAAATAAGAATTGTATTTTTCTGATGAAATATTATTAATTAAAATAAATCGATTATAAGTATAGTCATTTTTTGTTAATTCAATATCCAAAAAAGACTATTACAGTAATTATATCCTACTCAATAACACCTACCTGTTAATTCAATATCTAACAAAGACTATTATAATAATCATATTCTGTTCAATAACACATACTATTACAGTAAACAACAACTCCTACTATGCAATAGACAACTCCTGCTATACACCAGATAATATCCCACGCACCTGTCGGAATTCGAACTTAAGACCTCTAAGATCATAAGGCCTCAATTTCGCCAACTGACGACTTCATTGGTAAAAAAATATGAATTATACGGTAAATGGTTAATGCATTGCATTTGCATTTACATGGTGGCCAACATCGACACACCACACCCACCACCCTCTCATCTTCTAATGTCTCTTTTACCTTTTCTTCTTCCTATGCGTTTATTGTGACTTCATTTAATTGCTTCTCTATACTAATCTTAAAAAAAATAAAAAAAAATAAGTATTTTTCATACACAAATCACGATTAATGACTTCACTATATCTAATTTTATAAATAAATATATTTATTTATTTTAAATAGTCCGCTGCACATTATTTTTTAATTGCGAATATACTATCTATTTTATCCTCAAGTTTTACTTATATGAATAACTTGATCCACTTTTAATTATATATTGATATTTTATTTTTAAAATCTGTATTATATATATCTGATGATATACGCTTAATAACTGCGTGTCAGGATGCCTAATACTTCTTTATGTATAAGGGGTTGGCATTTATAGCCCTGATGAATATTTGTGACCTCACCTTTTTTTTTTTCTAATTATAACACAATTCATTACATAATTCTGTAACTTACATATCATATGTTGATTAAACAATCAATAATTCCAACATAAAATTCAAGAGTATATTCTAATCATGTTTTAATGGCTTCAAGAGTATTTAATAGGTGTATAGATATATGATAGTTGGTGTGGTAATTATAGACATAATTACATCAATATCTCTATTATTTTTCATTAAATTCTATTCTAAATATGGCACTCAAAATTTAGTAATGGGAGGGAGGAGGGTGTGAGCAGAGTAATATTATTATTGCTTGAGAAAAACAACATTAACAGCTGCTCTTCATTATGTCATTTAAAGTCTGATAAAAAGAGAGTAAGGACACAATTATGATTATTGATGTCATGTTACTTCTCTTGTTTTTTTTTAAATATTTTTTTCCCACTAATATTTACTGTGATTAACTCAGATGTTAGGCGTATACAGTGTAAACAATCACCTCACTACGTACAATTGTCAAATGTGTCAAGTCTCGTGGTAGGTTTCTGTCTCCAGCTTTTACATTCTACCTTATATTGTCCCTAATATTATTTCAATTTAATTGTTCAAATTATGTGATTAATAATTGTACTTTTAATCTTTTATGTCCCAACTAATATCTGTTTGTGATGCCGCACAAAAGTAAAAGAGACTAAAATAATAATTTTATTATTTAAAAAACGATTCGACACATTTAATTGTAATCTCGATTTAAAATTTTCTCATCGAATAAAGACAAGAGGTTTATATACTACTACCTATGTGCTATTTATATATGTTCGGTGGTGTCAAAATACTTTTTTATCCTTCACTTACTTCTAATACAAGATTATGATTTGTTTTAATAAAGATAACAACATAATTTGCTCAACCAAGTTGTATTATGTGGTTGTCTTTTAATTTTCTTGATTCGAGAAAGTTCAAATTACCCTTTAATTGATTTATTCCTACATCAATTTATTTCGGAAAAAAAATTGAGTTTTATTTGTGAATGTAACATATTTATTGTATAATCGTAACAATTAAATAATATGATTATTTATTGTATATATTCTGGATTACTTAAAAGTATTCATGTTATATTCTAAGTTGGGTTTCCTAGTATATATGTTATTTAGTGAAAATCTCAAATCTAAGAGACTTTATAATTATTCTTGCAAGTCACGCGTCGTCCTCTAAATATAAAGCGATATATTACAGTAAATTTTTTTCATATTTAATATAATTACAAATATTTTTTTATTATTTGCAAAATTATCGATACTTTCCTAGTTTTAATAATTTTCTAGCTAACAACTATCAAAATTATCATAATATTTGCAAAACTATCGATACTTTCCTAATTGTTAGCCAGAAAACTATTTAAACTATAATTATAAAAAAACTATCATTTGGAACTATCAAAATTGTTCTTATAACTTTTTACCAAATCGCATTACAAAAACTACATAATTTCATCAAGTATAGTTTAATATTTATAATGATTTTAAATATTAAATGAGCTTGTTGCAATTTATAAGAATTTTGCTGTTACATGGATCATAAGTTCTCCTAATTAATCTCCTGTTTCTTTTAAAAAAAATGTTGAAAGCATGTGGGTTTGAGTTGATTGATTTGGCCCATTAGAACATCATGGAAACAAAGTCATTAATATGTCGGGTCTGGGATATGATCTTCTCCAACTATACCCACTCCACAAGAAAATATCTTAATTTCTTGATATTTTATTATAAATCTCAGGAAACCTCTTTTTAACTTGAACTATGTCCGATTACACTAAATTAATTATATACATTGGTCGAGATCAGTAACAAACCTAACAACCTCGTTGAAGCTTATGTTCCGAGTCTTGTGTAATAGCTTCATCTCCTACAGTCCACAATGTAGATGATTGAAAGGGTGAATTTTTTGAATTTGTTGGGATCACCTTCTATTATAATAATTCGATACTTAAATTGAAATTTTGAATTTTTAAAATAATTCAGAGCGTAAAATTGAACCTCTTAACAATTAATGCATAGAAGGACAACTCTTATTTATATGGGCCAATTGTAGTCAACCATACGGATCTACGGATCAGTTCTGGAGCCCTTAAATAAAAGAGTTTCAATGACTATCATCATGGGTTGGTGGGTCAAAATGATCCGACCCTGGTATAAAAACACGCAATTTTTTTTTTCTATTTGATATTTTAATCTTTTTTAAAGATATTTTTTTTTTTGAAAAATTTAAACTGAACAACTATATCATATATAAATAAGTATAATTACATTTATTATATGATGATTTACCCGACTAAAATTGCTAAGAAATAATGTAATTAAATATAATTTAACTAGAATTGGGGATCATGAAAAATAAGTGTAAAATAAAATCCGGGATCATAGGCTGACTTTGTGTTGATTGGCTGAAACATCATTATGGGTCGGTTAGCTTTGAATAATTTCCACATAATTTATTTGCTTTAATGTTTGCAGAAAGAGGAAGAATGAGTTGTTTATAATTTGTTGTTGACCAACTCTCTCTATAGAATATGTATTTTGGAAAGAAATCCTTTGGATACTTCTCAAACTACACATCTTTCCATGGCCCCAACACCTCTTCACCTCTAACTTTGGCATTGCAAGTTGCAATTTTAGGTAGATGCTTATTGCATGATTGGTATGTAGAATTGAAAATAAGTCAAAATTATATGAATTTAGGAATTGAATAATTAGAAGGTAATAGAATTGTCTTTTTTAGTTAATTTTATTCACATAATTGATAATTAGAAATAGTGATATAATTAAAGTACTTTTATGACGAATTTGTCTTTAGTATTTTTTTAAATTACTTATTTATATTTTATTTAATATATCAAATTCAATTATATAATAATAGTATTTTATGAATCGCTTATAGAAGGTTATAACAAATGTATAAATAATCTTATATATATATATAATATATATTAATATATATATATATATATATATGAAATTTTTTGTTTATTTTCATAAGAAATAATTTATATACTCAATCATAAAAGTACATGTCACGACCATTTTGCTCTCGAGCTCGAACCGCACATAATGTTTTAAATAAGTTGAATAATAGAAATAAATAAATCAATCAAGCTTATGTTAATTTGAAGAATTTAAACAATTCTACAACGGTTTTGCTCTGGAGTCTTTACTATATACGCATAATGTTTTAAATAACCCAAATAATAAAAACTTGTCCGATCCAGGATTATGTTAATTTTGGAGATTTAGTTTTATATTATTATAAAAAAGATATGCTATAGATATAAAGTGATAGTTTTAACATTACTGCACCAATTTGATAACTGTATCGTTGCAAGAAGCTGCAATCAACATATGATCACTTAAAGAATGTTGCATCTCCACCGTAAGTGGCCTTAGACAGGACGACCCAATCAGACAAACATAGAAGATGGGCTTTTCAGACCAACTGATCATGTCTTTGCCATATCTAGTTCGTTCATTTTGTAATACCCCATGGCCCATTGCTGTTGCTAGCTATGCCAGGTTTTAACTACTCTATAGTGTTTGGAAAGCACATAAGATATTTATACTCATATACAACGTTTTTTATTATGGAACCTAGCATATGTTGTTAGATTTGATTAATATAAAGTAAAGTTTGGTGTCATAGGAAAACTTTTATATCACAGTCTTAACTTATTGCTGAATTTCATAACAACATTGTTATACTGCGAAAATGTTATTGCTACAATAAGATTATGGTAAATATTAACTAGAAGACTAATGATACAATTATTATTGCAAGAAAAAAATATTTCATAAATATAATGATACTTATAAGAGAAAGACCGAATTTTGATCTTAAACATCGATATATAGTAAATATTTAACAGTCTACTAGTTAAGATTAATAATGGATATGCGACAACGTATTTAAGTTCAAATTTAGTAATAATTTAAAGAACTTATTAGTAAAATTGTCTTTATCCATACCGACCTTAAATCGAACTTACGATCATGTATTCTTAAGATTACCGTTAACGGTTTTCACAATCTTCATTTATTCGCCCTCTACCTAAAAACGAAATAACTAACACTTTTGTCTCGTCCGAAAACCCTTTTTTTTTTTTTTTCTGTTGATCTTTAAATTTTATTGAATATATATAACGTCCTTGTGTGTAGAAGATGACATTCTTTCATTTTACTTATTTTTAATATTTTTGAAATTATATTAATCACTACAAGAAGATTGTTCAATAGCAACGAAAAAAGATTAGCATCAAGATAATTAGCAACTAAAACTCTCGTTGCTAATTTAAATTATCAAATACAAGAAATTTACTTGGCAATGAATTTAGCAAGGGAAATTAACTTGCTACGAATTTAGCAATGAACTGTTTAAAAGATATATATTAAATAATGTAAATTAGCAACGAAAATTTACTTGCTAATTAACTCGATGCTGATTTTAACATCAATTTTTTTCATAGCTATTGATCATTTTTCTTGTAGTAAATGTTGCATTATAATTATGTGAGGGGGCAAATTAAAGATTAATATTGATGAACCCTGAATAATCTTATCTGGAATTTCCATTCCCTAAAATCTTAATTTCCAGATAATGTTCAATTTAATTCTCTAATTTTGAATCAGTGGTCATAAAAGTTAAGGTTTTTATTTCTTGGAGAATCTTTTTTAATTTCTAAGGTCAGATAGGGTCGAAGCCAGCTCTCGCCCTACCTCAACTGAACTTGTTATATGTATCTCGGTTGCTTACGAGAAACACATGAACCAAACCATGGAAAAGCTGACGCCCACGCCACGATTAAAATGGTTAGAATCTTGTATTCTGATCCAGACGCCACTGACTCATCCTCCGATGAAGAATTCGATACAACCCAGAAAAAGGGATTAAAGAGAAAAACCCTTGAAATTGTTCTTCATCAGGTGAATAAGAGTTCTGGTTCTGCTTCCGAAGTTTCTCCTGAAAAGAAGCTCGAGGGCTCGGAGAAATCCCCGTCGCTGGATGTCGGGAAGAAATTCGTGGGGGTGCGGAGGAGAAAATCGGGGAAATACGCTTCTGAAATCAGGGATCCCACCATCAAGAAGCGAGTTTGGCTGGGCACTTTTGCCACTCCTGAGCAGGCTTCCAGGGCGTATCTTGCGAAGAAGAAAGAGATTGATGAGAAGCTGAAAGCGAAACAAGGGTTTGATCCGGTTCCCAGTGAAAAACCATCTGACAAAGATTCCCCATTTTCAGTTCTCGAAAATGAAACCTCGGACTTGACCAATGAGACGGGCCATGCCGATGCTGTGAAAGATCAGGAAGTTTTCGGTGAAAACAAGGTTTCAGAAAATAAAGATCACAAATTTGGGTTCCTGAATGGTGTGCAAGTAGTTGACAACAATGGTTTCATGGTTGGTGAGTTCAGTAAAATCGATGATCTCAGCCTCCCCTCAACGGAAGATGGGGTTTTCTGCCCGGACATTAGTACTTTTGGTACTAAGTGAATTATGTGGAGAGTAGATGTTATGCAAGCTTTCTGGTTACTTGGCTTTCTTCTTTCCGTTTCATCCGTGGAATGTATATATTGTTGTATTGTCTTATGTTTTTCGTTTTATCTTTGATTTCTATGTATTGTACCATGTTCTCTTGCTTCAAGTGGAGTTCCTTAATTGTACTACAATGTAAGGTTTTGTGTCTTGTTGATGATGGATCTTTGTTCCTGATATCAGCTTCAAATTAAGGATCTTTTAGCATCAATGCTCCAAACATGAAATTTTGTTTACAGATGGAGTGAATTCAGCCATTGTCCATCTTATTGATTTCTTAGTCCAAATTCAGGTTCCTGGTTATCCATACATAGCGGTCCTAAAAAAAAGAGGATATTCATACATAGCAAGATAGAAAACCCAATGGCATTTGCCTTTTGATGCGCTTGAGTTTTTGAAAGAATAGAATTCGCGCCAAAGTTAACGGCCACTTAATCTCTATCGCTAGCTAGTATTTCCGTTAGTTTTAACAGACATAACTTTTTTACTGCATTCAATAATGAGAATGAAATACAACGAAAATTTATATTTAGAAATAATATTGGGTTGACGTAATGGACCATGTTAAACTTTCTCGCTACTATTTCATGAAAGTTGTTTGATTCACTTATATCACGCTATCAATATTGGACAAATAGTTATAAATGCTCTTCCAAATTACAAAATATTTACTAAATAACTCGTCATACATTTGATATGAATGATTGATATTAAGATATGATGATATAAGATAGTATTCTTAAGTGTGTCTTTCAGAACACAAGTGATTTACTTCACATGATTTCTAAAATATACCCTACAAAGAATTTATGAGAAATAGGAAACATGTTGAATATGTGTGTCATTTTATCTAACAGAAAAAATAGATAAAATTCAAATAAAGAAAAAAAACCATAATTTGGACAAGTTATCTTCAATAAGATTTGTTTATTTCATGGCGTCCATTAATTAATGATATCAATCACAAATAAGTATATTACTTATTATATAATTTGTTCAAATTCGATCAAACTCAATATGAGTTAAAATTTTCTCTCTTACTAGAACATCAATACCAATCCCTAGCTAACTTAATTCTTAGACATGAAATTCAGGGTTATTCTTAAAAATCATGGGACATTAGGTTTAGTAATGGTTTATGTAACTCGTTTACAAATGTGAACTCCGATCCATGCCAGTCTCTTAAATCATAATTTAACAAGTATATACATCACTATTAAAAAAAAAAAAAAAACTATTATTTGGGATGGAAGAAAACTATTCGTCTCAAATTGAAATGGGTATTGGAACAGATTTAGCTCTAGGGCGGATAATGTCATCATGTGTTTTAAAACTAATTAACAATTTTTGAGATGGATTGACCATTTCAAAACCTATTACAAATTAAGTAAGATTTTGTTACTTGTTGTCCCAAAATCCATCCCAAAAAATGAACCATCTTTGTGCAGCTGGTTGTGTTCCATCTCAAAATTGAAGCGGGCCGGTTTTGCATCGATCATGGTTAAATTGAGATGATTACAGAACAAAAGTATTTGGTAATTGCAAAAT
Organism: Sesamum angolense; assembly: GCA_034509725.1. Lineage (NCBI taxonomy): Eukaryota > Viridiplantae > Streptophyta > Magnoliopsida > Lamiales > Pedaliaceae > Sesamum > Sesamum angolense. Next base: position 10,463,061 of record JACGWL010000001.1, on the reverse strand, counting down.
TGATGCTCGTTGCAAGTTCAAACAACTTTTGCCACAACTTAATAATATGCTGCAAATTTATATACCCACCACAAAATTAATAGCTATTTCCACAATGGTTATATTCCCGTTGCAAGCCCGTCAGAAATTCCATCCTAAAATGTGAAGGCTATTTCTTAACGGCTTATTTTCTGTCTCAAATTCTGTTGCTATATCCGCCTCAAAAAGTTATCTATATATACGTAGGGGTGCAAACGAGCCGAGCTCGAGCCGAGCTCGGCTCAAAATTTGAGCTCGAGCTCGAGCTCCCTTAACTGAGCTCGAGCTCGAGCTCGAGCTCGGCTAGCCCAACAAAGAGGGGCTCGAGCTCGAGCTCAATTGATACGAGTCGAGCTCGAGCTCGAGCTCGAGCAGCTCGCGAGCTCGACTCGAGCTCAATTAATTTTTTTTTTTTAAATATTCGAATTTAAAAAAATATAGACTATTGTACCATATGGAACATATTATTAAAAAAATTTAAATATGAAGCATGAAGAGAATATTCATAAGAAGACTAAAAAGAAATACGATAATTTTTATATGCATTATATTAAATATTAATTTACAAAAAAATATGAAAGTGTACTAAATTGTTGATTAAGATTCTTTTTGAATAATATAAACTATAATACCATATTTTAATATCATCTAAAACTAAAATATGAGATATGGACTAATAGCTTAAATATATAGTGAATAAGTACATTTTGTTGTAATGGAATGAAATTGCAACAATAAAATATATGCATTATATTAAATATTTATCTAAATGTATTAAATTATTGACTAAGCTTGTTTTTAAATAATATAAAACAAAATATCATATTTTAGTATCATCTAAAACTAAAATATGATACACTGACTATAAATTCTAATTATCTAATATATGATGAATTTTTAAAAGAAATATATTTTGTTGTAGTGGAAATTAAAATTATAACAATAAATTCATATACATTATATTAAATATTTATTTACAGAAAATTATTAAAATGTACTAAATTGTTGATTAAGCTTCTTTAGATAATATAAACTATAATACCATATTTGAATACCATCTAAAACTAAAATATGAGATATGGACTAATAATTCTAATATATAGTGAATAACTGAATTTTGTTATAAGAGATTGACAATGATAAAATTTATATACATTATATTATATTATTTACAAAAAATTATCAAAACGTACTAAATTTTCTAATAAGTTTGTTTTTAGATAATATAAACTACAAGAATATATTTTAATATCATCTAAAACTAAAATATGAGATATTAACTAATAATTTGAATTGATAATGAATTTTAAATATTTATTTATAAAAAAGTATCAAAACTTACTAAATTATTGCTTAACCTTATTTATAAATAATATAAATAAAAATACCATATTTTATTATCATATAAATCTAAATAAGAGATATATTGACTAATAATTCTAATATATGATGAATATTGAATATAAACTTGATACAATATTAAATATGCACTTTAATAATATATATATATATATATATATTATATATATAATATATATAATATATTAATAAATAAATAAAAAAAAGGGGGTGAGCTCACGAGCCGGCTCGCGAGCTCACGAGCTCACCCTAAAAGGCTCGAGCTCGAGCTCGAGCCGAGCTTTATTACGAGAGCTCGCGAGCCGGCTCAGCTCATCTTGCACCCCTAATATACGTGTTGTTTCAATATTATTTGTTCTCATCCTCTTAAATCATTAAATCACAAACATACGCTCTCAATCTCTGTATGATTTTTTAGTGTATTAATAATATTAATTAGCATCATTTTCATGTACCGTTGATATTTTTAGTTGATTGACCATGTTACAATTGAAACTATTTTTTTCGATGTAGTTTAATTATAGTTTTTAATTTCTATATTTGAATGTTAAATATTCTAGTGATAACTAATGCATTTATAGCTCAAAAGTATATGTTTGTATATATGTGTTTATATAGTGATCATTATGTTAAGATAATTGAAAAGGTATATAGGCCGAGGAATATGGCTATTACCGTGAGTAATGAGGGGGCTTATTTGTTAGATGTAGGCAAATATCATGGGTGATAGGTGTAATTTCTCAAACCATAGAAAATCTATGTGTAATTACACCAAATGTTAGGGGAGGAGAGTGTAATTATCCCATATAATTATATGAGACTAGTTCAAACGTAAAGCACGACTTTTGAATAAATTTGAGTTTTGATGGAAATCCCGACGACGACATTAGATAGGCAAGAGGACATCTACACTTGGAGAGTGTTTGCAAAAACTTCTGCTTTTAAAAAAGTAATTTTTGTAGAAAAAGTTACAAGTTATAGCAGAATCAAAAGTGAATAGTGTTTGTAAAAAAAAAAAAAAAAAACAGATAAAAGCTAATTGGATAGTGTTTGGAGAAAAAACACTTCCAAAATAAAGTTAATTGATGAAAGACTGTTTTGTCCCTATATATTAAAAATATACTATCTTTTAACTTATTATTTCACTTGTTGTTTGTCATTAGTATTTATTTTTTCATAAAAAAAATAATTTTTTATTTCCATTAGTATTTTATATTTATATTTTTAATTTTTTTTAAAAATATATTTAATTTAATACTGATCCCATTAAGTAATAATTATTAATTCATACACAGTAATTAAACTTGCATGATTGCAAAAAATAATTATATTATTAATTAATCAAATAATAATATGTGAAAGAGATAATATAATTAGATGATATAATACATAAAATATAAAAAAAATTAAAATTAAATATGTGAAAGTGTAAATTTAATTATTGTTAAAATTTAAATCATTTGAAAACTCCGATATCAATTTTAAATTTACAATTTTAAAAATAAATATAAAAAGTAAAGTTGAATTAATGTTATTATAATAAGGATACTAAAAAAATAAAGTTGAATTTATTTACAAAAAGCATTTTGGCCTAAAAGCGTTTTTTTCAACCGTTTCATAAGCAGAAATTGATATTCCAAATACTTCAAAAATACTTTTTTGAAACAGAAGCTGAAAAACACTTCTCAGAAGCGTGCACAGACACTCCCTGAATCTAGGATTGAAAACTTTGCGGGAAATATTTTCCAAGTCCAAGCAAATCTGGAAAATTGGAATTTAGAATTTAGGGTTTAGTATAAAAGAACTCGTATACTTATACTAGTATAGCTGGATTTCCTGGGATAGGTTACAGACAAGAAAGTGAATTCTGGTTTTGTTTTTCGAAACAAGCAGCCGCAGGGGTCACGAAGTCCAAGAAATCCCAGTGGGTGAGTGAGAGAAGGTAATTCATTGGGGTAACTCGGGGAAATATGCTGCTAGAATCAGGCATCCCCTCATGAAAAAACGGCTATGGTTGGGCAATTTCTTCACTCCTAAGGAGGCCTACAAGACCTATCTTTCTAAGAAGCGTGAGATTGATCAGGAGAAGCTGAGTGCCAAAAAACGATTTGATTGGTTTATCTCTGGAGAATCATCTGTCCAAGACTCTTCATCTTCGGATTTGTCGTCTGAAACGGACCATGCCAGTGCTGTGAAAGAGGAAAGTTTTGGTGAAAACAAGGTTCCACAATTGAATCAAGAAGTTAAATTTGGAGTCTGAACGGTGTGCAAATAGTTGACAGGAATGGGTTCCTTGTAGGCGAATTTAGTAAGCTGAATGATCTAAGCATCTGTGCAAGCAAAGACGGGGCTTTCTACTCGGATGCTAGTTTTGATATTAGATGAAACCTGATACTAAAATTTGAGTATATGCAGAAACTATTTTGAGGTTCACGAGCTTGTTCTTCCGATTTAACCAATTAAATACTGATCAGGTCCGGATGTTGGTGTGAGTAAGCTTTATGAACTCGATCTGACTCTCATAAATGTTTGGGATCTAGGCCCGACATTATGTATTTTAGGCTTGTTCAGTAGCATTCAACTCTTCTTTTACGATGTAATTATTTTGATTGAGATTTGAATTGAATGGAAATATAATAAATGGTACTGTATGTTCATGATCCCCCATGGATTAAGTGCTATTTCGAGTTGGGGTTTATATGTGAAAGTGAGTATGGTACCATGTAGCAACATTGGCATGATTGAGGATCTCTTCATCAAGTGTACAGATTTTGGGCAGACTCAAGTCCCAGTCCTGGACGGGGGCAAAAGAGGACGTTTAGGGTGGTACTTAATTCCTTGAGTTCCCGTGGACAGTTAGACGTCTCCCGCAGTTGAAATGATCTGTCTATGTTTTTCCCCTGATGTATAAATGCATAACTAGTTCTTTAATTTCAGTCATGTATTGCAGATTTTTCTTTAATGGAACAATTCTTACACAGTACCAAGAAATATTATCCAATGAAATGCATTAACATTTCATCTTGAATTGTTATTTCGAATAAATAGTACTATGACAGAACCAGCTGAAACCGAACAAGTATATCCAATTTCAGAAAATTTTGTGTAAACTTTCAAGAAAACCCTTTTCTTGGAAGCTTGTAATGCAGTCATCGAACATTTGGCCCAGTGATTTCAGAGGAGGGAGCCCCAACTTAAGAATCTTGCTACTATCCATGGTATGTGGATTGTCATCTCCTTTCTGACTGATACATCTGCAAGAAAGCGGAAAACCTTCAAACTTCGTCCCAGATCTTCATAATAATTTCAATGTGCTGGTACTTGTTTCTATCATGAATCAATCAATATGAGGAGTTCAACTCACTTGTTTTCGTAAGGGTAAGATGGATATTTGGCCCTTAGCATTTCAATGATCTCTGACCAGTGTGCCACTGAGCCTGAACATATAAATCTGCCTGATGCTTTGCTCTCTTCCATTGCCAAAATATGCGCATTCACAACATCATCTATGTGCACAAAACCTACCGTTGTATTTGGATATTCTCCTCTTAGGCCTAAAACAGAACAGCAATGAGTTGGACGGATAAATGAGCTGAATAAGTATCAGTTACATGTACAATAAACCATGGTCTTGTCAAAGTTTCATTCTTCAAAAATCTAATTTCATTTTCAACACTACGGCAATCTAACCTTTAACAACGGCCAATAAAAGTAGCAGTGTACTAGTTGGTTGGGGTGCAAGTAGAGGACCGACTACGAATGAGGGGTTCACCACCACCAGATCAATCCCACTTCCCTTAGCAAATTTCCAGGCCTCTTGTTCTGCTATAGTTTTTGCATAAGCATACCAAAGCTGCAAAGAATATCCTCTCAAAGTTTAGCAAACTAACATAATCATGCTGATCCTGCAGTATTTCTAACAAAATAACATCGCTAGTACTTGATTACATTGTGGTTTTTACAGTATTCCAGATCACTCCAATGAGATTCATTGAGGGGGGACTCTTTCTCAACATCGTATCGGTATCTAATTGAAGAACAAGAAGAAGTTAACACAATCCTTTTCACAGTGCTTGCTTTCTTGCAGGAGTTCAGCACATTTAAGGTTCCTTTGATGCATGGATCAATCAAGTTCTCCTGCAATATTTCAGTTCTATAATTAGACAATAAACATATATATATATATATATATATATATATATATATATATATATAGATGAGAATATTATCGAAACGTGGGTTGCATTGATTAATCAGAAGTAATTGAGTCTATTGCTATCATAATACACACTTACCTTGATGTTATCATCATAGGCAACAAGCACCGGCGACGCTGTATGGAATACGCCATCCACTCCGTCCACAGCCTCGTCGAAACTTCCTTCATTCAGCAAATCAGCTTTCATAATCCTCAGCCTTTCCTTGGCTCCATTTAGCTCCCAGAGATAGCCTACCTTCTCTACATTTTCTGACTTAAGAGAAATTACAATATTTAAGGATACAACCTATTGGCAAATTAATTTCCAAGAGTCTGGGTAAAAGTTACACAGAATACGCACCTGGATTTCGTACTGTCGTCCTTACATTATGACCCTTTTCGAGCAGGGACTTGATCAGGTACGCTGCGATGAATCCGTTCCCCCCAGTTACACAGTATTGCGGCATGTTCCCTGTAATACCTTATTCCTCTATGTTTTTTGTTGGTCTTTGTTTGGTAATTTAGTTTAATTTGCAACTGAAACATTTATGTAGGTCTTTAATTTTCTGTACTTACGATAAATATAAAGATTCGGATCATACGAAAAGATACTTTATAACGTGAAAAAGCTTGTGGGCAGTGACAAGTTTGGTATGAGTTTGGTCATGGGGGAAAATGGCAATGTCATGCTCGGAACACACATGATTTTTCTTCAATGATAATAATAAACTATAGATTTTGGTGAAGAATGATTATCCGCTGATGAATTCACCTTCTCTTTCCTTTCTTTCTATCTTTGAAGCGGGCTTGAAACTGCAACCTGGAAAGTAGAAAGAATTGTAAGGATCAACGAAACTGGACAAGACTATCTGTCTCAATCCGTCGGGATATCATCATTTTAATGACGGGCTCTAAACTTAAAAATTATCGTTGTATGAAGCTATATTTGGATTGAAGAATTTAAATTTAAGATTTTTTTTTTTAAATATCTTCATATTAAAAAAATTCAAAATTCATTACTATTTAAAAAATATCGTTCAACTTTAAAGTTGAAAATTTTAAAATCTTTTGAATTTAAAATTAATCTAGATGATTTTGTATTAGAATTTAAAATTCATAATTTCAATTTCATCAAATTCAAATATAATCTTAATTCTATTAAAATAATTGCAACAGTTTCTAAGATCTAAGGTTAGAAAAAAAGAAAGAAAGATAAAATGAATTTAAATTTAAGAAAAAAAAATTGAACCATTTTTTTTTTCCAAACAACTTCTATTTGAAGCTAATCACTTAGCCCAATTTAAGTCCTCTTTGGCTGCTAGGCCCTTGACAGGACTTTGATTTGCCCTTGATTGTATTTGACTTCCCTGTTATAATATTCATATGGTCAAATCAAATCGAACAGAAATTTCATTTAATTGAAATTTTGGTACCCTAAAATAATATATCGAATTTTTCGGTTCATTTAATAACAAACAAAAAAAAAAAAGTGAAAAGCAAATAAAAGTTAAGACTAACATATATTTTCATCATGTAATTTATCCGTTTTGGCAAAAAAAATTCTTTATCTTTTTAAAATTGCAATTTGATTCTATATCTTTTTGTGTTTTCGCGACTTTGATATCCTCCGGCTTTGGAAATTACAAAATCTCACCTGAAAACAACATGGGCTAATGATGGATCCTGACACAATGGAATAGACTCAAAATCTGAAGCGTTGAGTGAAACTGACAGTTCAATTCTCAATAGCCCAATAGAAATGTCATCAGCCCAATTCATCTGCGAATGGTCAAAGAGAGACCACCCCTTCTCAACTTCCACACCTTTTTTCTGGCCTTAACAATGAAATTCCAATTTTCTTTAGTAAATTGAAAAAATCACCTAAAGATAAAATTAATTTTTATTTGTTCAAAGTCGATTAAAATGAAAGTTAAATACTCACAGAGAAGTTTATTTTATACATAAAGAATATATATATATTTATAAGTGATGACATTTTTTAAAAATGTCTCAAATATATATGTCACAGTCCTGAAATTATTATGTTTTAAGTCGATGGTACAACACAAAAATTGGTATTAAAATTTTTCCAATCAAAACAACAATACGTGTCAATGAATTTATTGAAATATTAAGTCCCCATTGTGGTGGGTATATATAGTATAGCTTTGGGGATGGTTGGGTTGGTAGTTGGCACCTTTCATAAATAATCATTCAATTATCAACACTATCATGCATGTGGTCCTTTCAATGAAATAATTCATCAACTTCCGGATACAATGGGGTACATTTATAGATACATTATTTTATCAAAATTCATTTCATTATTAATTAATCAACAATTGTTGGTTAGCAATATAGAAAAGTATCAATTATTACCAATTCATCAACCATATATAACAATATTATACCAAGTAAAATTACACAATTCTTTATTGGAACTTCAATCCCACATCCAGTCTTAAAGAATTGGAATCTCGGCCTTACAAATTAGGTTAGATTTTATCGACCTGTCTAGAGTTTGAATATATATGTTTTTTTACTAATAAAGGTAAATAATTTATTTCGATATAACGAGCAATAAGTCAATTCAAATAATACATTAATATGACCAACAACGATAAATAAATAGTTTATATAAAATAAAAATAAATTTCTGTATATTCAGTGGGATTCAAAATCCATGACCTTAAAATTGTTGATGATGCATATGGAGAGTTTGATTTATACACAAGTTTTTGTATCCAACACTAGATAGTCTTGGTGTCCTAAACCGTATGTATTTTTGGGTAGTCACTTTGATCAGACATGTCGGGATAACCTATTTGAAAGAAGCGAAAATCTTGTTTCTGCATGCATGGGTAGTTTCAACATTTGAACTTGGTATCCTATTCTGGAGAGTACATGCATGGATGATGATGATGATGATGGTGATCATATAACCCAATATAATTGGCAAGTTTCACAATCAAGTAATACGTACAGTAATAGCTTACCTTGTCTTGCCCAGATTTAGCTTTATGCATAAACACATATAACTGTCTACTATGTGGTTCAAATACATTTTTGTTCTCGTAATTCAGGGCATTTTGCATTTTAGCTCTTTAATTTTAATTTATAGTATTTTGGTTATTTATGATTTTAATTTTTGTGATTTGGGTCATTTTTGTTCGCCAAAGTTCAACTTCATCGAAGAGAAAGGGTACTTAAAGACGAAACGCAAAAATAACCTAAATTACCGGACCGAAATATAAAAAGTAAGAATACATATATATATATATATATAGTTCAAATGACACTCCGTAAGATCTTGTTGAATTTTAGGTGTTTTGCCTTACATTGATATAAACAATTCAATTCTCTGAAAAAAACTACAAGATTTTAATATGAATTTGTAGCTATCTTATATGATCAAATTAAAGAAATCTGTTAAAATTTCAAAAATAAATTAAAAACCCCCTTGATTGCATCTCCTCATATATATGATATAACTAACACAGACACACACAAGCACCTGCTGGCTTCTTGATTAAATTAACTGCAGAAACAGAATATTCCTATATATACACACATACATGCAAAAGTAATTTGACTACGTATACGTACGTACGGTTACTTTAACTTTGAATGTTGAGAGCACATGAAATGCAAAATTATTTTATTCACATCTAACACTACAAGAAGATACTCAATAACTAAAAATAAATAAATTAATACTAGAATCAACGTTGAGCTATTTAACAAGTAAATTTTTCGGTGCTAATTTACGCTATTTTATACATATTCTAAATAATTTCTTGATAAATTCATTAGCAAGTAAATTTTTTGTATTAAATAATGTAAATTAACAACGAAAATTTTACTTGTTTTTTACATCGACACTAATTTATTTTCATTGTTGTTGAGCCATTTTCTTATAATGTAATTATGCTACCACTCAAAAGCCAAAAAAATATATTACCACTACTGATGATCAATATGATGAAAAATTCAAAACTTGTGCTGATCAGACATATAAGTTTGTTCAGTTCTGTCAGTAAAATTCTTTATTAAGGTAATAACACTGGAATATATATATATATATATATATATATATACGTTTATATATCTAAAGATCCAAGTACCAATATATATATATGGATATTAAGAGTATTAAATTGTTGTCGCTGCACTTTTCATTTCTTCTGACTCTTTGCCTTTAATAAAATTTGCTCTTTCTGCCAAAAAAAAATAGTATTAAATTGTTGTCAGGTGTATGGTTGAGAGTTTTCCATGGTTGAGTGATGAGAGATCAGTGACAGAGAAAATCAAGTCAGTTAGCTGGATTTATTCATTTATTTTTGTATATCACTGTCTTTTTTCTCGCATTAAGGTTTGAAACTAATAATGTTTGAGATGGGAGCGAAAAAGCTATACCTCTCCCAACAAATATGGCTATTTAAAAATTCGAATGCGCTGGCGCTGATTGATAAGATCAAATTGGACTTGTGTCAACAAATATGGATCAATCGAACTGATCAGTTGCCACATTGGAGTTGTAGCAACAACTTATATTGATAGGTGGAGCTGTGTTCATTGATGAGCTCTTTGACCAAACCAGTCAATATATATATAATGCTCATCAAAGTGATTGAGATGAGAAACACAGAGAGCTGCCTGAGTGGTTCGGCAAGTTTGGCAGTCCGTACATGAGTTCCCCTACACTCTCCAAGCTAGCCTGTCCCATCAACCCTAATGCTTATCCTTTAATTTAATTTCTTGAGCAACTTAGTGTACGTAGGTTGGTGAGGAGAAGTTATGAGTTCAGCATTTCACAACCACTTCGTATAAGATCTGTAATCGCTAATTAATTGTGATATCTTTTAATAAGTTTACCCAAATCGCCGACACTTAACCCTCTGCCTGAAAGTTATAAAATTACTACTTTTCTCTATAATTTATAACTGGTTCCGAATTTATATAGTTGTATGTTGTAAGGTTTACTGCTACTCCCGTTTAAATATAATCAAACAAGTACAAGTTTGGCAACGCATAATCCATTACATGCAGAACAGCCAAATACTTGGGAAATCTCAGTTGCAGCTAAATTGTGGACAAATTCATTCATAAAATTATAATGAGGATAACGGAAAGTGCAATAAACTGGCAAGCTTAGTACAAATTAGATCCTTAAACCCTATGCTTGAAACACAAAGTCCTTACATAGAAATCCTCAAGACAAAGTTTGAGCATTTTTATTCATTCAAGAGCATAGAAAATTACACTAAAGCTTGACGACTTCAGGGATGTAAACTGGATACTTGTCAATGCAATCAGCCCAGGGCCCTTCAACCGGCGTCTTGATTGTCCGGTTGCACTTCCACACGGCGCTGTTACACTTAAATCCACTCCCGAACGCTATCTGCCACACTCTATCACCTTTCTTCATTCTCCCCTTGGACTCGATGTAACTCAACTCATACCATAATGAAGATGAAGAAGTATTTCCAAACCTGTATAACGTCATTCTCGACGCCTCCACTTGCTCCTCCGTCAGCTGGAGGCTCTTCTGCAGCTCGTCGATCACAGCCCGCCCTCCCGCATGGATGCAGAAGTGCTCAAAGGCCTGCTTGAAGTCCGGAATATATGGCTTCAGCTTAGAGTTGAACATTTTTCTTCCAATAAGTGAAAGGGCAAAGAGAATTTGCTCGGATGCAGGAAGAACAAGAGGGCCTATTGTAGTTATGTTAGACTTCAAAGCCTCTCCAGCTATAGCCATGAGGTCAATATTCAACTTTATCCCAACATGACCTTCGGGATCTTCTTCTTGTGATATACATCTGTATGATTTGTCATCAGCTCCTTTATGGGTTCTGACCACATGAGCCAGTCTGTACTTTGCACGGCGGCGATCTGCCCTCCGGTTGGACAAGAGAATGGCTGCGCCGCCCATTCTGAACAAGCAGTTGGGGAGGAGCATGGCTCTTTCTTTCCCCAGATAGCTGTTGGGGGTGAGAATCTCAGTGCTTATAACCACAGCATTTGAGTTGGGGTGGTACTGGAGAAGATCTTTGGCTAAATCGATGGATATTAAACCCGCGCTGCAACCCATTCCGGAAAGATTGAAACTCTTTATGTTGCTTCTCATTTTGTACTTATTAATGACCATGGCAGTTAAAGATGGAGTCGGAGAAAAAAGACTGCAATTCAAGATCAGTATATCAACGTCTTTAGGCTTGAGGCCTGTTTTCTGGAAAAGGGAATCCATGCAAGAAAAGATGACAAACTCAGCTTCTTCTCTTGCAAGCGCCATGTTTGGCGATGGAGGGATATAATGAATGGCAGGCGGCAAACAGGTTTCTTCCCCGAGGCCTGAGCGTTCGAGAATTTTCATTTGGAAATGCACACTTTTAGGCTCGGTGAATAATGCCAGCTTCGCGTGTTCCATGAAACCAGCAAAGGAGACACGGAGGCTGCGTGGAGGCTTGAACAAGGCGTAGTCGACTAGGTATACGGTTCGAGGCCTTGACATGAGGAAGAAAGTTAAGGAATAGATGACGAGGAATAAGGAACATATGATGTGAACTAAGGTAAAATGCATGGAGTTCCATAGTTGGAGCATTTCTTCGGGACTGGTGTTAAGGGCTTGGATTGAGAGAGCGAGCATGATGGGGATAAGCAAGAAGACGAGGAAGTGGTTTACGAGGTATTGGTATCCTAGTTTGACGTACTTGAGTTTTACTGATTGGGAGAAATCCGGCATTTGTGGAGCCATGATGGTGGTTTGTTTGTTTCAATAGGAAGAGAATGGGGGGGAGATATAAAGGGGTGAGAACATTTAAGGTGGGAGATTGGTGGGCAGCTGAGATGGTTAATGATTCGGACGTGTGTGGATGTTGCTCATTGGCAAAGCACCAAACCAAGCAGTTGATTTTGAGTAGCTGTGCATACAACTAACTAGCTACCTAGCTGCCTGCTGCCTGCTGCCTGCACTGCTAGAGGCTTAAACAATCTCATCTATGAGACTATGATCTGTAGAGTTGGAACTTGGATTATTGTTTCTACTGTATTAAATCTAACGTAGCTGGGGTAGACCGTAGTCCCCAATTCTTCACTTTTCAACTTTCTCATTTATGAATCAAAGAGAGAAAGTGAAGGGGTGTTTGCAACAGCTTGTATCTCATACCTGATAAATTATTCAAATAAAATAAAATTTGAGAAATAGTTGGCATTTATTGTAATTAAAAAACACTAATAATTATTAATGAAAAAATTTAAGTGGTAGTTTTTAAATTATAAACAAAATACATATAATATGGCTTCCTACAACTTACAAGTAACAAAAATTTTGTCTTTATTATCACTATTAACTGATATGGTAACAACCTAGCTTGTCCGAAAATTTTTATTAAGAACAAGTCCTCTTCAATTGAACCAATCACACTATAAGTGCGTAATATACTTGATGCGACGAAAATCAGTGGTGCTCAACCCACTTAGAGTGACAAGTGGCGAAATAAGAAATTTTCTGACTTAAGTTTGAATTTCCCAACTACATTATTAAATTTTCGATTACAAATTATAAAATTTCATAATCACTTAATATATACACGTGAGCAGAAAATCTATTCTTGACTTAAAATGACATAATTTTTATATGAGAAAAATTATAATTTAATTTAATGGTAAATCCATCCATTTTTTTTTCTAAAGACCAAGTATTATAAGCATATATATTTAGTTAAAATCCCCATATTCTCATATCCATTGCTTCATCCTCAAAATTGGGAACCCATGATTTTTATTTTTTTTTAATAAACGTAAATTTCATTAATATAAAGGGAGCTCATTATGATCATACACATGGCCTTATAATAATGTGTTCTAGGCACTTCAAAATTAATTGTTCATATTTGATCATTAGTCTAGATTAATAAAGCTGATAATTCCTTTATGATCAATATATATAGGATAAGGGGCTCATGATCCCTTAGTAATAATAGCAATAACCAAAAATTTCTTGAAGGGGCAGCAGAGTCAAATAGGTCTAGATCTGGTTTAGAAACATCAAGAACCAAGATAGATACCTTTACTTCGAACTAACATCTATATCTAAGGTGGGTGTGTAATGAATACATATGTCCATCTTTCTTTCAGCGTAATCAAGGAATTGAAAAGAAAAGAAAAAATGACATCTCATCTACCAAGAAGGTTGTAGGTGAAATGAACCTACATACCATTAAGAAGAGACGGGGTAACTTTAAGAGAACATGGAACAAACAAGTAATAAAATTTATGTTGTAATACATTTTTTTGTTTTTTTTTTAGGAGAATTTATGTTGTAATACATTGAATGATGAATATTTGGCATGTATTTTTTTATTGTATAATGGTGCATGTACGTGGTTGGGATCGTCTTAATCGAGCCCGACGTCCACGCAAAAGCACAAGCGATAAGACTAAAAATGTAGATAGGAAAATAAGAGAAAAAATGGGTCAAAGCTGAAATTAGCCTTGTCCAATTTAAGTGGAACAAAATGCAGAAGTAGTCTAAGTGAAGGCCAAGTAAGAACCTGGAAGCATAATCCGTCCGCATTCATCACTCTTACACGCATACGCCTTTCCTATTAATGAGACTCTCTATCATTACTTATATATACCAAACACACGCATTTTCCAATCATCCCCACTTTCGAAATTAGCCGCTTAATTAACCAGCCCGTTTAATTGTCTTATCCAGGTCCCTAAATCCCTAGTTTTTCTTTCTAATTTGTAGCTGTAAGTATAGAGAGAGAGAGAGAGAGAGAGAGTGAGATGGGGAGAGTGAATGGCGATGTGCAAGAAAATGTGTTGGTGGATCTGATAAAGAAATCGGGTGGTTGCGCCGTCTTGGATGGTGGTTTCTCAACCCAGCTGGAGATTCATGGCGCCTGCATTAATGACCCTCTTTGGAGCGCCCTTTGCCTTATTAAAGCCCCTGATTTAGTTAAACGGGTATGCTCCATATACATACATTCTTGTCTATGTATGTATGTATGTATATACGTAGATGGTATAATTATGCGATTGCGCTGGGTATTTGTCATTAGTCTTGAATGATGATTGTATAAACATAATTTTAATGACAATCTTGTCCACTGTTTTCATCTGTTCTGATGCATGCAGGTACATTTGGAGTATCTGGAAGCGGGTGCAGACGTACTAGTGACTTCATCTTATCAGGTTTCAACCATTTTACTTGAATCTTTTATCTTACAAAAATTAAGGAGCATGTTAGTATTAAGACATGTTTTAATTGATTAATGCTAGTTTATGACAACTCGCTAGCACCATTACAATTTCAATATCCGAGATACTTGTAAGAATATGGTTCTGAATAGTTTCTGAATAAACAGGCAACTATACCAGGATTTCTTTCCAGGGGATTGTCCCTGGAAGAAGCAGAGTCACTGCTTACCAAAAGTGTGAAACTCGCTGTTGAAGCCCGTGATAAGTTCTGGTCCTCAGGAAAGAGGAAATCTGGACATAATTACAACAGGGCCCTGGTTGCAGCCTCCATTGGAAGCTATGGTGCGTATCTTGCTGATGGTTCAGAATATAGGTCGGTATACATACCAAACAGGAATTGCAGATTTTGATTCTTGATTCAAAAATTACATATTCTTGATTCCATTGATCTGTTTAAAACGCTAAGTTCACTTTATATTAATAAGTTTGTTTCTTTCAGCGGGAACTATGGAACGAATATAACCCTGGAGAAACTAAAGGATTTTCACAGGCGCAGGCTGCAAGTTCTTGTGGAAGCAGGCCCTGATTTGCTTGCTTTTGAGACCATGCCTAACAAACTGGAGGCTCAGGTCTGTTTATCTATTCATCTCTCATTCTCTTTCGATATCATTTGGAGCGTTGACGAAACCTGTTTCGTATATCAGTTTGCAAATGCTGTACCGAGACTTAATTAAGATTGCAAATTGCATGATGAGCAGGCTTGTGTCGAGTTGCTGGATGAAGAAAATGTTTCTATCCCATCCTGGTTCTGTTTCAGCACAGTCGATGGCGTAAACGTCTCCTCAGGGGAAAGCTTTGAGGAATGCCTTGACGTAATTAACAAGAGTAGCAAAGTTAGTGCAGTTGGTATAAACTGCGCACCACCAAATTTTGTTCTAAGCCTTATACAGAGATTCAAAGAGGTGAATCTTTAAAATATAAGTTTATGAACTCGAGTTTCTGAAAATTCTATGTTTTATAAAACCTGACATGAAAATGTATTTGCAGCGTACTGCTAAGGCAATAGTTGTCTATCCCAACAGCGGTGAGACATGGGACGGCACTGCTAAAACATGGCAGGTAGGATAAACCATAACAACTGCAATTGTTCTAATCCCAACTATAATCGTCTCATGTCTAAAACTATTGATTGGACTTGTGTTTTCAGCCATCAAAATGTGTTCATGATGAGTTTGAGCTGTTGGCGACGACATGGAGAGACGCTGGAGCTAAGCTCATTGGTGGCTGCTGTCGGACTACACCTTCTACAATTCGTTCAATTTCCAGAGTTCTCAAGGACACCTGAGTTTTAGAATTAGGAGTGATAGTTTCTGTTTTTGTAATAAATAAATTGTAGAAAACAAAATTAAGTTTAGTTGAAAGAAAATTAGGAAGTTCCGGAAAACAGTTTAATCCTTTACTATTTTTACTGACAGAAGTTGGTAAAGGGTTCTGTTTATTTTCGACAAAAAATGATATAGACTAATTTCTAATTGTTGTATTGCATTGCATTGATCCAATAGCTCTGGCTACAGCCTTGATCGCTCAAATTGGCACCAGGGGTGGACTGGCAATGAGGCCTTTAGACATTTCGTAATCCAATAGGAAAGATCCATGGACCTTTAACTATAATATTTTGGTACAATTAAATCTCCTACGTACGTACACCTTCCCTGTTGTGGCTGCAGGACCAAAAACGAGGTGGGCAGAATTGAAGGCAACGAGGTTGCTAGCAGTTTTCCTATATATGTGGTTTTTTTCTTATAATAATTGTAAATATAGAGATAGATACTTTGTCCAATTCCCTATTTACTTATATTTAGGTCGTTTGAGTGACGTATCACTTTGAGTTGCTATAAAATCATGATAAAAGGGTGATTTGAATCCTACTAAGCCTGGTGGAATTTAAATTTATTATCCCACTAAGCCCACCTGAGAGAAATACAATCTCGTTGAAGATGTTTTCTGAAAATGGGATCCTCCTTGTTCACAAATTTGTCCGCTTGCTTTCTTTATTCCCCCTATTATTTTCTCTTTCAACTTCTCTACTTCTGTTTTCTTTTTTATTGAATATTATCACTTATTGTGTCCCAACTTAAATATATACTATACTAAATATAATTTACTTTTATCCAAAATTTTATTAATACAAATAAATAAAGTATATAGTATATATAACAAGGTAATCTGATTTCATATATTTATCCAACTTAAATCTCATCTCTTAGAGTAACAAGGCCTATTTGTATTAATCATCGTATGATAATAATCCATCCATGAAAAAAGAATCTCTTCATGATTGGGCTTGATGTACGGACCAATTACCCCTTGAAACTTATTTTGATTAGCTTTATGGGCTCGTTACACATTATAATAAGGGCATAATGCAAAATACCATCTGATCATACAAAAAGTTTGGCGGTGATATGAAAAAAAAGTTCATGAGTGGTCAACGTGCCCTTAATTTATACTAGGAACTTGTTAAATGAACATATCAAATTTTAGTTTCTAAAAGTAGGTTTTTCATTTTAATCTTTCATGGCAATTTATAATATATAATATGCATCTATGTTAATAATTAATTAAACCGAGTGTAAGATTAGAGCTTGAACTATGCGCTTCAGTTATAATATAAACCAAACACTGATCGCATATAAAAGCTCAATCAACTAATTACATGTATAATTAATTGAACATTAAACCTAATAAAGAGCTCCATTCATCAAGGTAAGTAATATAACATGACTTCCATCACAGAATTAAAGAATCAATAATTAGAATATTAAGATTATAAAATGTTTTTCACTTTTATTTGAACAGGTTTTTCATCATTTCCAAATATATATATATATATATGAGCACAAATCTATGGTTATCATGTCACATGGTTTGAATTTCCCAGTCCAAATATTATTACATTATTTTTGCATTTAATTTAGGTAAAATTGCAATTTTAGTCCTGTAATTTAGGAGGGGTGGCATTTTTAGTTCTTTATAAATTGATTTTCATAATTTAGTCCTGTAACTTATAATTTTCACAAATTTAGTTTTATTTGGCCGGAAATTGCAATTTACTTGCAATTTTGGTCCTGTAAATATATTCATGCAGGACCAAAAATGTCAACTCTCTCAAGTTATAGGACTAAAAATGCCAACGCCCCCTAAGTTACAAGGCTAAAATTGCAATTTAATTGGGTTATATGCAAGTCACATGCAATATTCCGGCCAATTGAGTGGAAAATGATGAAAATTGACAAATTTTTAAAATTATAGGATTAAATTGCAAAAATCAATTCATGCAAAATAAAAAATATCACCCCATAAATTAATGGATTGAAATTGTATTTTTTCCTTTAATATATACACACTACATATACAATCTGCAACTTAATATAAATGAAATGAAATGAAAAAATAATATTAATTCAAACAAAAAATCGGAGTTGAATGTCGCACACTACAAATCTATAAAGACATGCAGATTCAGCCCATACATAATTTGGCTCTCCCCCTTAATGAGTAATGCAATGCAATATATCTGTCAGCGGTCCATGCAAGAAAGGGAAGCGCTCGTGGGGTTGGTAACCTACGAGTCATTGTCAACTCCATCACTCTAACATACCTTCACAGTTTTTTCTGCCTTAGATATTTTTCCTCTTTCTGATCAATATAATAAAAAAGGTAAGATTTCAAATAGATGAGGTCTCCACATCATATTTATCCACTATATATAATAATTTCATTCTTTTTATTTCTCTTTTTCTTTTTTCTTTTGATGCACATTATATATATGTGGCATAAGACGAATTATTGTAATTAATTAAACCACAGGCGAAATTAAATAGTCGTTTTACTATATTTATTATATTTCAGTTAATTAATTATAAAAATTTTCAGAAAAACAAATTGCAGGTAATTATATTTAATTTAACTTTATTTACTTGATATATAAATTTTATGGCCTTCACCGAAGAAATGGGCACTTTGGTTAAGACAAAAGTGGACCATATTCACAGGAGAAAGTGCTTCACTTTTATGGGTATAAGTATAATAGAATATGCTGCCTTGAGCAGGCACTGAACCCATGATGCTAACAGCTCTTACACTTCTATATATATCCAAGTAAAAATGGAAATGGAAATATTGTATAAATCAAATGTTTCCATAGCAACACTGTGAGGTCAAAATCAAATTATAATAAATATTTCTTAATTACAAGCTCTGATGTAGCAAGAAATTAATGATTCAAAATAATCAAATCATTACATTCAAACTAAGGGATTCATGGATTAGTTAATTTCTCGATTAAGATTTGGAAAGCTATTATCTTGAATATTTAGCAAAACATATTTCAAAATTAGAAGTAAAGGATTTGAAATTCTTTATATTTAGAATTATCCAAACTAATTCAAGAAATTTGTTATTAAAAATTTAAAATTCATAATTTCAATTCTTTCAATTCAAATGCAATCTGAGTGTTGACGTAACATCAAAGCAACTGGTTGTCGGGGAAAGTCTAATTTGCTAAACAAGAGTAGCACGGAATACCTTAAGACTTAATGGATTTCCAAATCTAGCTAACACATTGATTTTCATATGGAGAATTATTGAATTATTTCTCATTTTACTACATGAGGAGTTGGCACAATTTTCTTTTACTGTCACTATATATTATTCTCTGGATGAATAGGAGTGGAAGAGGGGACCAAACATCCAGTTTTCTCAACTTCAAACACTGTTATCAAAAGGAGACAATCCTCCAAAAAAGGTCTCCTTCAAATTTAAAGAGCAGGAAATTGACACGATCAGAGAGAAAGAAAAATATATATCTGAATTTTGATCGATGACTAATTCTCATCCCAGCAAGGGGGCCCGACTGGAAATCCTATAATCAGACATCCAGCCAATCAACAGCCACAGATTAGGATTAAATTTTGTGTTGCAGCCAATAAGATTTGAGATAAGGCCCCCTTATGGGACCCAGAAGTGCAAGCCCCATTCCCTGTACAAAGCTCTCAAAAAGAGAACAAAAAGTGCATTCAAGAATTGAATACAAATACTGTAAAAGTGCATGTTGTGGGTCACTCCTCAATACAAATAATTGCACTAAATCCTCCACTTCTTTACATAAACAGGAAAACCAGCATACTTTTTTATTGCTCTTTGCTGTTGGTTGCAGCCTTTTAACTTTGATTTGATTGCTTTTTCCTTTTCTTTTCAAGCCTTCAAATTTTCGTCTCTAAGCTAACACAAATATATATGAACTCCATGGTTTCCTCAGACAGAAAACTGGCTACTGCTGTCGGCGGAAAATCCGCCAGAGCTTGTGATAACTGTGTGAAAAAACGGGCCCGATGGTACTGTACTGCTGATGATGCATTCTTGTGCCAATCGTGTGATTCATCTGTTCACTCGGCGAACCCTTTGGCCCGCCGGCACGAAAGGGTTCGATTGAAAACGGCGTCAACCAAGTCTTCTGACGATGAATCCCGATCAGGGCTTCAAATTTCAGTACCCTCGTGGCATCAGGGTTTCACGCGAAAAGCCCGAACCCCGAGGCAGAAAAAACATAATAGGCTCAGTTCTGATGAGCCCGTCAGCGGAATCAGTAATCCTCTCCACCTCGTTCCGGAAATTTGCAGCGAAGACAATTCCCACGAGGAAAACGAGGAGCAGCTTCTTTATCGGGTCCCGATATTCGATCCATCTGTTGCAGAATTATGCAATTCCGCGAATTCAAGCGAAGCTGCCAACAGTGTTCAGAATGGTGCAGAAACTGCCCAGGTTTCTGGGGCTGAACTAAAAGCTGCACTCAATGATTTCAGCCAAGAAATGAGCCATTTGCAAGGGTTTCTTCCATCTGAAATGGATCTTGCTGAGTTTGCGGCAGATGTTGAGAGCTTACTAGGAAAGGGGCTCGAAAACGAATCCTTCGATATGGAAGGACTCGGGCTTTCGGATTGTGATGGAAAAGTGAAAGAATCAAGGGAGTGTTCTTTGGGAAGTGGAAGAGTAAAAGTTGAAGATGAGGAGATTGGAGAAGTGGTCAATCATCGAATTGATGCGGAATTTATTGATATGGGAAGCGAAACTTTTGAGCTGAATTTCGATTATGATTCTCCAATTACGGGCGAAGAAGAAGATATAAAAGCAGAAAATGTGGAGCCGATTACGCCCAACAATTTTGATCAAGATTCCAACAAAGTGCATGATTCCAAGAGGATTTTTCTGAGGCTTGACTATGAAGGTGTCTTGTCAGCTTGGGATGACCAGAAGTCCCCCTGGACAACCGGAGAACGGCCCGATTTGGATTCCGCTGGATGCTGGCCTGATTGCATGGTACGTTTCTTTATTTCTTTCTCCATCTTTATAATTTAAATTTTTACGTTGTCCTTTATAGGAGAACTTAATATATTTAAGCATTTGCATTACACTAAACTACGTAGTCTTGGGACCCTAAGGACATTATCTTAAACATTACTTTATTTTATTTGGTGCATAAGATGAATTACACTTGGACGTGTTAATTCCAAGGTTTTGTACAGGTTTTTTATAATGAACAAAAGCCCGACAGAAATTACATTAAAGGAAGCAAAATACAAACACTGGTACATCCAGCATCATCATCAAAACAAGCATGTCTAGAATAAGATTTAACAAAGGGAAAAAAACCTTTAATAGAAAAAAGAGTAAACACAGGAGAGCTAAATAGCCATAAGGGCTTCTCAGCACTAATACATGCATGTCGCAGAAGAGGGCCAAGTTAACATTAGGCATTCGAGTTCAATTAAATTTGATGTGTAATGAATTCCAATACAGGGCACATGTGGAACAATGCATGTATATGGAGAGATGGGAATGATAATTGGACATGCGGTGGCAGTGGGCGATGGAGGAAGAGAAGCAAGAGTGTCGAGGTACAGGGAGAAGCGGCGGACGAGGTTGTTTTCCAAGAAAATCAGGTACGAAGTCCGGAAATTGAATGCTGAGAAAAGGCCCCGGATGAAAGGGAGGTTCGTTAAGAGAGCAAATCTAGTTGCACCTGCTTTCAGTTTGCTCAATAAATAGGAACTTAACTGTCAACTGCCTGCCAATGATCTTAACTACACTGTTCACTGGCTTTTGCTTCTCCCTTCCTTCTCAAGGAGTCTGTATAAATTAATGCAATATTTAAACTATATGACGATTTTGTATGTTCACTTTCTAGTATATATTAATCTCAGAAAATGCTAAGTTGTTTGCGAGTGTGCTCGTTTGCAGAAATGATCTTTTGACGTATACCGATATTGTTGGAATCAATCCATCCCAGAATTACATAACATCAAATATGAACTAACACCATAAACTTTTTAAGTCTCAAAAAAGAAAAATAAACTTTAAAAGTATACAAAATTTATGTGCTATATCTAACTCAAACTACGTAACTCCATAGGCGAGGTAAAAAAGGTCTTTCTCCTCCTCTCCACTTCAAGAAAAAGATCTCTTAATCTTGAAATTCAATTTCTAACTAATCCATACTCTTATAAAACTTGTGGAATTTAGCTTAACTTAATTACCACGTACGTTATTAACCAGATGAAATTTAAATTTTTCTAGCAGATAATAATGCAACTTAAATGTGGTAGTTTATAAAAAGCAGGTAGATAAGACTAACAAGTGAGAGCGAGAGTGAGAGTGAGAGTGGCCCTCCAATTAAATTCAAAGACAAAAGTGTGTGGGATTGACATGCATATGAGTGGTCCCTTTGATTTGAAAAATAATGTAGAAACCAGAAAGCCAAGCCCCTTTACAACTAATGTTGATCCAAGAAAAGGACTAATCAGTGCCACACAGAAACAATTTTCAGTCACTTCATTGTCAGTATGTATATATATAGATATACGAGGGTCTTTTTAACTATAAGTGGCAATGTTTCCGAGATGAATGAATTCAAAGTTGTTGAAATAGTTCATATATGTCCACTCAGGCCCGCTCATTGTAGCGGTCCCTGACTGGTTTTAACACGCTGGTCCGCACAGGTCACGGGCTGGATCTGCTTGTTTGGTGCCGGGCACCTTGAGACAGGGTAGTGTATGAAGTCGTCTGACAATACTGGAAGTGGTGCTGGCTCCCACGAAGAAGGCCCACATCGTACATGGCCCAAATTGGAGGTCCAAAGGTGTCAACTGCCTCTGGGCTTGCTCTATACGTGTCGACGGCCTGGGAAATAAATATATGCTGTGCTCAAGTGCTTATTGTGCTGTCATGAAGGTGAACACTGAACAGCAATTCTCCTCCAGTAGTTAGGTAGTCAAGGAGATATGCTCTTCATCCTCTTCAATACCGAGTTGGAGAAAGAGGAAATAATTAAAAAGGAAAACCCTGTTTTTAGCCTCATTTCATTACAAAACAATCCACATGTAATGGCACACACGGCTCTCCAACTCCATTTAACATATGTAGAACACGTGTATAAAGATGATATAATGTATTTTATTTATAATTTATTTTTATAAATGTCTATACTAAATGGAGTAAAAGATGCAACAAATGTTGGGGGTTCTTTTGACATTATTTTTATATGTCTCCCTTTCAATATTATTTTTATTTATATTTTGTTAAAAAATTGGGTTAAGCTATACTTTAACTGTAAATTATTGTACGATATTTTGTTTTTATTTCTATTTACAAACTCCAAATTTAAAAAACAAATATTGATACAACGTGATCCACACCTTTTAATAGTTTACACTAATACAAGAATTTCTTATTGTGTTGCATGCTTAATTCCATCAGAAATTGACAGCATCAATCACTCTTATGACTTCAAAATAACAGATAATTAGCTTTAGGCTATAGCTCATGGCTGTGGTGAAGTGTGGTGCAGAAGATGGGCAGGTTAATTGATTAATTAAAGGCATTGTATTATGTATAGCAAATAGACTAATTAACCCCGAACCCACAAACTCAATACAACCAATCAACACAAGGTCAATTTTTGAGTTATGTGCATCATTGTCCGAAACCCAGCAACATAAAGACAACGATTTAACTAGTATTTTACTTGGAAAAATATGTGGCAACCTGCTCGAGCAAAAGAGTCGATCACTAAATTAATCTGTCTTCTTCAATACAAATATTATTAGTGGTAATTACATGGGACCACATGTATGGAGGTGACATTAATGTTAGGGTCTTGACATTGTGATCTCGATTCTTTAGCTTTAATTAAATCAACTAAGTAGAATCTTGATTCCATCATCATTAATTAAATCAATAGATCATGACATAAATATCACTTTCTAGTGCAAAATCGTCATCCATGTGGTCATCAACCCAATTTCTAAATCGCCAAAAAATTCAAGAACTAAGAAAATTGGGATTTCTTATCTTCTAAACTAAGTCAAGTTGTGAAGGAAGTCAAGAAAATTTTGCCGACTTAATTGTTTAATGCCCATAATAATAGTTAATTTCTAGTCAAATGCCAATCGGGTTATATATATACTATACGATTAATTGTGTATGCGACGAACAAACAATGGTTATAAGTGTTGATACACCACAAATTCAATATTACATAGTTTATTTAGGACACCATAAATTGTCAACTAGCTACATGTATTGTTTAATTAATTACTAGGTAACTAGCTATGATTAAAGGTAATTACTGGTGCTAGCTTTTTTTTTTAAATCATTCTTTTGTATAGAAGTGGTAAACATGGAGCAGATGGTGAGGGGTGCTGATCAGATCAAATGTGTTCAAAATATTAGGTCAAATCTCCTTCTTATTCTCCATCTCTTCTTTTAATCCCATTTTAATCCCTCGTCTTTCGGATGCACTTTAGCCTTTTTTCGTAAATTTATCCTATTAAGGTCCTTGACCATCAAACTCAACCAAATTTAAATTATAAAAGATGGAATATTCCGTTAAAAATGAGTTAAATTGAAAAATGCCAATTCCTATAGACATACATGAGCCAACACAAGAACTTGCGAGTAATTTTATATTTTTTATGCGTCATTTTATATGCTCAATAATGTTTAGTTTACTTATGTAGGATTTTCTTTTAAGTGGTTCCAAATTTGTGAAGAGTATGATAGGCTCAACATAAACTAACCACTGGCTTTTATGAACTTTTAATTAGTGTCGATTTCGTTAAGCAGGATAAACAGTGTGCTGCACTAAAATCTTTGGAAAGTGATGCGAGACAAGAACTTATGACGAAGAAAAAGAAAAAAAGAAGACTATCGAAGCTAGAAAGAGTGCATGATGTTAAACATATAAAGATTTTTGTCTGCATTAGTGACTAATTTATGTTGATTTTTCTAATAATGCAAAACTACTTATAGTATGTGGTGTGATATCATTATAATAAATAACATTTAAAACTTATTTTTTTGCAAGTGATTTTTGTGGAGAAATGCAATGACATTTATTTCATACATGGTTTGTGATTTTTTAAATTTTCTCTACTTTTTCATGTAAATAAGATTATAATACGTACGTTAGGTAAATAAAATATAGAAGAATAGTATAGAAATTTGACATTTTTTAATTTTACCCATTTTCAAGGGAATATTCCATCTTTTATAATTTAGATTCGGTTAAACCTAACGGTTAAGGAATTTAATAGGACAAATTTAAAATATGAGGTATTATTAAAGTATTTTTAAAAGATGATGGACTAAAATGAGACAAAAGAGATGAGGAATTAACAATCAGATTTGACCAAAATTTTAATATTAAATTCTTCATTATTCTATATCAGTTTAAATTTTCAGATGAGTTAGTTATTTAATAAAATGCAATAAGTTGAATTGCTTGTTCAGCCAAACCCTCCACCTATATATGTACGAGAAGTTTTATTTATTTATTATTATTATTATTATTACTATTATTTTTTTGGGGGGGGAGGGGGGGGGAGTAATTAATTGACTTCCATAAAATTCATGCTTATAATTAATAAGTCACAAAATGGAACGTGCCGAGCTCAATAAATAAGAAAAAACCATAAAACCAGAAGCTGAGGTGTGATGATAAAGAAATTATGAATTCGAGTTTCATCAATACATGAATATTAATTAATTAAATTATAGTCTTTTTATTTAGCTTTTTTATTTGGAAAAATGAATTTGTATTTGTGAAATTATTAGCCCTTTTTTATATTTAGATATTTAAATATTTTTATGTTTAAATATATAATTTATGTAAGTTAAATATTGGGGAAGTGGCACCGGTGATGTGGTTTTTTTACCACGTCATCCTTGCCACATAAGATTTTTTTTAAAAAAAAAAATATCCAATTCCATAAAGGTGGCTGTACAAGTGTAATAGCCCTAATTGCAATAGACACATGCGGCGCACGTGACAAATTCCGATCAAATTAGAGCAAATTAGACTAAACTGCCATTTGTTTTAAAAATTATTGTTCTTAATTTCTATTTTAAAGTGCCCGAAGACCAAAAATGCCACTACCCTAAGAAACTGAATCAAAATTGCATTTTTCTCTATAATTATCAATTATTAAAATTCATAATATAATTATAATTGATCCACTTAATTAAAAAAAATGATAAAACCAGAAGCAGCTTCAATCCTGCGTTGTACAGATTCAACAGGAATTTTGTCAAGGGGATATCCAGCTGAGTAAGCAATTAAAAGCATTTTACTTTCAATTCTTGAAAAGTCAAAAGTGTTGCAGGAATTAAAGTTTAAGATATTTTTATATGTATGTTTCTAAGTGTTCTCCATATCGATATGAATATGCAACATACAGATTTTTCAAATATAAATTAAAAAATTTCACCTATGACTTTACACAAAATTAGTGCCATTAAGACTTTTAATATAACGCCTTAAAATATTACATCAGATTTCTATAATCAAAATCCAGGAGAGCGATGGCGTAAATTGATTTGCAAGATTCTATTAACATAAGGTCATGGGTTCAGCTCTATTTTGGATATTATCTCATTTTATGCAATATTAATATATAAGATGTAAATATTATTTTTATAAAACAATGAGTAAGATGGATAGACTTTATTTTCACCGGAAACGTCATTCTTCTGCTCACGTAAGTAGATACTATTGGCTCTCCAACACAAATATACATACTTGATCAATTATTTATTAATTCAATTATTTACTTAAGACAGAGACAACTTCCGAAATGAAGCCTAATGACGTGGGATTTACTTAACAGAAGCCACTGGTGAGTTGCGACATAGCTGACTCACTCTTCACTTGTAAAATCCTAAAGTATGTTGCTC
Organism: Sesamum angolense; assembly: GCA_034509725.1. NCBI lineage: Eukaryota > Viridiplantae > Streptophyta > Magnoliopsida > Lamiales > Pedaliaceae > Sesamum > Sesamum angolense. The sequence goes on along the minus strand of JACGWL010000001.1, from coordinate 10,435,988 downwards.
CCGATACGGTAATCTCTTAAAGGTTGTAATAAGATTTAGTTCCCTCTCAAACAAAAAAAATCCTCCGACTCTATTTTGAATTGTGGACATGTTAAAATTTGTTTTTTTTTTTAATTCTTGTGGTTTCAATCAGTTTTCAATGGATCGAAACTCAAGTACGTGTGGATTTATTGTGAGCAATCAATCATTTTTGAATTTGTAATTCATGTTAAATTGTATAATTAGAAAATCTTTAAATATCAGTTACGATTTATGTGGCTTAGACACTAAATAGCTATAAATGAGAGCTTTATCGATGTGGTTATTATGATTTTTACCTTATAAGTATGCATACAAAGGGAATCTAGACGTATTTGATTAGTTTGAAAAACATACATACTTCACATTTGGATCCAAACTAAAAATACTTACATAAAGTTCAAATAGGGATTCACTGAATTTAAATTAATTACATGTTGAGTTATTTTATTTATTTAAAAACCCTTGATTTATATTACTGATTAATTGTATATAAAATTGTTTCAAATGATTATAATTTTAAGAATTGAAAACAATTGCAATTGAATTATATATGTGCGTCAACAACGTAAACCTCAGGACCGAGTAAAGATTCGATAGAGGTGATGAAACTTGGCGAATCGAATACTTTTTGCATGAAATTAAGGCAGCAGATGTCCAAAAGAAACTGCAAACCTGTCACCTCACTTTGCTTCACCTTTTCCTACCAAACGCACAGTTTCAATCTTCTTGTATCCATCGCCCATCTGAATCAATTTCGCCTCATCAATAACACTTCTTTTCTTTTCTATTTTAATTATTTTAATTATCTATAACGAGAATAGTTAGACAGGGAAGAACCACAATATTGGAAAAGAATGAATAAAAAAGATTGGTAATTTTACTTTAAAAATAAAGCTGAAAATTACAACGATTTGGGAACATGTTTATTATTGAGATTATTTCTTATGTAATTAATTATATACACAAAGACCCCAGCCCTACATTAGACCATCTCATTGCTCAAAACAACATTAAAACTTCTGCAATACGAACTATATATATATATAATTGTGGAGGGATTAATTTGCATAAAATTTGGAAAATAAAAAGAAAAATGAGACCTAATAAAAAGAGTTGGTGGCTGATGGGCGATGGCTCCTCCAAAACTGGGTTGGGTTAATTTTCTGAATGTTCAGGTTTCGCTGTCGGAAATCTCTATCACTCTAGACATGTAGGCCTGGAGCCCTGGATTCATGCCTAATGTCAAATCCAGCCCAATCTCACTGGTTAGCTCCTCCGGTTTGACTCCGCGAAACGGTTGTTCGTTCCGGTTCGCCAAGGCTGGTTCCACCGTCTCAACCGAGAACGAGTCGCGACTCGGGGGCCTCTTCAGTTCCCCCCCGAAATTCTTGGAATCTTCGCCGCAGTCCCACCCCGTGATTGTAAAATTCCCCTCTGACTCACTCATGACCAAATCGGCTGCCATGGAGTCAACTTGGGTTTTGGCATGCGCAGCGATGCGCTTGAAGCGGTTTCGGGTCCTGATGCGGCGGTGGCTGGTGGAGGAATCCTTGGAGAGGTGGCGAATGTCGCAGCCCTGAGGATGCGCAGCAGAATCGTCCTCACCGGGGAGTTGCATCACGAGGTGAGTCCCTTGCAGTACGGCCTCCACCGCCGCATGGCACCTCGGCCAATTGCCCGAACACATCAGCCCCACTGATCCGTGTACCGGGTTGATGATCCTTCCACAGGCTTCATACAGCAGCGACCTAAAAATTTCTGCGCATCAAAACAATAAACTGCAAAATCATGAGTAAATTGAGATTCAATAAAAAGTCTCATTAATTCCAAATCTGCATGTCAATGCTCTGGTGCGTTTTTGTATCTTAAGAAGAAAAAGGTATACGTACCAGGATGGAGATGAGCTGGGGCGGCATTGATGAGGTTGATGAGTCCAGCGCGGCCGTAGAATTTGGCGAGAAAGAGGGTGGCGTTGGCTTGGGATTCAGGGGATTTAATCCATTGAAGACAAGGTCTGAGGGTGCAGTTCTGGGAGCAGCCTTTGCGGAGGACTCTGCAGCCATTGCAGCTCATTCTCATCACAAGAGAGAGAGAGAGGAAGTAGGGAAGAATATATGAAGAAAAAAGGGATGCGGAAGAGGGGAAGAGAAGGGTATTTATTGAGGGGGAGATGATGATTGGTGTGATGTGCGGGCAGAGCGGTATTTTTGTGTGTCCGGTTAGGGCAGAGAAGAGAAAGTAGTACCTGGACTGGAAATGTGTTTTTTAACAACTGCTAAACCCCAACTAGCTCCTTAATTTATTGCAATAAAAAGTTGGTGGTGTGCTGATCTGCTTTCTTTTGCATGTCTGCTTTTCTCACTCTCATCTCATTATTATTACTCTACTTGTATAATTAATTAACATCAAAGCCCTTCATATTTATTTTTTTTTAAATTTTAATCCCTTTATATTTCTTATTATTGAACAACGTAGTGATATTTTTTTTTTATTTGGTAAAATTCTAGTGGATAGTGGAGGGATAATTGTCGGCAACATAATACAATTGGGCTAGTCATAAAAGAGATTGAATTTTCTATTACAAAATATATTTAAAAGAGTTTATTTTAATTAATATATCATAATTATATTTGTATTAATAATGATAATTTACCACGATCTTAATCCACGTTCAATAAAATTATAGTTAGTAAATTTTCTTCTAGTGATACTTATAACACTGAAATTTATTAATTATTATCCAAAAGTAAAACGTGATGTCACTATAAATGCACATAAACAATATTTAACAATATTAATATTTTCACTTGACTTTAATTTTAGTTAATATTTTTTCTTTTTTAGCATCATGCAAAATTTTGTAAGAGAACCTCTTTTTGTTGCTTCTCTTTTTTAATCTAATTAACAGGTAATCGTTATACATAATCTATTTATTTAAGCCAATTTATGTAGTTCTAAAACAAAACTAGCATATAATTTATAATTTTAGAGGTCATGGCTTTGAATCTCGTCAATTGTGTGGGATGTTGTCTGTTGTATAACAGAGTTGGTCTACTGCATAGTAGAAATTGTTATCTACTCTAATAGTAGGTATTATTGAGTACGATAAAATTATTATAATAGTCTTTGTTAGATGTTAATGTCGATGATAATCAATTTATTTTAATTAATAATATATAATTCATCGTTCTTGCCTACAAAAAAATTATGTATTACAACATCGATATATGGTTGTGGGGTGAAGTCATAACTCTGAAGAACCTAAAGGAAAGAAAAAGTCGGAGAATACGAGAACAAAAAGGGTCAAGGCTGATGGATTAGTGATGCAACAGAGACTGATTCCCACTCCAAAAATCGTGTATGAAAAGTGGCGTGTGGCAGGCATGTAAATTTTGAACCACCCCCGTGCGGCTATCGTCAAGAAAAGAAAACACGCCACCCTCGCCGCCGTGTCCCCCACCCCTTCATACCTCCCGCTTTCCAGGACACTTTAATTACTTCCAGGAGAAAGTATTATTTTCTACTTTCTACCCCAAATTTTATACTCTTTTTCCAAAAATAAAAAAAGAAAATCCCTGATTATAAGGTTTTTCCTTCCTGCATGGGAGTACTGTGGGCGCCGCGGTTTTTCTCCTCCTCCAATGAAATATTGAGAATGTCGACCTTTTTGTCTCTTATTTACATTATTATTGATTGGCAATTTAAGTTTATATATTCGGGTAGCCCTTACAAAATGGCAAAGAAAACATTACTCAGTGACCACAGTACATTTATATTTAATTTAGTAAATTTTATGCTACCAAAGGAAAGAGTCATAGTATCATACACCATATCTCCGCACGTTTGACGTTGTTGGTCGGGCACACGCTATAAGGTGGGAGTTTTGCTTCATTTAATATATATATATATTGATAGGAGTATATCCTATCTATTTAAAAAATGACATAAATATTCTTAAAAATTAGTGTTTATTATAGAGTTATGCTAAAAATTTGCTCCCTCTTAATCGAATCGACCCGCTCCAACCACCTGATTCCGATGACCCGCTACTTAGAGCCGTTGATTTACATAACAACATATAAGGTGATATTACAATACATGGCGCAAACAAGTGGACTTTTTCAAACCCTATAAATACACTATTTATACTTTATTTAAGGCAAGACATTTATGACATCTGAACCCACACTAAATTATTTTAAAATCATTTTCTTCTATCTCGAACTCCTTTACTGACTTGGGGAGGGTCTTGGTTGAAAACCTCCCAACAAACCTAACGATCTACTCTTTTCTTAGGTCCTAAAATCATTCCAAGGACGCGAGGTAACAGACGACCTGCGATTCGATCATTTCAAGAATACGAGGTAGCTAATGACTTGCTACTCGAATTATATATATATATATATATATATATATATATTATATATATATATATTTATTATCATCAATCGATGCTTCTCAATTTATATGGCCAATTGTTTCAGATTCATCTCTTACTCCCGCGCCATCAATGATATTGGTGACGGGACATCGTTTTTGGTTTAGTTAACGCTTTGTGATCTACCGAAAAAATGTAATAAAATTATAATAATACTTGAACGTAGAAGATCATTTCTAACATACAATAATATTAAAAATCAATTATCCTGCCTAATTACTCATTTTATTACTAGAGTTTATTTTTTCACTGCGCTATCTATCGGAAGATGAAGTGCAACACCAGCAAATGAGGAAATTGATGAAAACATCTTATTTGAATCAAATTTGATTGAATAAAATCAATTACTAGAATAAATGTATCACACTTGTTATGTGATTGATCACTTTCTCTAAGTTATACATCAATCACACAACAATTATATCACACTTGTTATATAATTGGTTTAAGTTTAGCCAAATCGAATTTGAATTAGAATTTCTAGCAATTGATTGCGGTCGAGGTCCTCAATGACCTAGAGTTGATATGTTGATAACTTGGTTATAAGCCAGTGTGTGAGTATAAATGGATATCTTAAATTGGATTAATAGTGGTTGGGCTATACACAAAATAGTAGTGGTTGGGCTATACACAAAAAGCATTACACTGGCTAACATCACTTAGCTAAAATCTTTTTATTTTTGAACACCATCAGTGTCTAGATAGGGTGTTTGATATGGACTCCTACCTGTTTATTAATTCAAAAAAAGTATCCCTATGTAGTCTAAAAGTTGTAAATAAAGAGTATTTATTCTCTTTACATTTCTCCAAAAAAAAAAAAAAAAAAAAAACTCTAATCCCTCTTCCATGCACTATAGAAATCATTTGAATCCAAAATTTGGCAGAAGGTTATCCAAGCGAATAAGTGTAGCCAAATGCCCCTCTGCCCGAATGAGAATGCTTGAGGACCTAGATGACACGCACGGTATGCTAGAAGATCTGCAGACTGGTTTCCCTCTCGATACACATGAGAAAATCTAATGTTCATACCTCGCTTCAAAACCCAAAGACGCGTGAAGAGCATTTGCAGACGACAATCTCCCTCCTCTTTGTGGATTAAGTGCAAAACAGCTTGGGCATCCATCTCAAGTCTCAACCGATACCTGCCGATAGCCAAATTCCTGTGCTAGCTGCAAACCACGGGCCACCATGAACAATTCCCGCTTAGATGTTAGTCTGAAAATTTAAAAAATCATAAAATACAAAAATCACGCACTCATGACCCTCAGCTAAAACATTTCAAAACTTAAATAAATTTAGGATTCAAGATTATAAGAATTATGAAATACAATTTTAATAATAAATACATAATTATGAAATGAACCCTTCACGTATTATAAATATTTATGTATCAGAATCCATTTGAGGCACGTATCAACAAAATAACAGTCGGACGAGCTCTAGATCAATGGTGGAGAAAATGGGTCATGGACTCACGGGGCACATTGGAGTGTTCGAGCACTTTCTTGCTTCTCAAGGGTATTTTGGTCCTTCAAGCATGTGTTAATGTATTTCCCCAATCAGAAATTGACCACAAATTCCAGTTTTAAGCAAGCCAGCTAGCTGCTTGGGTTAGCCCAAAACATTGGACTGGAGTTAAGATCAGGGTGTATCAAATTGGGGCCCGGCGTTTGGAATATTGGGATCGGGCCTCCCAGCCGTTTGGATAGGACCTATTATCAAAGCCCTGTTCACTACAGTAGAACATTTGTCTCCGTTGTACAAGTTGAGTTGCAAATGAACAGCTGAATAAATCAAGGAATATGTGCTTTGTTTTATCTTGTGTAACTTAGATAGTTTCTTTTTTTTTCCTATTAGGATTTTCAGAATTTAAATATAATTAATTTGTTTTACTGGTTAAAGAACAAACATCTTAGAAGCCACAATTTTAGAAGCAGTGTTCATTAGCCAGCCCATGCTTGCATACATACAGCGCCTGCTTTTAAAGGGTAATTAAATTATTATATTAATATTTTAATAAACTAAATATTACATAGGTTAAATCAATACATTAATTTAATTAAAAATAATAAAATAAATTACAATAAACTCAAAAAATAATACAAATACCCATATATTTGATGGGACTTAAATATCGAATTTCAAATTTGTTAATGGAACTTCACTTGTTATGATTAAACAAAGATATCATTGGTCATACAGCTCCTTTACTTTGAACAAATCTTCAAGTTCCAAACATAGGCATAGTCTGAGGCGCAAAAATCAAGATTAAAAAGGTGTAATATAATTGATTAGTGAATAAGTAAGGAATGATTGGTGAATAATTGATGATGTATGATGAATTGTTTAGAGAGTGGGAGGACTTTGCTGAAACTCGATTTCTGCACACCGTACTTGATTATGTTAGTTAAAACAAAAAAAGCGAGTAGAATTAGGCAATGAAGAGGTTTATGGTAGCAGACCAAAGCAAAAAGCAAACAAAAAGGGCAGCACTTGGATGCATATACAAATTGAAATAAAAGTGGAAATGGAAATGGAAAGGGTGATGATGAGTGAAAGTTTGGAGGGAAATGGGGACAGACACAGAATGAGTCAATTTGATTCCATTCCAAACCACTACCAAACAAACACTAATTAAACTCTCTCAGCTTTTTCAACTTTGATCCGCCGCACAATACGTGACTTTTTCTGACCTCGATTTCCATCTTCCCCTCTCCCCTCTCCCCTCTCTCTCTCTTACAAACTTTAATTTTTATTTTTATTTTTTGCTATAGTAAAATGAAATATTTACATGGTTTGAGAATAAGGGAATTTCATAATGATATTGTAAAATGAAATATTAATTCTAATGTGTCTTTATGTTAATTAATTTATTATTAATATTAATCACATCATTCAGTACATTAATATTAATCAATTTTCACTTTGTTAGGAGTTGGAGTCAATGCTCTTAATTACTCTTTTCTCCTAATTGCTTGACATTTTGTGCTATAGAAAGTGTTTCACTTTGTGAGTGATATGAAATACCGTAACTGCCCCTGGCATAGTCCTGCAAGCTACAACTTGTTACATGAATTGAATGACAATGTCTTTGTCTGCACTTAATATGCAGACGTAGAGGACAAGGAGTTCAGTGGAAGAAGATAAATATATATATATATAGCCAAGTGTTGGAAAACCCGATCGAGTCAGGTTGATGATGAGTGGACCCGGTTTAACTGTTCTGTGATTTTGCCATGTCTTTTCATCAGATGATCAATCCCCTCAGCGTAATAGTTCCACATATGTACGTACCCTCCCACATCTTCAACTATTTCACTTTATTCAACCAACCTCCTTTTTTTTTTATTTTCGATTCTCTCTCTATATATTCTCTATTTTTTTTATTTAAACAAAAATAATGGATAGAACTATTTAGCTTGTGAGGGGAATAGTTGTAAGTGTTGTTACTAATGAAGGACGTACGTTGAAGTAATTAAAGCAGCTGCCTGTTAGGTTAGAGAAAGGACTCCCATAATGAATTCATTTCTCAATTTTGATTATTCCAAAAAAAAAAATCAAGTACGAATATGGAGGAAAAAACAGCGAACGAGATCTTATTGATGGGTAAGGATGTGAGTTCGAATCTTACCAATTTAAATATATATCTATCTTTATAATAGTTTATTGGATTAAATGCAATTTACCTTTTATGTTTTAAAAAATGAAGTAAATTATATTTATATCAATGGTTTAGATATAAGGTAATTTGCTTTATATTTTAAAATACAGAGAGTAAATTGTTATTTTATTTTACAAAAATAATTTTTTTTGCACTTTTCGCATATCACGGGGGATAAATTATATTTTTTCCATAGTTCATTACTTGTTTTGTCCCATTTAAATGTAATTATTGATTTTAAATTATTAGGCCTCATTTACTTGGAGTGATAGGATTTAAATGGTATAGATAATTATAGGATAAGTATTGGGATTAAGTTAAAAGTGATTATATTAAGTGTCACAATTTTATGTTTACTTGTATTGATTAAGTAATGGATATAAATAATATATTGTTTACTTTTGACTATAATTTGAGATTGAATTGTGGACTAATTTTATTTTTTTCAAAATACCCCAATTTTGTTCTTTCAATTTTAATATTTTTCTTGTGTTAAGATGTAATATATTTATATGCATAAATAAAAGTTAATATTATATGTTATATAAAAGTTAGGATATATAATATTTTATAACAAAAGTTAAATGATATATTATATAAAAATTAAATATATGATATTCTATAATCTAAATTAATTTAATATATAAAATAAATATATATAAAAGTAATTTAATATATAAAATAAATATATAATATCAAAATTAATAAATATATACACATATATATATACACACAATACATAAACTTCCTCTCAAAAATTGTAATTTGGTGGATTTCACCAAAATTAGGGACAACATTGTAATTGACATGAAAAAATTAGAGATAAAATGGACACTCAAAAAATAATAAGACCTCAATATGTTGAGCATGATTACAAACCCACCTCTTGTGGTGGGTTTGTAATCACCTTCTAATCACCTTTTATACCGGGCCTTGTGTCATTATAACGGGTTGAGCAAATTCCAAGTAAACAAGAAATTATGCATGATTAGTTAGGATATCAAACTTAATAATTTGAAGTAAATGAGCCCTTAATGTATTGAATAATGTAACGAGTCATATATATATATATATATATATGTAAGAAATAAATAAAGGTCAACATATCTTATTATCTATAATTTATCTTGTTTGTTTAAGTCAATTATGACGTCACGAGAGAAATTGCTAGCCAAAGGTCAGTTACGTGCAAAGTTGATTTATTAAATTGATAACCAAATTATGTGATGAAAATACTTGGATAATTTGAAGCTAATAAGGTTTAGTTTAGAGGAAAAAACTAAGACTCTAATAAATAAAATCATTTATTAGAATGTCTTTGATCAGTTCGGGTCTTTTATTTCTATAAACTAGAGTATATAGTGGCTGATTTAATTATAAATTATTATTATTAATTATATATTATCAGAATTGTTGGTAATTAAAACTCATAATGCAATTGATTATGTATTCAATTCCTCAAAAATTGAATAATATTTGAAACTGTAATTAGCTTTTCAAATCATCACAATCACAATCACAACAATCCAAATTAACCTTTTTTACTATTCTTGATTAGAAAAGTGCTATTGCGGTTAATTAATAAATTAGTTCAAATCAGTGTTTACAGAGTTAACAAACAAGATAATAATGATTAAATTAACTATTTTAAGTGATTAATATTAATTTCATAAGCAAAAAAGTTGAAGCTCCAGCTTCTAATTGGACTCGCGTCTTCCAACAAATGTGGAATAGCCGCCTCCCCCACCCCCCACCCCAGTAAACTAATTAATTTACAGGCTCAGAATTTAATTCATAGAAAGCTATAAAGGGAATCAAATTAAACCACACGCCAAAACTAACAATACTATATATATTTTTGTTCAGAAATCAATGCTTAATCATGTTACCACTTTGTCCTTTTTTTGGATATCGATTTCGTATTTATGGGCTTCAACATTCGCATCAATTGTGAGATTGATGTTCTCAACTCCTGTGAATTGCAAGTTCTATTACAATTTTATACATTTATGGCTCATTTACTTTTTAAGAGTTGATAATGTTGGGATTGATTAGGTTGTGATTATAATCATAATTATTTAATAAGATCTTTAAAACTTGAATCAATATCCTTGCATAATCCCAATTAGTAGCGAACAACATGTGTTAGTAACGGGCTTGAACATTTTAAAGTAAACCAAATATAGAAAAGGATTACTCAATACCAAAAAGTAAATGAGCCCTTATAGTATATGTTCTGCATGTGTATATTAAAAGAAATATGGTTAATTATTATAATTAAAAATAAAAAATTATAACAAATATCAATTAATTATGATTATGCAGTGATAGTTAAAAATAAAAATTATGACAAATATTTTGCATTTAGGCAAAACTATGATGAATGTTGATTAACTTTGGTCAAAATTTGAGTTTTAACAATGACTTCTATTTTATTTTTTTAAAAAACCATGGCAACACTAGAAGAAATATGATTTTTCGCTATAGTTAATTATGATGGTCAAAAGAGGGGGGAAAATATACAAATTAACCACGACTCTGTAACGGCCAACCGTTGTTTCTGCAAGTGAGGGCAAAATATTAGTAATAGCTAAAATCATGAAAAAAGTTTTACTATTACCAAAAATCATGACAAATATTAATCATTTATGGTAAAAATTAAAGTTTGGCATTTAATTTGTTTGGCAATGGTTAATAATATTGATTTGCTACGATTTTAAGCCAGCCTTTTATAGTATAGGGAGAATTTTTTTTTTTTTTGTGTGTAGATAATATTAATATATTATAATTTTAAACTATAGTGATATATTGTATAGGGAATACTAGAAAAAAATTGATTATTGATAATAATTTTAATAGTTATGGACTAAAAATCATGGTAAATAATTTTTATTAACCATGATTAAATAAAATAAATACAAAAAATAAAATTTTCCACTGAGAAAAAGTTATTTGCGATGGCCAGGGGCGAATCCAGGTCCTATCTGGCCCTAGCGGCCGACAGCCCAAAAAAAAAAATCCTACTTTCTACGGTTTTACTAATTATATTATCATTATATGCTATATTAATTTGTAATTATTATTTTATAAATTTAAAACTTACTACAAAGAAATATAATATTAATAACAAAATATAAGTAATAATTTTAAAATTTTCACAAAAAAAATATATTAAGTGATAGTATTTTTTATCCAGTGTGAAGAATTGTGCATAAAGTCATCACTATAGATAATTAGTGATGCTTCTATATTGATAACTTAGTAACAATATAATGTAATAATATAAATTATTTCTTGTCACAAGATCACTTTTATATATGTTCTAATTTCCTATAGCGACAACTTTATAAATTATTTTTTGTTATTAATTTCTACCAATAATAACTAATTATGGAAAATAATAATCACTATTGAAACTATAAAATTCATTATTGAGATAAACTAAAAATTATTATCACTAAATATATATAATTAGTAATATTAAGACATCACTCACTTTTTCATGTCGTTAAATTTCTCTCTTTTTTTTTATGATGACGTTTGAACAATTTAATATTTTATGCAATAAATTAACTAATTAAATTATGACAGGGGCTAATTATTTTTCTCACTCCGTCACTAACGATGGCTAATAGCTATGGAAAAAAAATTGTCATCACAAATATTTTAGCCACCTTCGCAAATACCAAGACTGACAATCATTGTATGGTCATAGTTAATGAATATTTGTTACGATTATTTTCTTTTTAACTACAACATTTAGTCATGATTAAATATTTTATTTTTTATTAAGGATAATAAGTAATTTTTTTTAGTGATATAGAAATACTTTTTAAATAAAAGAAATTACAATTTGTACACATGAATTGATATAGAATCCACCAATCCGTCCTTGGATAGGTTGAGCATAATTTATTTTCCTCTCTCTCTCTCACTCTCACTCTCACTCTCACGCACTCAGTCTCATTCTCTCTCTCTCTCTGTTACGTTACACATTGTACTTGACTTAATGCCGTGTCAGGTAAATAGCATGTTACTACGTCAAGCGGTAAAGATAAATATATTCCCTGTGAATGAAAAGTGCTCATTTGTATATACATATTGTGTTCGATAAAATTATAAAAAAAAAATAAAAACAACAACAACAACAACAACGGAAATTCTTAGTCAAATTTGAATCAATCAATGCATTTATCATGTTATTGGTGTACAATTAAAATAAATTTATGAATCACATAATAAGTATATCGCTCTTACTTTATAATGGGTTTAATTCAACTAAAATTTAGTTTGAGTTAGAATTTTCTCAATAATTACAATGAAAACAACATATATATATATCCTCAAAATTTTCATTTATTAAAGTGGAATAATATTGATGAATACGTGCTAGATGCTGGTGATGTCTATTACATGTACTCCCGAATAACTTTGTGCAGACATAACCCCGTACCATGTAATGAATTCATAGTCCTTTATTTTTTTGGTTTTCTTGATGGGTTATCTGATTGATTCCTCATAGTCCACCACATGCACTACACTGATCAATCGTGTAAAATGCATGTGTGTTAAGTCGCAGTCCTACCTCGTACCTCGCTCTTCAGCTACTCATCATCTTGTCTTAATCCTATGATTAAACCATCTCATGAGTCTAAAAAATTTCGTTGTTTCAGACTATTTTGTTGTTTAATTTCGAAGTGGAGTGTTGTCGGGGTGGGGTGGGGGTGGGGTGGGGGTGGGGGTAAGGGACAGGGGCCTGTTGGTTTACATTGTACCCAGAAAGAAAGCATATCCTTCACGGCAAAGCTACATCCTCTTTCACAGCAAGATAGAGACAATGCGATGGAATCAGAAGAGAGTCAAAATTAAACAATTTCATGCAAAACAGTCAATGCAGACAGACACATCAAAGCCCATCAATCCGGTTGATGCTAAAAAGTTGTCCTCAGCTGCAGTAAAACAATGCGGTTTCAACCTCAAATGAAAAGTGCACAGAAGAATCTAAACTTACCTCTTCTGGAAAAATGAGGTTAACACAAGCAAGCAAGAATCCCAAACCTCTTTAACACAAATATTGCAAACTCTCTCTGAATTCTCCATAAAGCCATATCTTATCTGTTCTGAAAAATCCATAAGATTTGCAATCTCCCAAGACACTGATGAAAATTTTGCCCTAATGGTGAAAGAGATTGATTTTGCATCAATGGCACCGAAAACACATGAAACTCATACCATTACTACTCTTCTTTCTCAATTACTGCGGTAGCATTATTACAAGCAACAACCATGGTGTCTGAACATATGCTATGAACAAGCCGGTAAGAAAAGGCTATATACCTGCAGGCTAGTTGAGAATAATTAACATTCAAGAACTCAGCATAATTTTATTTACACCATGATGATGAACCAAAAGGGAGAATCTTGAAATACCAAAATACCCACGGTTTACCCCCTTCAATATATCATAGTACTTGCTAGAACCATGTTTCGTTTCACAGTAGCATAACAACAAATGTGAGAAAAAACGTGGGTATTTTGGACAAAATCCAAGGAAAAAAAAAAAAAAAAGAAAAGCATATAGCCTAATTAAAAAAAAAATTAACAAAGGAAGAAACTAATAAATTAGCAGATGATTATCTAACTCTTTCTAGTTGTGAAGAGGATCTGGGCAGCTGGGTATTCTCCTCTTGTAATCAACGAATGTAGCATTTGTGGTAGTACTGTTGAGATCAGAAAGTCTGCTATTGAAATACTCTCTGAATATTTCTGTCTGATTCTTGCCCGGAGCCGGAGGAGGAGGCTCCATGGACTGCCCCTCTTCCGCTAAGATCCTGATTGCCTCCGCCGTGGTTTGGCCGGAAACCCAAATATGCACAAGTGAGATCAAGAGAAGCAGTAGCGCCAGAGATGATGAGTAGAGTGGTCTTTTTCCGCCGGAAAATGACATCGCCGGTGAACGTAACCCACATAAAGGGTTTTAAGGGAATCTGAGCAGCTATCTTTTTCAACGGGTAGTTAAGGTTTTGGCTGCTGGAAAATATGGTTGGTTGGTGTCTTTGAGTTTGAGCTTTTGGGTTGAAATTTTGTGTGTGTTCTCTCTCTGTCACACGCACACACACAGTCACAGAGAGGGATGGCTCACAGACCACCTCAAGTATTTGAGTATGAATTGACGGCTTTGTGTTTTACATACACGATACATACAGACAGAGGGGTGGGGTTGGGGGGGGGGGGGGGGGGTGTTATTCATGCAAGAGAGGGACCCCCTGATGGGAACATATATCAAACTAGCAGTGTTTGTCGTTGGAGATGGGAATTGGTGACTGGTACAAAGTTAATTGAGAGAATGATTAATGAGGTTTAATTTTCTAATAATTTTCATTTCTTTTTTATATGTGGCTAGAAAGATTTTAGTTCATTAGATATTTTCAGAGTATTCATCTTATAATATTATAGAATTAATTAAATTATTACCTTTTAAGAGTAAATTAAACATTGATGTAAGTATCTCTATGGGTGGATTTTGATGCCACATTTTTTAAACAAGAGAAGATGAGTCTATCTGGCAGAGAGGTTTGACTAGATTTTCAGTAACAATTTCTTTCCGGTTATTATGTGGACCTGTTTTATTACAAAATAATTCCCTGAAAAGATGGGTTCGAATTATTGCAATGCAAGGGCGTCGACCGGTCGGTGCTCCAACACGTCGACGTCGGTACAACAATTCCACCTTACATACCTGTTATCCCATTATTATTTTTATATAATATTATATATTATGGTTTTTTAGCGATTAATTGAAAAAATAATACATTTAACAACCTTACGGCTACGTGCAGCACAATCGATATATTTAGCTATATTTTATTGAATCTTTAAAATAATTTTAAAATTAAAAAAATTTCACACATTTAATCTCATAAATTACGTAAAGCATGGAATTCTCTCTATTTTGAGATCTCCTCAAATTAAAAGACTAGATATATCGAGTTTTTTTAATTTTTAAAATACATTAAAAATTTCATAAAATAGAAATATACTAAAAATATTAAATCCCTTATCATAGTGAAACGAAACATATTTATAATAATTTCGGCCAAACACGCTCAATTACTTAAAAATATAAACTTTTGACTTCGGATAAAGTAAAAGTAAAGTTGAATTACGTATCAACTTTTCAAAGATCTTAGACTGGGCGATGTTGGATTTTTTTCTACGTCTTCCTGTTTCTGAAGCAATCTTTTAAAAACGTCAATCAACATCACACGTTGAAATGTTAGTACAACCTTTGAATTAACAAGTGCTTAATGTCTTAAAATTAAGAAGGAGACACAGATTTGGAAAAGCATGAGACGGGGTGGATCCTAATAGGTTGGCTGACCGGGAATCTCGCTACGGTGTTAAGAAAGAATTTTGTTGTTTAACGGGCTTAGGTTTATTAACGTTGAATTTTATATTTAATTAAGCATATTTGTACTAAGTTTAATATACCATGATATTTATTTTAAGGAATAATCACATTATGTGTTGACAGTAGGAGGATACGTTTGTACCAACTTGTTTGCAACTTTGATGCTTTGATAGTGAAACTTGTGAACAACTTTGAAATACCAATTGTCCCTGCTTTTGATCTTGTTTTCTGTCAACCCATAGACAAATTCTAGCTATGTGGTACAATTTTTGAATATATTAGTCAATCATTTTTCTGGGTGAAAGAAAAAAGCAGTGTGTAAGAAATGATGAATTAAATTGCTAAACCATCTTCTTTCTGGTTTTTTGGTTTGTAAAAAAAAAAATCACGATCGATGCGGCTTAAAATTTGATTAGGGCCTGTTGCATGATGTTTTGTCTTTTTCAACTTCATAAATGTCTTATTAGTTTGTCATGAAAAAGCGTCTCATTAGGGAGATGAGACATTGGGCTTATATCCATTCAAACTCATCGTCTGCAACCAATGTAGGATGCAGCTGGCGACGTGATAGGTGCCTTATTATGTGAGGTATTGCCCATCCAGTTTGGTTTTGTAGAAGCTTCATAAATTTTCTCTGAAAAGACATCTCATCAAGAAAATGAGATATTAGAGCTTATAAACTATTTAAACTTCTCATTTACAACCAATATAAAATGCTAGCATACATTATAAATTTAATTAACAATTTCTTTGCTATATCCTCATAAGTGAGAATGTTAATTAGAACATAAAATAAAATATTAAAAAAAAAAGTGGGGAGCATAAAAGTTTATTGGAGAATGATATAAGTAGGATGAAAATTTATTTAGTTTACCTGGCATGTATATATCCTAGTTATATGTGGCACATTCAATGTATATGCATAAAAAATTTAAAAATAATTAAACATTATTTTTAACTTTTTTATTGTAGAGAAAATGATAATATGAAAATGATTATAATAAAATAAATAAATAATTTTGAAAGAAAATACTTAAAATAGAAAAAAAAAAAAATTAAATAAAAAAAGTAACCGTATAAAAAGTAGACCGTTTTACTACTTATAGATAGTGGGGGAAAAGTGAAAATAAGTGGACGGAAGAAAAGGGGAGAAAAAAAAAGACAAAAAGCATACCCAAAACAAAAGAAACACCATAAGAGTGTTTTTCATTAATATATAGTGTATATATATATATATATATATATTGAGATTAAGACATTTAAATTTATTCCCTTTAAATAATGCACGTACTTAGGTATTGAAAATTTTGTTTACAAAATCATGAAACTTTTCAGTGGCAGATGTTACAGACATGCCCATAACGAAATTTATTGCGACCGCGGATGCTTCTGGGGATAATTAATGTCATCACGAACAATAATAATGTCTCAACAAAAACCTTACGGCATCCGAATACAAGTAGTTGGATATTTATTATTTTCCATCATCTATTTATATTTTGTAGCTACCAACAAAAATAGAATAATGCATCTGAATAATCAATTATCACTTTCAAAAACAACAAGTCTTCCCACATAAGCACTACTGCAAACTACGTTAAGAATCAAAGACACTTTCTAAAACAGAGGTGGTATGATACCTATCTTATTAATATTTAATTAAGGAAATATTCTTATTCGAATTAGGTTTTGTTAAATCAAATCAATTATATAGGAAGTGCTATGTGATGGGTTATTTTTTTGAATTGTACATCAATCATACGACAAATATATTATTACATTTGTTATATAATTGATTCAGGTTTTTGATCGAGCCTAGTCCGAACTAGAATTTCGTGAACACCCCTCCTTCCTTAAATAAGTCAAAGGCAACGAGAATCTTATTAGTTCCTAATCAGTGTCGGATGGTCAATATTACTCCTTTAGGCATGATATGTCATAAATCAAGATTTTTAGTTGGCTCAACAATCAACTCCCACGCGCATAATATTTGTTCCACATAGCATTTAGTTTTTTGTTTTGTTTGACGATGGGCTCAAAATATCATTTGTTATGCTCTAGACCAATAAAGTCGTTGGGTGCAAGAAATGCCTCTATACAGATTTTTTATTAAAAATAAGTATCTAAAATATACATTTAAATTTTTTTTTTCTAAAACTTGTATGATATTTATCTTATCGTTTCTCACTTCTCAATTAAAGTAAATTATTCAAATTGAGTGTTGGGCAAACATGTATCTCACGCGTTCAACATAGGACCAGCCCATCAAATGTTGCTTAATTTCTTCAATTCAAAATTTAAAATATCATAGGATGATACATTACTATTCCCCACATCTCAAATTTAAATCTTATAAGGAAAATTTAAAATTAAAGTTCGAAAGTGAAATTAATAACTTTACACAAATATATGTTAAAAGGAGTTATCAAAATTCTATTAGTATAAAATTAATATTGTAAATAAGACTATATTTTTAAAAATAATTTTTTATTTGGGACGTTAAAAAAAAAAAGAAGCTATGGTCCGAATAGGGCCGTAATATGGAGAGAGAGAGAGAGAGAGAGAGAGAGAGAGAGAGAGAGAGAATAAGTGAGTTTATGGACAAGTTTCATGAGCTTGTGTGATTTATGCTATTATTAGCGGAGTAATTAAGGAATTGAAAAGAAAAAAAAAATGCATAATGACATGAGTTGAAACTTGAAAGAAAATAGTTGCCAACGTAATGGAAGACAACTTTTTTCATCAGAGTTTGAACAATCAACAGTATTAAAAGAAATGCCAAAGAGCACCCAAACCAAGGTGTCGGATTTTGTTCCAAAATCCATAAAGGACCCAAAAAGTTTTTAAATTGAAAAAAAAGAAAAAAAAACCTAGTGATTGTTCTCTTCTGACTCTGAAAAAGATATTTTTTTTATTTAAAAAAAGAAAAGAAAAAAAGGTATATGTATGTATATTTGGGTGAGTGTTGAAAAGGAAAAGGGGGGTCTGAAGTTGTGGAGACAGTAGTATTTGTAAAGTTGGGAGGCTTTTGAAGTTTGTACCTTGGATTTGTTCCTCTCTTGGTGTCTTTTACTGTGGTTTTTTGCCTTTTTCTTACAGCACATTAAATCTCAACAATGTCTTTTACCAATCTCTATTTTACACTTTTGCTCTTAGCCTCATTCCCCATTTTGCCATTTTCCTTTTGCCCACATTCATCTCTCTCTCTACTTGATTTGGTGAAGAGACAACTGCTGCTTTGTTTTCTGACTTCCAAATCCCTTTTCGACTAAACATTTGCAGAATGTATTATAACGGAGTATCTAATCTATTCACAATTACTTTTTTATATATATCATAAAATTTTATTTTGAGGGACTGTTTTGTCCTTTCCTTTAAATTAAGTTGTAGTATAGATAGTCTTGAGATGAAATCCACTTAGAATTAATTAAAAAGTAAAATCTTGCAAATATTAGCTCATATTTTTCGGAGAATATATACAATTACATATATTCGATTTGAGATACAATTACATCATAATGGAGAATACATATAAATAAAACAAGCAAACCACTAAAACAGTATTCAATGGGCTGATTTCTGGCTGCAACTCATCATTTAGTAGACTACATACTTCTCTTGAGACTATTATCCTGGCAAGGGACAAGATTTGACCCCAAAAACCTATACATTCCGAGTCAAACCGACTGTTGAACCAGCACGGTTGGTTTTCTGAGCTGTATGAGTAGTAGCTTTCGTGAAGTACATGTAGTAGTAGACGTTGAGGATCATCGTGGCAACCGCAAAGACTGCTCCAGCGATGAATGCCTTTCCGCAATGACTCACAAGAAAAGTTATCTGCATAGATCATGTTGCGGTATTTGGTGTGGTAAGCGTTCTTCTTTGCACCGGCAATTAGACATGCTTCAGCCACTAGGAATGTCATCCTGCAAATCATTTTTATTAAGGAGATCAACATGCGGGAAGGAAATTGGAAATGTGCATTATATCATAACATGAATGTCCACAAACGTTATCTGACCATGAAGAGACAAAGTATATTATGGTCCAAGCACGGTTTCCCCCCGGAGCCAAAGGACTCCCGAAGCACATGCATTTTGTGACGCCCATAAGCAGTGACTCGCTCGAGAGAAGAAACAAGAAAGCCCCGATTCCATATCCAGTGGCAACATCGGAGTTGTAAATGCAGTATGTTTGATTAGTGGCTTCATCTTTATGTAGAGTGCCCTGTAGTGATGGAGAAAAGGTAAGATATATACTTGGAACAGTTTATGCTCCAATGAAAGTGAAATTACGGCGTCCAGCTAGCAGGCAAGGTCACAAATTATGGGCAAAGACCAAGCCGAATGCATAGCTGACATAGTCGGTGGTGCGAGAATAGACCGCAGTATATGACAACTGTGTTAATGATCAAGAGCTGCCCCTGCCTAACATTGGCGTCCACCCTCTATTCAAAGCTGTACATTTTATATAGGTGGGATAGTACAAAAACATTTAAAATGAGTTTTCGTCAACTGGAAGGCTCTTTGCCCTAATCCCACTGAGATCATCAACTCACCACTCAGTTTATTGGCATTGAAACTGGTAGCAGATTACTAGCGGCAAGGAACAGAAAAATTGTTATATTGATCAAGAGCTCATGATGCCAGCCCTCAATACTGTCCTGTGATCATTTTATGCTGAAGATATCTCAAGTACAACTACCAGAATCTAATTGTTACAAATGCACTCTATAAATTTGAGAAATTTCAAAACAGGCACAGATTGGATGATATTGTAGCTGATGCAGTAATTTATAAACATGAGTTTGTTCATACGCTTGGGTCCTTCCAATATATTACAACTTCTTACTTGACAATCTTCCGGCTTAATTGGACGGAAAGTTTAACTCCTGAGCCACTTTTAAATGATCATATTTTGATAATAGCAACCTTCTAATGAACTTCATGGTCTTCTTAGACATGGTACCAAAAAGATTCATTTGCATAGAAGATGAGACCATCACTCATGGTTTACAGAAATTTCATGAAGTAATAACTCAAATATGAAAATGGCATTCTGACCAATGAGCCTCAATTCAGAACTTTTCCTTATCAATTTAAAGGAGCATGGGTCAGCTGCTGTAGACGTTGAATCAAAGAGCTACGAGGAAAAATACTGCTTTTCAATGCTTAAACAAATGTGCATAGAATACAGACAAAGTTTTTGAAAAGTGTTGTCCAACATGGAGTTCGACTTAAATAATTTAGATATATCTTCCAAAGTATATAATTTGATCTTGTTTTGGACCAAGAAACCTCGTTCAATGACCTGCTAATTTACTTTAAGCTCGAGAACTAAAAGAAATACAAAGTGTTTCACCAGCACTTCTAAGGTACTTTCCAAGGCAAAAGTTTTGCTGGAATCAACCGCGACCCACATAATAATTCAAGTGAAAAATTTTGCAAAAAGAACCACTCACCATATAGAACTAAGATTCTAATAATTGATCATTTTCGTGTTATAAACATTACTGCTCAAAAGAGATGATTCAAGTTTGCTCAAATTTGTTATCACAAAGAGACACTTTATAGGCCCCTTGTTCTACGGAACTGCTCATTGAGTAGAGCACGGTAAGTTTTCAGCACAAATTTGGTATCATACTTCTGATTGCATCTACTTTTTAAACCATTCTATTCAAATAAGTAACCCCAACATACTCCTGACCTTCTAAGATGGCATAACCCAGTGTTTACCAGATACAAGTCACATATATAATTATTCAATGTATACATACCTTCCAAATACAAAACAGAAAATTGAAGATGTTAAAATATCAATCTCGACGACTTCACATAGAAGCATCTTCAAGTAACTTACAATGACGAGAAACTGTTGCAGAACCATAATTTATTTGATAAATTCAGTCACCATATATATATAATAGTTCACGTACTAGAAATAATACACTCAACAAGCACCATACTTGAGAGTGTATGCATACTGCAAGCAGCAAAAATCCCTCCATTTCCATTACAAGTAAAAAATGTGTTCAACATACACCAAAAAGATCAATTATCATAATGAATAAAGAAATGTAGGTGACGTAATTAGAAATTCTATTTACATAAATGCATCCCTTCCGGAAAAATCCACACTATGTCACTATATCACTGATTCAGTTCAAGTTCTTATCACCCTCTCGTAATACTTCATCAGCCAAAGTTAATTTCTCACATAGCTCAGCATAAGTCCATAACCATCTCTCTCACTCACTCGATAGAATATATAATACACTAAGGGCACCTTTACTTTGGGTTAGCCATGATATCATGCCTAATCACCATTTATTTTTTGTTTACTTCATTTTGGATTAGTTTGTGATTAGTGCCTTAAGCATGATATATTATGTGATTTTTTCATGATAGTAATCACAATTTAATATATCCCATTTTAATCACATCACTCAAAGTAAATGTGGCCTAATAGATATCGGTTATCACTTGTCAGGCAAAACATTGGCCACAGACCAACTTCAAATACATAAACAGAAACAAATAATCCGAACAAGAAGAAATTTTCCTTATCTAACTGACAGAGCATCAAAATCCAGTTGCAGCCAATTGATTCAAACAGACACAAGCAGCAAATCCACATCTCAAGTAAAATAATTAAGCACATAAATTTACTAAAAAATTATAAAGTCTCGCCACCACTACCACAGAGATTCCAATTCTAGGAAAGGCTAAAACTCTAAAGAAAGAAACACTGCCCAGAAACAACACAAATGCTACAAAAAGAACCAACAAAGAAACAACTTTTGACAGTGATATACAGAACCCAGTTCAGTTCAAGCGCAATAGACAAGTATGCGTACATAAAAATATGTAAAATTCCGCAAAATTGAAGGAAAGAGGAAGAGAGGAGAGGTTACAATGGTACGGCGTCGTTCAGCAGCAATTGCAAATCCAAATGCAGTTAAGCTCAAGACTATTACAAGAAGATGAACAAGCGTCGACCCTTTTCCTTCTCCCATTTCTACTTCAATTTTTACTCTCTTTTCTCTTCCCTTTCCTTCTTTCAACTGAGAGCAGAGTGATTAAAGTGTCAACAGTTTCCTTTTCTTTTCTCCCATGAGATGATACGCAGTTCTAAGAGCATGTAACAAAACGATCAAAAGGTGTTAGGATTCTAGCAGACGCGAGTAAACAAAAGAGTGCATAGCACGCGATTGTCAAAGGACAGAAAATGGAGTGAACCCAACACATCAGTTACTGTATCTTTGACTTGTGTAGTAAGTATTAGTTTGAGAAAAATATAATTTACCTTTGTAATAATGTAAATATATAAATTAATTTCTCTGAAAAAAACCAGCAATTTACACCATTGTGTTTTAAAAAATAAATGTAGTAAATCACTTTATTTTAAAAAATATAAATAATAAATTATTATATTTTTTTCATAAAAAATAATTTATTTATTTACAATATGACATGGAGTAAATTGTATTAAACTCTTATTAGTTTTATCCATTGGGCTGGCCTTGCAACCCGCACATTACTTCTTGAGGTCCAAGCCCATTATTGGCGAAGTAGTGTCAGTGATCACAAGTTGAAGATTAATTTAATGGTATCGGCCAAGAATGATTGTTGCCAAATTCAAGATTTCAATTGCCATGAGAATACATGAACAACATAAACACCAACTATGAATAAAGAGAAATTAAAGATTGCTGGAAACAGAGTAATTTGGTCATGGATTTGGAGCAGTGCAGCTCCCTTTCAAGTCCCAAATATCAAAACCCCACCAAACATCTCCATACAGTGCATCAAAAGGATCCCCCATAATCTCCATCTCCCAAAACGGCCACCAACAGCTCGCCCATGCCATTTCCTCATCCACCCCACTCCACAAACCCGCCCACTCCGCCATTTCCTCCGCCACCGGAAAGCTCACTTCCACCTCCTCCACCACCTTCTCCTCCTGTTTCCCCTTCCCCGGCGCCACTTTCTTGGCTGCATTTGGGGCTGCCACTGCCTCCATCCCGACGCTTCTTCCCCTCTTTAGTTTTCTGGAATCCATTTTTGAGTCAGTCCTCTCTACACTAATTAATAACGTTAATCATACGGTGATCGTGCACTGAAAATTTGGGATGTTATTGCTACATATATAGTGGTGAAAACGAGAAGTACGTAGACGCGCGGTGGTTCCATTTTGGAACTTGGTACGTGTGTGCATGGTGATGAGGACAGTGCGTACTCTTACAAGTTTCGACGGTCACGTGGACACAGAGAATAATATGTCTCATGAACTCAGTTCAGATTCTCCACTACATTCAGATTCCTCATTAAAGTAATTTTTATAATATTACGACTTCTGGTGGCTATATATATTAATTAGTGTATAAAATTATTAAAAAAATAGAACTTGGATGCATTGCACAATGTATCCCTTTACGAACTTCTGAGGAATAGTACATCATTGACTGGGTGACATACTTGTCCGGACTTCCTAGTCGAAATTGGTCGTCAGATTGTTTGAGTGTCTTCAAAGGGAAACCTTTTTACTATTTTTAGAAGTATGTTGTTAATTAGTTAAAACTTCCGAGATGATCGCTGTGTCAATTTTTGGTGCCACCAGCCGCCCACCGCTTTACTAACTACTATATATGGACCAATAATTTTTATTTTCAACAAATATAATGAGAAAATATATTATACAAGCAATGTGTCTATATTATGTTGAGATATATCTCATTAAGGTCGTTCCAAGATCTCTCCAGCATCCCTATAGATTATCACAATCTTCAAATAAGTTTTGGTTCGTTTTATATTAATTTAAATTTTTTTACAACCCGACCCGAGTGCATCCTGAACCCTAAAATGTGTGGACACATTATAATTATTGGATTATTTTGATGTTAAATATTAATTTACGTGAAATAGTGGAGTTGAGAGAAATCTATAAATAGTCGTCCTCCATGCATCATATACAACTTTGGCTATTTTAATATTGTTACGATCTTCTTTACCACTTTTCTTATGACCTATTGACTAAGTTAATTGTAACTCGAGTATCTTGATGCAGTTCTAACGAGGGTGTATTATGTAGGCTCACAACAAGAATAAACGAGCTGTATTTCACTCTTTTGATATAATAATCATGCAAATTCACTTAAATAAACCTTAGTCCAAGTTTTTTTTTTTTTTTACAACAGTGTAAAGTAAAATGGAAAATAACATTTTTAGTATCATAATTTAGGCTCGTGCCATTTTTGGTCAATTAATTACGGCATTAGCACTTTTAATCCCACAACTTATAAAAATTAGCATTTTCGGTCCTTATGCCCTTTTTATCTATAATTTAACTATGTGGGTCATGTGCCTAACACATTACTGGTAAGTTTTTTTTTTTTTTTTTTTTTTTGTTAGAGGAAAAATTGACCATTTTTTTTCAATAGTAATATATGAATGCTTCATTTAGCTTGTTTGATTCACTTGTGAAAGATATGATTTTTTGTATTGCTTCTATTTAGCTTCAACTTCTATAAAAATATGGGAAGTATAAGATTCAGTATTTGTGAGAGAAGAGAGAAATCGCTATGTTTTATTGCCCTAATTTCCTTCAAAATTCATATTTTCCCCCTCAAATATAGTTATATTTTCCCCCGCAAATGGTCCTAAGCTGAAAAACAAACTAATTCCCACTCCATTAAAAATTACTTAACAATCATTTCTAGTTACGTGCACTACACCATTAAATTATAGACAAAAAAATGGATGGGGACCAAAAGTCCTAATTTTATAAGTTACTTGACTAAAAATGTTAATCCCATAATAAATATGACCAAAAGTAAAACAGACTTAACTTATAGAACCAAATATATTATTTTCACAAAATAAAATATTTAAATTGAGGTCAAAATCATTATTTCATTCTTGTTTTCGTCGCACCAATATGCATATTACTTATGCAACAAATAACGGATTGTTGTATCAATATTTTATAAATTAATTCATAATTATTATTATTACAGTAAATTAAAAATCAATAAACTTACATCCACACATTGATGAAACTCAAACACATGATAATATGACATCAACTTTGCGAGCTAAAGTTATATACGTAAAAAATAAATACATTTTTATTAATGTAAGTTACATGAATCTTGGTACCAATTAATATATGTTGGAATTTAGCGTTGGATGATGTAGGCCCCAGCCTTTGGAAGCATGGCGGCCAAGATTACAACTTTGAAGGCCTATTCAGCTGTAGCGAACACTGGTTTCGTTTTCTCAACTTTGTCAGAACTTTCCTGCGGGTCGACAAAAGCCCACTCTTTCATTTGGAATTTTATTTTGATAAATGACTCATTCATTGATCTTATCTTCATACTAAAATGTTTAATATTTTTATAATATTTGGGTTTTTGCTACGGTTGGTCAGAATTTTGTTACTTAAATTTGTTATAATTATAAATATATTTTTGTTATTCAAAAAATTATAAATATCCTCTTCAAATTAACAATCGTCTAACAATAATTTCTACAACAGACTATCATAATAAGGTATTTATTAAATAATTATTAATATTTTGGGGTATTAATAATTTTTTAAATAACAAAAGAATAATTGTAATTGTGACAAATTTTAAAAAAAGCCCCTCGTATATATCTATACTATTATAAAGAAAAGAGCTCTTATAGATACAAATTAGTGTTATCATACCACTGCACCAAATTTTTAAATACCAAAAATGCCATTATATTTAAAAATTTATTTAACTTCCCAACTTATATTGAATTAAATGTTCAATCACGCCCCTTGAGAAAATCAATTACATGCAATTGTTGCACTCATAAATTAACTTTACTCATTTTTATTTAATTTTATTATTAATTAAATTAAAAAAACATATTAGTATTAAATTAAAGTTTCCATTTTTAATTTAATTCAAGTAAAATATGTATTGGCAATTAATGCATTAAAAAGTTATCAGAACTTTTACAGAAATAAATTAATTATGAGTTCTAATAAAATAAAATTTTAATAAAATTATACGCACAAATACTGCGTGCCACGATGTCT
The DNA here is from genome assembly GCA_034509725.1 of Sesamum angolense. Lineage (NCBI taxonomy): Eukaryota > Viridiplantae > Streptophyta > Magnoliopsida > Lamiales > Pedaliaceae > Sesamum > Sesamum angolense. Next base: position 10,409,387 of record JACGWL010000001.1, on the reverse strand, counting down.
ATTATATGTGTGTTTGTATGGATGTAAACATGCTTTCGTCGGGATAAATTTAAGCCTTGATCCAGACGAGTTTGTCACCACAAAATTATGCATCTTTTCATTTTAGGCTGAGTGAGAGTATACGAAGCTACACTTAAAATTTTAGATGCAGCATAAATTGAAGAAGTTAGGGGTGGCGATGTGGGCTTGGACCCATGAATTATTCAGGGTCGGGTCAATTGGGAAGATGTGACATTTGGTACTTTGCCAGCAAAGCATAAAGCGAAGAAAGATAACCTGAAAAGAAAAAGTAAAGATAGAGAGGTCTGCAGCTATTTCCAGCTCTCCATTAACACCAACTTTACGATTTCATTAATTTTATTACCAGACCCCTCTTTTTATTACCGTCCATTCTTCATTTAATGAAAACCAAACTTTACACCATACCATAGCAGAGTAGCAGCAACACATCACGTTGTAGAAAAGGATGTCTCACCAATATATAGCTGTTTCAAACCAAACAGCCAATACACCACTCTTACAACTCCCATTCCGCCTTTGATTTTCTACGGTCGTATCAGTATCGCGTTGATAAATAATCTATAATACTCCCGAAGCTTATTCTAATTTTGTGACAAATCTAAAATTTTTCATAGAGATTTTTTAGCCCAAATCATCAGGCTGTCCCACGATGCATGATTACAAAGGGGTTTTGGGTTCCGTTTCTCCAAAGTCCCAACTCCCCAGCCATAAAATTCGACTTCGTCTATACGGAAATTCTTGTTTGATCTAAGAAGCGGATTAAGCAAGAAAGCTAAGATCCAATTATCAAGTTATCAGTTACTTAATATTACAATTCCTATGTATGATAATGATCCATCGATTCTTTTCTTTTTTCCCTGAAAATTTGAACAAAAACTAAATAGATGGATCTTGGATTGAGGGGGTGAAATTATATTTTGAATTATAAAGAATAGATGTTCAACACTTTTAATTTCCGTTTTTTATGAAATTTTAAAATAATTCAAAATTAAAACACTCAATATAATTTTTAAATTATTTTAAAAGTCGTAAAGCATGTATCAATTCTTTTCTATCTAATTATCATTTTAAAAGTTTGATAAAATCAAAAGACTCCCATATCATATAAGATTAAGAGTCTATGGAGGGGTAGCCAGCCCCCAATCCTTCCTCCACGCTTTCGCGTGGCAAAAAAGCAAAGGTGCACCATCATCAGACAGCCATTAATGATCGCATCACACTAAAATCAGAAAGCAAAAGAAGAAATTATCAACTAAATTACACGCAAATTGAGCTATCAAAGGAGAAAAGAATACAAATAAAAATTAGTAAGTAGAAATTTATAGCAAAATATTTAGGTATTTACAAAGTGAATTTGACTACAAAAGATGATCGATCAGACGATCACTCAATACAAACTATGATGATGATGATGATGCTTAACATTCATTCTTTACAGATTCTTCTCCTCATAAAGCCGCCTGATGAAATCTCAAAACTGACCCCAAAATCGACACAACAAATTACTAGAAGGCACCCCCCTCCTCTCATCTCTTACTTACACAATTACAAAGAGGGGACACCCTGCCCTTAAAACCTCCCTAATTATTTTCTTGGTCAATATAACTTCAGACTCAATACTTACACCAAAGATGCATTCCTTTACTTACAGACACTTTTCAAACATCATATATACACTAAGACAAAATGATCAATGATCTTTACCTATAATTACTTAGCTCACTTGATCAAAATGTTTTGATTCTTGTCTCTCTTTCCCTGCTGCTACAACACAAGTGAAGTTCCCGATGACTTCTTCAGATCTATGTATATGTACTCTTAAGCCAAGGCAGGGATGCTGCAGTTGCGCCTATCCCTGTCCAGGCAGTCAAAACCCTCAACCCTCACGGCCGGATTGTTGCCAAAATTTGCCCTAACACAGCCTCCCTTGCGGGTGGACGATGGGGAAGGTGCCGGCCCAGATGGGGTCGGGATTGCTTTCGGTGATACGGGAGTAAATTTCTCATCCCCGAAACGGGCGTCTTGAATTAGTGGGTTAGATACTCTACTCGGCGGCGACCCGCAAAAAAAAGGGGGCGACGAGGCTATCTGTGCGGCCGACTGATCTAAGCTGCTACCACCCTGCAAATTCATTATACAAATTTTCATTAGATCCACGAGTATGCGATGAGATCGATTGATTTAATGAATTATTTGTGTCTACTGTTGAATAGATGATAAACAGGTTAATACAGATCTAGCAGAAACCGAAATACTATGTGTGGATAAAGTTAAGACACGAGTTCTTGTTCGAGGGCACAAAGTATGGGTGGTGGTAAGGTGTTCCCAGAAACAAGTTATGTCCTTTAACCAGATTTTTTCACAAGTGTTCAAGTCTTCTGACAAACATGTCCACAAAAACATGCAATAGTACTAGTATTGGAACAAAGTCATACAAAGCGAATGGTCCATCTGATCCCCACATTCAAGAAATTAAATATATCTACAAAAACAGTGAGATCAAATAAAATAACTTTTTTCACAAAAGGCCTAACCTTTGCAAGAATTATGTCCAGCAATTCATTTCCAGCTTTCGCATCACAATCCTCTTGCTGATGGCTGTTAATCGAAATCAAACAAAACACAAAGATCAGAAATTTAGAATTCAGAAAAAATTATGATGTAAATTACCATAAAAGAGGTGCAAAGAAATAGAATATACCTCATATGCCATCTCAAGGGTCTCGCATAAGAAGGGTCAAGGGTGGTGTGGATTAGACCGAGCCGCCGCGGCTTTGGGCAAACCACCGCCTCTTTCTTATCCACAGATCTGCCCACGGCGGCGGCGCTGGCCCAAATCTCTTCACAGGCAGCGAAGCTGTTCTGCTGAATCGCGCAGTGGTTCATTTTTTATCTCTTCAAGATCTTGGCCTGCTGTTTCAAAGAAAGGTGAAATCTTGTTCAGAATAGATGATTTCAGGACAAACAAGAATAAGATCTGTGAAAAAACATGGATGAATACAACTCCAGCTAAGAATAGTTTAAACTAATTTTTTGTTTGTTTACTTCTGTTTCTAAGCTAAGATCCGGTCAACGAGGGCTGGAGACGAGAAGAGCCGGCTGAGATTTTTGACTTGTTCTTACAGACAAAAATAGTAAAAAATTAAATACTCAAGGGGAATTTGAATTGTTTAAAAATCTGAGGAGAAAACTGTACAGATCTGCTGAAAACACCGAAAGTTTTTTGTTTTTTACAGCTCTGAATTACTCCGCATCTGCTTCAGGTACAACAGATCAAACAAAATATCGTGACTATACGACTTCACACGCAGAGTAGGTACATCTTTTTCTTGAAATTTCAGATTTTCAGCGACCAGTGTGGATATAAAATTATTTCCCTTCAGAAATGAAGAAAATACTTGGAATTTCTTCTCAGGAATACAGATCTACAAACTCTTTGAATCCCATGAACTAAGAAAGAATGACTGTGAAAACCGACAGAATTTTGGGAGAGAAAAAAGTTAAAGAACCAAATACTTGGCCCAAAGACAGATTATGAGCGAACAAGAATCAAGAACACCAAAGATTTAAACTTTTTTTCACATCAAAGACTCGTCATTTATTCTCCAGGAGACAATAAATCTGGCGGTAAACAAGAACCGAAGAGAAATACCATCTGGGTTATCACAATACTTCAGACTGACAACAAGAAACCACCAAAAAACCACTAAATTTTCAGCAAAAACAGGTTTTTCAGAACCAGCCCACCTACTTTCCAACTACAACAAAGAGAAGAAAGAGCGTGGAACAGAGGAAGAAACAGAGATTCAGCTGCTGAATTTACCTGAAAGAGCTGTACAAAATTGTTGAGGCTCCTCCAAAGGGGAGGATTTCCAATAAGAATTTCAAAAATTTAAAATAAAATTAAAGAGAGGAGAAAGAAATAAAGAAGAAAGAGGAAAAAAGAGAGAGAAAGAGAAGAAGGAATAGAGGCAGATAAAACGGTCAGTCTCGGGCAAAGACGAGAGAAGGTTGATAAGGTCAGGCTCCCTCCAATTTATACACGGTTTCGGGCTTGATTAAGATGAGATAGTATTTATATTTAAATAAATAATAATAATAATAATAATTAAGCAATGTTAATTACGGTGGATTTAATATTAATGCGTGGGGGACAACAACTGATATAAGGCTGCAATAAATTAAAAAGTGAGTCCTTACTTTATAATTAGTTGTAATCAACATTATCATTATTATTTTTTATATATTCTATTTTAAAAATAAATGGTAGGAGCGTTTGGGCTTCTGACAAAAATGTACTAATAACATTCTGTCAAAGTAGATCTTGATCTTTCCTAATATTATTTTTGTGAATACTTTTTTAATGGGTTGCAAGTGGCTCAATACATGCAAGAATTAATGGATTTGAATTTTAAATTTGTTCTATTTTTGTAGGATGCCGGGTAAAATCCATATTTCCCCCCTGTGATTCTCTAAATGTTCAAATAAGCCCCTGTGATAAAAAAAATATCATATACCCCCTTGTAAAATTTAAAAAGGTGCATATTACCCCCTTGTAAAATTCATGTTCCCAAAATTGCGACTAAATATGTATATTTTGCCCTTAAATTATCAAACCACCTCTGTATTTAAATTATACATATTTTAAAAATATAATATAAGAAAATATAATTTAGTTATATGTATATATATATATATAAAAAAACCTAAAAAAAATAAAACAAAAAAATGGAGATTACTAACCGACGGACGAGAGATTGGCGGTGGGTAGGGTGTCAAGATGATCGTTGTCGGAAGAGCTTTCCAACGATGGAAAGCATACATCGAGAGGTCATCGGATGTCGGAGAAAAAAGCGATATAAAATTGGGGGCGCGGGTAAGGGCCAATATGCACCTTTTTAAATTTTACAGGGGGGTATATGGTATTTTTTTTATCACAGGGGCTTATTTGAACATTTGGGGTATCACAGGGGGTAATATGTATTTTACCCTAGGATGCCAAAGCCTAGTAATTAAAGTTCTGACCAATTGATAGAGTCTCATCGCCCAAAAAGCATCAAGTTGCCATGTTCATATACAAATCTTGTCATATTTTTTCCCTTTTTTCCCAACTAATATAATATGGAGCAATTTTTTAGAAGAGTTACTCCTCGAAATATCATGGTTAATTTAAATGAGAAAATAAATTTGTGAATAATATATTTATGTATGAGTCGACTTAAATTAATATCACAACAGTCAATCAATCTATGCATCCTATCTAGCTAATTTCCTATAAAATATGGTCAAAATTTCCTCAATTAAAAATAATTGTAAATCAGAAAAATAAAATTGTTATTGTTGTTCTTTCTTATGTTTGTGCAGTGTATTTACTTTATTAAAATCTATGGTTATCATGCAGGAAGAGAATGAAAATTTAATATTTACTCACTGTATGGCTAAAAAAATATAAATAATTAATCTTTGCGTGTTAGGCAAGAGGATAGCATGTCTTCAGATACAACTCATAATGGTTTTCCCGTCCTTTCTACATAAACCCTTGTGAGGGTTTCACGTATTTTCAGCAGTTCTTTCACTTCCAGGATAAATTCTCCCGTTTGCGCCTCATAAAAAGAACTAGCAGGTTGATGGATCATTACCCTGATGATATAAAGATTCTCTATCTGGTGTGATGAAACGAACAGTCCTATCGGCCGAAAACTCAGTGCAAACACCAAAATCCCCCTTCGCTTATTCTCCTTTTCTTTTTGCTATTGAGCTTTTTTGTTCACCTAAACCAGAACAATTACATCGATCCTTCAGGCAGAGAAGCTAGAAGCGATCACACAATTATTGTTGGTCATAATTTTGTGAGTGTAGTTAAAATATAAATCATGACTAGAAGTCATAGAAAAAATATTTATTATGACTCGTAGCCATGGCAAAAATAATTTTCAATAGTGGATAATCTAAATTTTTATATCGATTTTATTTAATTATGATTAATAATAATCATTTGTCATTGTTTAAATCCATATCTAATAAAATGTGTTTGGCTAAGTTTTTAAAACATCTTATAAGCTCATAAATTTTATAAGATGTTTAATAGCTTATAGGATGTTGGATTTTATGTTAAAAATAAGCTCCAAAATTTTTTGGATAAAATAAGATGTTAAAACTTTCACATCTTATAAGATGTTGGGGAGTTACCGAATTTGGTATAATAAGATTTTTTAGTAATAAAGTGACCAAAAGGACAATGTTATTATTAGGAATCAAATAAGTTGTTATTTCTTAATATATTTTATATTTAATATTTTTAGAATAATTTTATAAATAGTACACATTAGTTTAATTATAAATAAAAGTTTAATAGATAATTATTTTTATAAAAATGAAAAAAATAATGAATTATTACCAAACTTTTGAATTAAAATAATATATATGTATATATTTCAATTAATATAATTAATATAGATATGTAATTGGTTTCTTTTTCTAATGCAATGACTATTTCTAGTTGTATAATTTATATGTCTTGAATTTATATTTTTCAAAATATAATATCAATAGGTATCTTATTTTTGTTTAACTATAATAATTTATTATTTAATATAATAAACCATTTTCTCTTTTTTCGAATGTAAGAAAAATTAAATAACAAAATAAAGTTTTTTAAAATCTTAGAGAGACTGTGTCTATGTGTGTGTGTGAGTGTGTCTTTTGTGGTTACAATATATTTTTATCTTATGACATATTAATTTTATAAAACTTATAAGATATTTTGGAAAAAAAATTAACTTTTCTCTAGAAGATTATAAAATTCAAAACATATATTATAAGCTCTTCCGAAAAAATTTGTCAAACGATGTTTTTAAATTTATAAACTTAAAACATATAGAAGCTCGTAAACCTCAGATTTTCTTCTAGTGCATTGAGAATACTAACAATAAAAATAGCATGTGTAAGTGTATATGCTCACATGGTGATTTAAGTGTTAATTATTTTCCGAGTACTACTATCTAAATCAATAATTTAATTGAGGTGTTAAAATTATTGTCTATTTATATTTTCTAATAAAGTATTAATTTTGCATGATTTAAATTAAGGGTTGGGAAAATTATTAAAAGCTTAGGTACACACAGTACCTAGAAACGCGTAAAATGTAGTAACAATTATTTCCCTAATGACGACAATAAATCAAGAGAGATTTGAATTAAATTCCGTGAGCTGGATTAGGAATACACATATGCACCACCAACATCACCATCACCTCTCATCATTAACCTTTCACAAGTTGCAACAGAGCCAACAAGTGGGTAGAGTTCATTACTGAAATGAAACGCCGTCGTTTTTATCTGTTTGAGATTGTAATAATCCTATTCAGCACCTGTGATTTTGTGACACGTGTGAGAGCAGCGACCTAATTCTATCTGCATTTTGTTAAATCGGGTTTAGGGTTATAAATTGAAATTAAAAAAAAAAAAAAGCGTTATTTATTAGGAACAGAACAAAATGCGATAAATGGGAAATGAAAAAAACATGATACGATATTGTAGATGTAGGTAAAAAGTGCATATAACTCTAAGCGCTTTTCATGGACAAGTTTGCAAACGGACAAAGCGTATGGCAACCACACCCCAGCCACCTTCTCAACAGTGTTTGCGTTTTCCATTTGGACTTTAATTTAAAGTCCACCACGATTTCAATTCATCATGTCTTTATCAATTAATAATTATCAGCTACGTCTTGCTTTATTTTTTTTCCTTCTTTATTTTTTTTTCTTTTTTGTGATTTAATCATCTTTTAAATTTAAAATATTATTTATATTTATGTTTTAAAAAGTTGTGTCAAAAACTTGGAATAGATATTTTAAAATAATTTTGGTGATTAAGGGATAGGGGTATGTTTTCATATATCATTCGAAAGGTGATTATACAAATCACCATTGGAACTACATTAAAAATGTCCGGATTACAGTTATTCGATACTTAAGTTAAATAGATCGATTGTGAGAAAAGGAAAATAAAAATCGTAAAAATATTAAGTTAGCAAAAGTTATTTCTAAAGTATGGAGGGGGCCTATTTATAATTTTATCTCAATTATATAATTTTATGAGAACCAGACACTAAAATGATCCAGTGGTTGAGGTGAGGCCAGTACATATATATTTATGTTTAGAATGTATTAGGTTCGAATTATAAAGAACTTAAATTAAGAAAATTAATTTAGGGCTTGTCTGAAAATCACAAATATTTTGCAAGAATGTCGTAAGGCGACCTCATAAAAAACCAATCTAAAATCTTTCAGGACTTAGACAAGCAATTTGATGAAAAACAATAGTAACATATTATAATAACGAGATATAAATGTTGAATATAATAAAAGAAAAATAGAAAATGAGGTAAAAGTAAAGAGAAAAGAATGTTGATAATGATGAAGAAGATGTTGTTGATTATGGAATCCAAATGGTGGTATTTCTGAAAATGGGAAGACTAATTAATTAAATAGAGGTAACATGATGATAGGTTCGAATGAATGGGCTGCATAATGAACTGCGTACCCATTTACATAGCAAAGTTGGACAACATGCCTTTAATTTATTATAGACATGTCTCTGAAAATATGGACAAGATCATGTTCACTTGATTTCTGGTTACTGCTCTCAATAATTCAATACGGATGGTAGATGATGTTCATCATTTTAAGTATTTCTACATAACTAGCTATTTAATTTGACTACACACAGACATGTACGAAATACGTACGTATTCCCATGTGGGCCACCCTTCTTAATAATGTTTAATTAATCCATTAATCAGAAATCGGTTCCAGGAGGACAGATTAGAGTTTTAGCTGGAGCGCACATTGTTAGAAAAGTCGTGGAATCATATTTTCCTTTTGAAATCCCATCCCATCCCAAAGCAATTTGCAATCCAATTTTAACATATCTCGAATCTACCCCTAGTGTCAATCCCTTTCATCTCGTAAGGATCTTTGTATACGAAAAGGAGACACATTTTAGTTGGTCGCTCTTTGAATTTATTCAACTAATCAAAATTCCAAGCCTCTTTATTCATAAACTCATATTTTTTTGTCTTGTAACTTAATTTTTATGTATAATTTTAATTTTATTGCTTATGGAATTATAAAAGTAGTTCTATAATTTAAAAATTCTCACATTGAGTTATCATCCCAACTTTTTGTTAAAAAAAATCACCGTATAAATCAAATGATTATTTCTATCTATTCTAAAAAGATAACGCCATGCATGTAACCTATTCGTGTTTTTTTCATCAATTTTCTAATAAAGGTCGAAGATAGACTTTAATTTTTAAATCTCTTTTATATTCATTCACCCTACCAATTTTAATTACAAAATTGATGAAAAAAATTAGGCACAAATTAAGTAGTTATATTTCTGTATTCTACAAACGTAACGCCATGTAACCTACTCGTAGTTTTTTCATCATTTTTCTGATAAAAAGTTGAAAGAAAAACTAAAAAGTTTCCGGAATTAATAAGAGAAAGGCAGATGAGGTTAGAGGTGTTGTCAACTTCAAGGAAGACTCAGCGCACAGTCATAAAACACATGCTGTCATTGTCAACCTCTCTTCTTTCAAGGCCCATGGATGGGACTTCCACTCCATATTTTATTTAATATATATATATTGCTCTATTCCAAAATTTTACATAGTTTTTATACGGCCTTATTTAATATTATAAATCATCTTTAGTTTAAATAGTACAAATATGTTTAGGGTATTTGCAAATAATTTGAAAAATAGTATATTATTTTTTATTTTCCGACTTTTAAAAATATATTTTTTAGTCCTTGTAAAAATTACTTCAACTTGTGAAAATCGAGATTCATCGTGTTAGACTCGATAGATTCAGTTAATATATTTAAAATATAAAATAAATTATATTTTCTAAAATAATACTATTAAATAATTTTGTAAGTATGAGATAATAGTATTATTGTAAGAGTATTTTTTTTCCTCAAGTCGTGATAAAGTTCTTATGTTATAAGTTTTAAAAATGCTATGTCTTTGTTATTTTTTTTTGCAAAATTAAAATAAATAAACTGCATATATCATCTCATTTTCAATGGGGTGTGGTGTGGTTTGTTTATCTTTAAAAGGAAGATACGAGCTGAAAGCAACATAAAGCCCGGAAATTTCATGCCCAATTTTTTACTTAAAAAAAAAAACGAGGACAAGATTAGTAATTAAAAAAAATGTTACAATTTTAATATTATTGTTAGTTAATATATCTAGACAAGAATATTTATTTTATCGTAATAGTAAGTTTAATAGTTCTAACAGCAATTATTATTTTATAAAATTTGTCATTTATAAGTATTAATGATAAATAATTATACACAAAATAGTCACTAAATATAATTATCAACACATATACAGTGATGATTGTTATCAATTAGTCACATAGATGTTTCATTAATAATCTGTACCGACATATTTAATCATAAATCTGGCTAATAATAATATAATAATAAAATTAAAATTATTATCACATAATATATATTTTTTATGACAATTTTAAAATTATCTAATGATAGTTTATCATTAATATTAAATTCTGTTGGTAGTGTGGTATTATTAATTTTGGAGACGATTTTCTGGGTTTGTTGGTTTGGCACCATTTCAACAAAGCTAGTAAATTTGCACGTACAGCCACCTAAAATAGCGAAGTAATAGCTGGTGTAGAAATTCCGAAGAGCAACACAGGACATGTCTATGAAGAAAATGTTTGCAAGCATCGACTTTGACTAAATTCAATTAAATTATGCAAAAAATTTAATAATGTTTAAACTATACACCAACCACACGATAAAAGTAGTGATATATACAATTAGGTCACGCGGAGATGAAATCCGGTCGCCACCAGAACTTATGCACAATACTTTTACTTGCTGAAAAGGTCGCGATATGCCAATACCTACTCATTTGGACCACTACCCAATTTGAATAATTCAAGAACAATACTATAATGAAAAGGAGCTATCAAAAAATTATATTCTGGTGGAACAAAAAACAGTTGCCGAATAGTTTCAATACCTTTGCATCTATCTCTACCGTGAATGACGACAGCAGATCGTGTGGTCAGAAAATTGAGGCTCAAGTAGAAGGAGAATCATCTGACTCGGATGAAGCTCTTTTCTTGGCAAAATATTCTTCTGCACGGGCGATGTTCTCGGCCCCAGATGGCTTTACCCACTTCGTTTGACCCGGAAGAATGGTTAACGAACAACCTGCAGCCTTGAGCTTCTCTTTTGCTGATTCAGAGAAAGCACGAGCCTTGAAGTTGAGTTTTACTCTCAGTTCTCCGTTGCCTAAGATCTGAAATAAAAAGAAACACTTATTAAAATTTGACAAATTTCAAGTGAAGCCTTGTAAGGGAAGAGACAAGTAGAGGTCATTTTTCATACATAATCCAATGGATCCCATGCTAGAATGGTTTTGAAAATAATAGCTCTACTATACATATTTTATATGTGACACGATGTACTGTTTCCTGGCTTTATTTCCTCACTTTGAACAAAATACACGACGTCCTGTCAGCTCAACAACCTGGGGTATACCTTTGGAAAGAACAATCATAACAAAGATCTCGGAGGACTAGAGATCTGCATATGCAGTTCTATCATCTTCTGTATTTTTTTAATAACTTCTCATAAAGACATGCAGATTCAGTAAGATGCCTAATAGAATACATATGCCTGACAGTAACTAAATCGTTGTGCCATGGTAGTGCAGCTCACTGAATTGTAGAACTCGTTACCTTTAGAGGAAGTCCCCTGTCTCTTCCTGATGGGTTTATCAGACCTTTCATCTTCAAGGATTCCAATGACACCTCTTCTCCCTCTTTAAACCCTGCATCTGCTATATCTTTCAAGTTGAGAGGGACATATTTTGGCAGTCCAGCATGCATACCTTGGTTTACGGGAAAAGAATAAATATCAGCAAGTTTGTGTAACATTTACTTGGTGAACATGCAAAGCACAACCGATGTTAAAGGTTCACAAAGGTAAGACTAGTCAGTATACTTCCTTTCAGAAGTCAGAAAAGCTTCGAAGCTAATATAGAAGTTATAAAAGGGAAACTAGTAACAGGTGCATCATCACTTGCTAAGCTTTTACAACTTAAACTTTGAACAAGTCATCATATAGCCATCTGATATAAGTACATTAGGAAATGGAAAATTACTTCAGCAGAGCATGAATCTACATGCCACATGGCCCATAGTAAGTGAAAATTGAACAGAAAAGCTTCAACTTATGGCAACCATTAATCAAAGAATGGAACATATAGTAAGTGATCAAATGAAATGCAGCACCTCCACTTCTATCAAAATATTAAATTACATAAATAATATTTATATGTTTGCTTCTGGAAGATGTTTCCGGAAAGAGGTGAAATACTTGATGGCCGATGCTAACCATATAATCTGATTAAGGCCCCATTGAAGAATTTGGCCCTGTGCTATGAATTCTCCAGAAATCTAACCATATATAAAACACGAAAAGGAAAACACGGTAAGCAATATTGAGACCGTGGCTAATCAAGGAATCTCTTATCAAACTTTCTGTTTAAATGATTAGCAGAGCAACATTGATTAAGAACAAGCAAACCTTCTCCCCCCTGACATTGTACAGAATGCTGGAATTTAAGCATGAATATGACTCAGGAATTTCATACAGCCATTTGTCCAACGGATAACTTGAATATCACTACTATCAGATGAAACAAGAACAACTATAAAAGCAGCACCACTGCAATTAAGTTCAAGAAACAGTATAGATGTAACACAATACTTTTTTAGAACTTGCTGGCAGAGAAATAAACAGAATTAGCGTTAAATAAGAAACATAAAGTTATCGAATCTCTTCTCTACCAAAAGTTGACACTACAAAAGATCACCGCATGAATTGCAAGCCCAAGACCTTCCGTCACTCAACTCCGTAAGTCAAGTTATGATCGTACTAGGAACCCAACAGCATGGAGCTTTAAGCAGCTTGTGGCGGTAAGAAGTTACAATTACATTGCTCATGTATGTAGCATATTTAAAAACAAAAAACCGATCCTATCATCTCTATCTCATGCATAATCCATATAGTTTTCACACATCAGTTAAGACATTTATAAACACCCAATTCAGAAATGATACATTACTCTTCTGCTGTTAAGACAACCACTTCAACAATTGTTTTAACACAAGGAAACCAGCTCAATCGTAATGACTAATAAGCTCCCACCTTTTACCCCAACCGAAAACTGAAAAAGGCCACCTGGAACACTCTAAATGCTCCTAAATATCAATTATGCCACACGAACCACAAACCCAAACTGCAAAACACAATAAATTAAAAAAAAAATCAAGATTTTACGACAAAAAATTACCTCCCGCTATCTCTCTCAACAAGGGAATCCTCCGATACAGCGGCATCTGACCGCCCTCGAATCCCTTTCTGACTCCGGGCCCGACCTGGCTTTCTGACCCCTCATTCCAAACCCGCAGCTCCCTTGCCCAGCCGAGTGCCCTCTCCCTTTTCTCTTCGCTTTCTACCGGGACCCAGGTTGGGGCCCAGGTTATCCAGACGGAACCGGACATTCTGGCTGCTCAAGTTGTATTCTTGGACACCAGAAGCCGCTGAATTCAGAACCACAAGGGGGTGTCTTTGCTTGGACTTGTAGTGGGAGAGTTTTATGGATGGAAATGTACGTGGCTTGGCTTTCAGAATTCTTACATTGCCCTGTCATTGAAAAATGAATGACATATCAATCACTGATAGTTGGATTTCTTGGTTTTATTTGTGAATTACTAAGAAAGACAAGTAGAAAAACAGTGAAAGTGTTAAATACAGTACCTTGAAATTAGATGAAGAGTGTTAGAAGAGAGATGTAGTTGTGGATGGGGGGTGGTGGAGGAGAGGGAGCTCGGAGAAGCAGCCATGGCAGTTTTCTCCATGAGTTTTGGATCGGGACGGAGCCGATTGAGGCGGTTTTCTCCACAATTGCTTGGTGTTGTGCATGTGTTCTTGCAGTTTATGCAGTGAGCAGAGGGGCTGAAAAGTTGCCATTAGTTCTCGTTCTGTGGTGGGGGTTTTCGAGCACGTGTGATTTGCTTGTGGTTGTCTTTTATATCCTCCACCGTTTCAAGTATGTAGAAGTGCCTAAATTTCTTCTAAAAGTTAACACTATTGATCTCCTATTGCTTTCACTATTTGTCCTACTATGTTTCAGCGCTCTGTATAGGAATACTGCTAAGTTTTGGTGATGTTTCTTCTATAATTTTTTCAGGGATCAATACAATTGTTTTCTACATCGGTCTACTGTTAATTACGAGCTTTGTAGATTTTTTATCACCGAAATAAAAACTTGAAATGGCACCATGGTATGGTCCTTGCATTAGTCTTCTTCACTGTAAAGACTGTGGAGTCGTTATCTCAGAGGCAATGGTATTTTGGTGCTCGTTGTATTGACATCAGAGTTCGGGCAGCTTGAATGGCGTTAATATATAAAAAATATCTGTCGGTTAAAGAAACCAAAAGGATGAGTCAAATTAGAAGTTCGAGCTCGCTTTTTGGTTCAAGAAGACAATAATTGCATCCAAATTTTCCCTGTTCTTTCGAAGCAACAATGAAGGAGTTAGGGTTTGATTTGGGGAAGATTTCTTCCCGTTGCTGGTTTAAAATCCATAAAACAATGGCTCGAGTGGCATTCCACCAGCTAGTATTACCTGACGTGGCATTCTGGCCAAACGGGTTAGCCGAAAAATTTAATGGAGGACCAAAATTGTAATTACAGGACTAAATCTGTCAAAAAAGGACTAAATCTGTGAAGTACAAGACTAAAATTGACAAAAAATGACGAAATGCGTAAATCAAGAAAGTTACAGGACTAAAAATGTAATTTTGCCCAATGGCTCGCGTGGCATTCCAGCCGCTGACGTGGCATTCTGGCCAAACGGGTTGGCCGGAAAATTTAACGGAGGACCAAAATTGTAATTGCAGGACTAAATCTGACAAAAAAGGACTAAATTTGTTAAATACAGGACTAAAATTGCAAAAAAAATGACTAAATGTGTAAACCAAGAAAGTTACAGGACGAAAAGCGCTAATGGCCTAAAGTTACAGGACTAAAAATGTAATTTTGCCTTTTTTTTTTTTTTTGGTTTTAGCTCACTGTAAAATGTTTGCCAGCCAACGGATACGGGCCTGTTTTTTATTTTTATTTTCTTTTAAATTTTATTATTATTAGGAATTTTATGTTATTTTATTTCTTTTCGATTTAGCAATTTTTTCTCCTTCTATTTTAGTCATGTTCGATTGTTGAAATTAAAATCCGTAATTTTGTTTTACAATTTTTAAAATTTATTAAAATCTAAATATTTTCAATCAATTTGGCTGAAAAGTTCATGTCGTTAATCATATCAATACTTAATTGATCTAATAAATTTGGCAACAAGACAATTTATTATAATAATAATAATAATAATAATAATAATAATTATTATTATTATTAATTTTTAAGAAATGACTTGAAAAACAAAAGATTATCACTTGATGATATGAAATTTTTTTCCAAGTTGTAATTTTCTTTTATCAAGTCATTTCTTAAAAAATACAATAAAATTCATGTTGTACTGTCATGTTATTTCATTTTAAGTGTTGACATGATCGATGACATGAAATTTTTCATCAAATTGATAAAAAATAACTAAAATTTCCATTTTTTAGCAGTACTTGAAAGTAACTGGAACGAGGTCGTTTTATATTACTATGCTTCATTTTAGACTGCCGCTAATTACTTCTTGGGTTTAAATCTTTAGGCCCATGAAGAAATTAAAAACGTGGGCTATATATATAACTAGTTTAGGATATGTTTGGGCCAACAAAGATATTTTTTTGAGTAAGTACAGAAAAATCCGTCTTTGATTAACATCTTAATTACTTATAGCTTCCCAAGTATTGCCTAATAAGGTTCTTTGTTTTTTTTTTCAATCAATTAATATATTTTAGGAAACATAAATTGGAAATAAAAAGGACATTTATCCCACATAACTAAGAAATGGAAGTATCAAAATCCAAGATAGAATTAGTATCCATCTTTATTTTAAAAATATGCATATGTTTCTAATTAATTATAGGCATGAGGTACGTGTGCTTAATTTGGATTATTATTATTTTTTTTTCAAGTTAGAACCCAATTGCCTCAAGAATTATTAACATAATATATATATATATAGGATGATAATTAATTATTAACATTTAATTTGCATGATCTTGTACATGCAAGAAACAATAAAAGAAACTTGAAGTTTCTAAATTCAATAATCAGTTGTCCGCTATTTCTAAATCCAAAGATAATTATTCCTTGAAGTTTCAAATTTTAAACATAGAAGCTAGACCAATCAAAATAATCGTCAATATATATAAAGAACATAATATATATATATATGCATGTAAATAATATTCAACGCTACTTTCAATTTATTGATATCACTTATTTTCGGGTTCAACAAATGCGAATTGGAATTTGCAGCTTTGTTTGTAATATTTACAAACCTAAGGATGAAATAGGCTTATGTGCATTTTTTATTCCGTAAATTAGGTTATTTAGTATTTTTGTCCTGTAAATTTTCTAGAGTAGTATTTTGATTATACATATTTTTAATTTTTTTTATTTTAGTCTGTTTTTTACTAGAATTCACCATTCTCACTTTAAAAATACATGTCTCTTACGTGATATTATAGGGGGGTTCATGTTGCCTATTTTTGCCTGTTTTCATGTTTTTTTAGAGAATAACATGTGGTCTTGCATCTTTTCGTTTTTAATAGTTTTAGTTCATTTTTTTTCCTGAGTTCATCCTTCTCATAGATGGAGGTGAACTCCGGAGAACAAAAGAATTGAAATTATGAAAATTAGAAAGATACCAAATTAAAATATATGCTATACTAGAAAGTAAAAAAATACCTAAATTGTAGGACGAAAAGTGCGTTAATGCAGTGAAAAAACTGGAAGAGTAATATTATAAGCTGCAGAGAACCAGCTGACATATATATGATTTCAGACATTCATTTAAAAGTATCAGTCTGAGGGAGGGGTCACTCGGGATCATGAGGACCACATTTGCTTTTGATCACGTCTAGTCGCTAGTCCTAAGATGTAAATTTTATATCTATTATTTATAAACATAAATGCAACATTACAGAAAAAAAGGATCAAGAACGTACGTGGGCTTGATAGAGTAGCTTGGAGAAAGTAAACAAAATCAATTGCAGCCAGCTGCATAAGTACAGGAGTTCAAGTTCAACATACAAGTTATGAAATTCAGACATTAATTTTGAATTCATGCCTTTAGCCTGACTTGGTTTTAGATGTCAGATTGAGAGTATGATGCTACACGCATTATAAGATCAGACAGCTTTACAAACAAGAAAGTTTGAGATTTACATGTTTATTGAAAACTTTGTTTTTTCTAATTATATATATATTTTTTCATTTGATGGTTGAATGTTAAGTGGCAATTCCGTCTAAAAGATTATATTAATTTCAACAGAAGAAATAACATTTTGATTCTATAAGTTAGACCCGTTTCAATTTTTATCCCATTATTTACGTGATTAACACTTTTTATCTCATAACTAACAAAAATTATCACTTTTGGTCCTGTTCCGCCTTTTTCTTAGTTTTATAACAGTGTAGGTCATGTGTCTAATATATTGCCGTTATTTTATTTTGCTAGAGGAAAATTGTCTAATTTAGTTAGGTTTAGTGATACGACGTTTCATTTCCATTTGCCCTAAATCACAAACAATACCCAAAATCTCTCAAATACTGAAACTCAAAGGCAACCAAGAATCAACGATAAAATTGAACAAAGGCTAGATTGCAACAAAGGAAGTGAAGAAAGCAGAGCAGGGTTTTCTTTGAAGAGATGAGTTTGTGAGACTCCAAGTTGGATGGAAATCAAGCTTCCAACCCCACTTGGCACACTTGATTCAGTTGTGAAAAATATAATTTTTTGTTTAGCTTCTATTTCACTTCAAACTACGACAATATGGGAAGGTGAGTATAAATTTTTGTGAGAGAGAAGATAATCTTTTTTCTTTGCCCTGATTTCCTTCAATCTTTGTTTTCTGTCCTCAATGATAGTTATATTTCCCCCCAAAGTATTACCAAAATGCGAAAAGCGTCAATTTTTCCTTCAACCAAAACAATTTCTGATGGGCACGTGGATATGCCATTAAACGGGAAAGTGGAAGAAGATGAAAAATGTTAATTTTTTTAAGTTACGAAATCAAAAATACTAATCCTGTAATTAATAGATCAAAAGTGAAACAAGGCTAACTTACGTATTAAAAAATGCTAAGTTCTCTTTTTAACATTTCTTATCTCGTGTAACATACATAATTATTAATTTGGATAAGTTACACAACTATATTTATGAGCTTTGACATAATTATAAATATCCCATCATTATTTAAAATTACAAATAAGCCACTCAAATGAAAATAATTATGTAGCCTCTAGCTAGTGAGGTGAAATTACCCGTGTCGACTTTTGTAAAAAATATTTTTAAAATTGAAAAAAATAATATGAGGGTGGTATAGGAAATAATATTAGTCCATAAAATATTTTAGAAAATTCTAAACAATATATAAAATTATAATTCATAATTCAAGAGTGCATTTTGACTAGTTCACCAAAAAAATTGGATGAAAACCTAATGAAGGCAACGGAATGGGCTCGTTAGACGGACGTTAAATTTATGTAGTATTTGTAATTTTTTAAAAAATAATAAAATATTAATAATTATGTCAACTATCAAAAGAGCTTATTGTAATTTATCCTAATTTTTTTTTGTGAAACTAGAATGTCCCTCCCATGGCTCTGACAACATATTTAACGACCAACACTTTTAAAAGAAAAGTGACTTATTCGTCAATTAGAAATAGTTTAAAGATTTATTCTCCACAACATGACTAAACGATTCAGTCCAAAACTTGAGACAAAAAAGACTGATGTAATTATCATGTAACTTACAAAAACAACCTATGTACTCTATACCTATTTGAAAATATCTTCTGAGTGTGAAGGATTACTATATTAACTCCTCTCCCTGAACTATAAATCGACTACTAAAAGAAGTTGTGTAATAATGTATTTATATTTTTGTTGGGATTTCAAAGTACTAAATTGATAGAAACACATCAATGGTACAAGGGTACAACAACCGAGGCCCTAGTCTTCTTGTGCATTATACATATAATCTCCCCATGCTCTTCTTTACATGAAAACCGATCACAACTGCACAGTCATGTGTAAAAGGCAAACCCTTTGTCTTGATTGCCCTTAAGGTTATATTTTGATGCTTATCTGCACCAATAAGATTCACATTTTATGGTCTCTATTCCCCCTGAAAGGCTGAAAATAAATCCTTCTATATTTATGTATATATATGTAATGTTATATATGTTGTGTGTACAATTTGTGTAAGTATGTGTTTGTGTTTTTCTTAACATGCAGGCTAGTGGATGTAGGGCATTAAACCTAGCTAACATAGCGAGCCAAGAAAAAGTAAGGCCATGTCGCTCTCATCTCTCACAATCTAACAAAGCCTCTCTTCATCCTCTTCCTTTTTAAAGTCACGAGAGCGTCTGTCCCTTTGGTGTTCTTTCAATTCTAGAGAGAGAGATGTCTCCAGAGGGGCTGGCAGAGAAACTGAGAGAGAACTTTCAAGCCTGGTTCCTTTTTCTTCAACATCACTCAACTAGCCTCTATTATTCAGTCCCAAACTGAAGTCTTATAATTTTCCAAGCTTTAGTTGATCTCTTCCATCTGAGAGATTGATCGCCTTCAAACAAATTTCGTTTTTTCTTCTTTTTCTTTGAGTTGTTTTGCATCTGTCTTTCTCTGTCGATTCCATGTATGTAGGCCTCAACCCCACAAACAATTAAACTCTCTCCCCCCTCACGCAGCTGCTTCTTATTCTTCCCATTTCATGATCTCCTTGTTTTTATAAGTTCAAACTCTTTGACTACACCTCCCTGCCCCCTGTTTTAACTTTTTCTTGTTTCTTGTTTCTTTCCAGGAGACCAGAGGAAAACCCATTAGACCTCAACAACTTACCCGAAGATTATACCAGGGATGGTAAACAGGTTTCCGAGGACAGCTCTTCATCTGCTGGTAAATCACTTTGTCCTCAGTGCTATTAATTTATTAATTGGGGTTTTGTTCTTACCTTATTAAACCAAGAAAAAAAAAAAAAAAAAGAGAAGAGAATGGTCCTTTCCCGCCATGATTATCAAGAGCATGAAAACTTCATGTTTGCTCTTCCCATTCGGACTCAAAGAACAGACATGTTCACCAGAATTATACCCCACTGATTTCACTTCCAGGATCTTCCAAGATTTTCCATTTTTGTTTCTTGGCTTTTGGAGTATGAGAACGAAACCCTAGAAAGTAAAAATATTGACAAGACAGGAGGGAAATTTTTTTGATTGAGATGGAATATTCATTGGCGATTAGGTAGCTGGGGGATGTTAGGGTTGTGGGTTTAGGTATAAGATTAGTCTCATCAAAGTTGCTTTAATTGGCATAGTTGCAGGAGGCCACAGGAAAAAGAAAAACGGCGCTAAGGAGGGAAAGATGAGGCCGGGAAGGTCTATGAGTGCAGGTTTTGTTCCCTCAAGTTCTGCAAATCTCAAGCTCTTGGGGGACACATGAACCGCCACCGCCAAGGCATGCAATTTCTTTTCCATTTTTTCTTCACATATAGAATAAAGCAACTGCATGTTTTTCTCTTCAAATAATGATGTAACATCACATGAATTTCAACAAAGTTCGTTATATGTAATAATGAATGGAGTTTATATTCTTCGTTTTCGCCAGATTTCTTCTTGTTTTATTCATATGAAGCATATGGATTCTTAGCCAATCTTGTTTTCACGCATCCTAAGAATATTAATATTGGTTCAAGAACTATATATATATACACACACACATATATTGATTCGAGTATTTGTTTGTATTCGTCTGTTTCTCAGAGAGGGAGACAGAAACGCTAAACAGGCTCGTCAACTGGTCTTCACTAACGATTTAGCTCCTGGTCACCTAGGTTATGTTTCAGGGTATGACTGATACAAATCGTTTTTGTTTTGATCATCAGTTCTGAATTATTTATGAGTTTTGTATAGAGAAAATTCAGCAAAATGATGAGTTGTGTGTGCTGTTTCGGCAGCGGTCAGACTATTCCACACGGAGGTTATCATCAAGCAGGCAACATGGCTGGCGACTTCAGATCAATGTACCCTACAAGATTGTTTTCCACGTCTTCACCGCTGATTCCCCCACCACCACCGCCGCCGCCACCACAGCCGCAGGCGGCACCATACATGTACGCTTCGCCACGGTCTCTTCTTTCGCTCTCAGTATCCAGGAGCAGCGCCGGTGAACGACTACTTTGTGGGGCATGTCCTCTCTAATTCCAGTTCCAGCTATGGAGCAACCCCAAGTGAAGGTAATCATTACACCTGCATTGGGGCGCCGGTGGGGAATGGATTCGGGAACACCGGCGGTGGCGGCGGTGGTGTTAGAGACGTGTCGCTGCAGAATCAAGAGGAGGGACTGAGCTGGGGCCGGAGGTAGATAGGGACAATATGAAACATTTGATCCTTTATTGATCAAATCTAGTTTCAAGATGGATTCTATTAATTTGTTTGTTTTTTTCTTTGTGTTGTGTTTGGTGTTTTTCTTGGAGAGTGAGAGTGTAAGTGTTAAATGCTGGTGTGACACGGCGCTCTCACTGAAAGAGAAAGATACAGAATCCGAACAAACTGACAAATGTGTGATTTGCAAGAAGTGGAAATTATGGGTTTTTCATAATACAGGTTTTGGTCTGAGCTCTCACTTTCACATCTGGGCTTGAAAACCAGTGTCTTTAATGGTATGTGGTTGGGGGAGTGTGGGGGTTTGGGTTTGTGTGCGTCTTTCTCTTGTTTCTAACTGTTCATGATGTCGGTTCATATATCAATTATTTAGGTTTTTAGTTCTTTAGATTCATTACAGGTATTGATATTGTATTAATATCTAATTTCATTTTCATCTTATGTGTTTCATGAATTTATGCTCGTTCTTTCAATATTACAGTATGCTGCTGGGTTTACATAGATCATTGTACTGATTTAATTATTTATTTAATGTTTCATTAATGTGCTTTGTAGAGATGAAGCTGAATTCATTGAATATGATTAATATTAATTAAGTAGACACCATAGGAGATTTATTAATTAAAGGCGTCTAATTGTTAAACTTTCTCTATATGTGGGGCAGCGGATATTTTAATATTTAACATAGTTAGTTGTTTGACATAATTGGGTTGCCTTAAGCCAGTTGTAGATATGTGTAGTTATAGAAATAATTTATTTTTAATTTCTCGGGCTAATGTTAGAATTCTTTGTGATTCGTTTTTTGCTCTTATATATTCTTACTGTCAAGTATTTTTGCAAATTTATTTTTTTTCGTCTTTGAATTTTTTGCTCCCTATTAGTTTGCTTTAGTTTTTATCTACATGTATGTATTTTTTGTTTTTATTTTGAGTTCTGTATAATTGGAAGAATGATGATCAATTACTGTTCTTCGGTAGTGTCAATTAATTTTAAGTTTTGGTCAGAATAAATGAGCTCAGTGAACTTCAAGTTTGTCGTGATATTTTGGGAAGATTTTTTTTTTAGATTTCTATGTCTTCTGATTCAGTTATGTTTTGTTATTATTATGATTTATGAATTGGTTATACAAGTGGGACACAAATAACCATTAAAATTATGATGGTATTGTAATATTAACTTTTTCATTTGGGTTTATTTGTTTTACTTGAGTGTTTGATTATTACAGATGGATTATTAAGATATAATTTAATTATTTATTATTTAAAAATATTACCTTTTTGTAAACCCCTCTTATCCATCTCGTGTTTCTCTTCTGCTTCTACTTGTTCCGGTGCCCACTGCTCATCTTATTTATAGAGACATACTAATCTGCAGTAGTTCACATCATATGACAATAGAAAATTAGATTGATAAAAAAAAATTGATATTATTAAATATTGTTTGCACTAATTATATAATATATGTTTTAGTGCTCACACGATGGGTATGAGGTACAATGTTGGTTGACTTTATTGATGGGTAAATATTAGTTTAGTTATATACGTTAGAATTAGTTCATGTTAACTTAATATTATTGTCACTTAATATATGTTATTAATGATAATTTTAAAGTATCACTTGATAGTTTGTCACTAGTATCATATTTTCTTGTAGTGGGTGGAGGGTGATGGAGCAGTCGTTCGTCCTATGTTTAGAGGGCAACTTGGGAATGGAGTGTCCCGCGCGACTTAGTGTCAATATAAAATATTAATTAGAATAGTTATTAAAATGAAGAAAGAGAGATTAAGTTTTATAACAAATATTTAAAATGAATTAAATATAAAGTTAAGAATTGCTTTTCTTTATTTTTTTTTATTAAATGTTTTATGAATATTAATTAATATTTTTTACTTTAGAGTAAATTATATTTTGAGCATTATTTAAGAATATAATAATTTTTTAATATGTGAAGGTTTTTTTACATTGTTAACTCTACTAAGTTTATCTGGACCTTTTAACAGATTTAGACTCTATATGTTTGGGTGATTCTCGAAGTTATATATTTTACATAGTTAGGTGTAACCATTTTGTATATTGGAATTAGAGGTGACAGTATTTTACAGTGGCCGACATTTTTTGATCCTTGTAATCTCTCATGATTTTGATTATAATATAGTTTTTGTTATTTAGTAATTTTTTGTAATTTTGTAATTTTTAATTAGTACTATTTTAGTATAGTCTATAATAGATTCAATAACTTCATACGTATTGTTCGTTGATATTTAATTATTTTTTTTGTTGCTGAGTGAATAGTTCATTGTGGATTACCACAATTGACTTTATTTCTGTTATTATTTCTTCCAAGATTTTTTTTAGGTATAATATCCATTTATGGGCATCTTTTTAATTGGGAGATTTAATTTGTTATTTTATTGTACTTAATGAAATATTGACTATTTGTATTTAGATGAATTGAAAGTTAACTTAATAGTATTTTTTTTGGCTGTGTAAGATATTTTTTATGTAATATCTTTAGAAATAGTCGTTTATAGTAATTTATCATCGCGATAAATTATTTCATGGAGAGATTTGTGTATATTAATTTTTTGGGTTTTTCCGCGATTCGAATTTAGGCTATAGATTATATGTTTGGAATATTTGATTAGTATAGTTTAAAAATTAGTTATGTTTGGTTTTGATGAGTTGCTTGGATAGATTATATTTTATTATCAGTAGTGGAGATTGGGGTGAAATGGTGGATAGTTCTTAAAATTTTTTTCAGAATTAAAATTTATAGTAAAAGGGTGTAGAGAGTGAAGAGCATGACAACAAAAACATGTAAGGTAGGAGGGGTGAGAATTGTGCAGAGCAGAGCAGATTATGAGGGCGGTAAAGATCTGATGAAGTTTCTGATAAATTTGAGTGGTTTGTTCGTTTGCGTGTTGGTGCTATAGAGGTAGCTTAGAATTGTAAAATAATATGATCAATAGGATCAAGTGAATGATTTTTATTAATAATTGTTTTTCTGTAATATTTGACATTGTGTCTAATCTACTGTGTTATATCTCATCAACACTCAGATGGTGGGCTTTATCGCTTATATACTAATTTTTTTTTATGCATGCACACATAGCAAGTGATATCAAAGTACACAAGGTATTTCTATAGGGTAACTATTCAAATTGTGTCTACTTTCGCTTATGACACTCTATCCTAATTCTGTCAAATATTTAGGTTAAAATTTTGAGGTGGATCTTTTGGGTATTATTGTTTCAGAGAGAATTTTTGTTTTGTATTGTTCACATATTTGAGTTCGATCTGAATCATAATGGCTATTATCTTGTACAGTTAGCCCTACTTTAGATTTATATTAAATAGGTTTATAATATTATTTTTATATCTTATGGTGTGTCTATTTATCGTTGTAAAAATAGATATTGTGAATAGTTATCAATGTTGTATCGAAATTTTGGTCTGATTACTTTGTAATTTTGTTTTGAAAAAACATATTGAAAACAATGCAGATTTGTAATTATCGATGAATTTTTAAATAAAATTCATTATAATTTAACGGCGGGCTATAAATTAATTTTAAGTTACTCAGATATTGTGATGAGTTATTATATTAATTATACTAGTGTATTTATTATATATATTTTTGGTTGTTCTCTTATATGAAACTCATTTTTTATTTTACTTATGAGATCTTATATTTCTTTACATCTATTGCGTACAGTATCTAATGATCATAGGGAATTGTAGAGCTATTAGTGATAATCTATAATCCTATATCTTTCGAAATTTTTATAGTCTTTTGAAGGATGGTGGACCATCTCTCGAACGTGGGTGTTTTACATTAGTAACGTTGGAGAAGCATGGCACGACGTTTGATGTGTAAGTGTTAGGTATAGTCTATGTCTCCTGCTTTGTAAAGAGACGAAGAGAAGAGCAGGGCATCGTAATGTAACGAACACACAGTACTCTGCACTCGTGCATAGGGCGTGTGTAGCTGACACGCACGGTCCTTCTTTGTGAGAGTGTAGAACTTGAACACAGATGTTTAAGCAGTTCGTGGTTTAGAACAGGTCTTGCGTTGGGGTCTGACGGATTTTATTCGGCGAAAAATTTAAATTATTTACATTTATCAATACATAGATATCTTGCAGGTCGAAGATAGGATATAGAAGTGTTCTCGGGCAAGTACGATCGCTGGCGTAAGAAAATTTTAATTGTTAAGTGGAGAAGTGGGCTTATTGAGCTTAAGTGGATGATGATTTCAGGAGTATAGCTGTGTCGTCATGATTTAAGCTGATTAACCATTTTCGTTAATTATTTAATTGAGTAGTTTTTTTTGTTAAGAGCTAAGTTATCAGTTCGGTATTTGGTATATAATCATAGAATTGTGGGAGATGCTGTATAATTACGATGGATTGGTATCTACTTAATTGCCATTGTGAATTGTGTACATGTTTGCTCTTGTAAAGATACTATTTGAATTAATAATTTTAATAGTTTGTGAATATTTATATTATACTAGTATAATTGTTATTGGCTTTATAGTATATTAATTTATTTTGTTGTTGTTGAAATTGGTTGGGTGAGTTGAATGCGAGTAATGTCATGCTTCTGTTTCTGCCTTATTCTTCTAGTCATCGTCATTCGGATTTATTTATTATTTGAACAAGGATCAAGTAGTTTGATATGTTTGTTCTATTTGTTGTAGATGGTCTGTTCTAGTTGTATGATTCGTAACTGTGTTCGGGGATGTCTGATATTTTTGTGAGAGAACAACAGAAGCTTCACGAAAATTTCCTATATGTTGTATATTTATATCTTGAATTTGTATATTAAGTACAACGAAGTGTTGCGATGCTTAATGTTACCTAAGGGTTAATATTGTTTATTAGAGGATTTTTTTTTTAGCTTTTTTTGTTTTGATGGTTTAAGTAGCTGTTATTGTAGCTCATAGCGGCGATTTTGTTCAGATATAGTGTTAGATTCAGAGAGAGTGTTCTACTGTGTAGTATAAAATATAGAGTTTTCGCATCGGGGTTAGTGTCTTGACACTATATCAAAATATATTGGCGGGGGAGTGGTTATTATATGTTAGTTTTTTTGATTATGTATATCTATTTTTGGTTAAATAAATGGATAGCATACAACTAATATTTGTTTTTATCCGGTTATTTGTTTAAATCTAATAATCTGCTTATTTGTCTTGTAGTCTATATTTCAAATATTTACCATTGCGGATGTTTTTGGCATGTACTCTCGAAAAACAACAGTTATTGACCGTTTGCATTTAATTTTTGCCACTTTTTTTATGCTAATTTTTGGTTATGTCCTTGCAATTGTACTTTTTTGTCCAATGATTAATGTTTTTTATCTTTTGGCTGTAATAATTATTGTGGGGGGAAGTATTATATTGTTTTTTGTTTTAGTGAATTTTATAAACTGTTTCATATTGCTTGATGCCGCCGGTTTAGCTATTATTGATGATGATTTTTTTTGTCTATTTTTTCATGAGGTTTTTGTCGTACATCTAATAGTGTTTGTAATCTCTTTATCTGGGTTATATTTTTTGTTAATTTTGTTTTTCGTAATAAAGTACTGTTGTTTCGCGTAAGATTGCGGTCATAGAGAAAATGTAGGAATGAACTTAGAAGTTTAATGAAGCTAGCTTCAAATTTCTTGGTCTTTTCCAAATAAATTATAAACGAAAGAATTATGGGTTTTTTTGTGATGATGTACTGGAGTGTTTTGTTAATTGTTTTGGTTGTGGAGTAAGGGTTATATTTTTTTATACTTGTTTGGAACTTTGTTAATAACGGTAGGTGCGTATATATTTTTTTTTCCTCAGTGATATGAAGACTAGTACTTTATTACGAGAAGGAGTCAAGGTAATTTTTGTGTGTTTTCGATTTTGTGTGTGCCTGATTTTGCCATTAGTGAATTTTGTAGGAAAGAGGATTTGTGTGGTGGAGATTTATAGATGGAATAAAATTGAAGTAGGAAAGATGTGAATAAGGGATTGTGGGGTAATGGTTAATTGTAGATTGTGGGCTATTTCTATTTTTTGCAAATAAGGAACTAGGTAATGATAGTTTAATAAAGGACATAAGCTAAGACGACTACAAAGACAGAGGTTATAGACATTTGATTCCCTTGAGTTCAATCTAACTGCCTTCTCGGGCTTTCGTAACCTTGATGCTAGTTCTTCAGTTCTAGCAGTTAGCTCTAGTAAAATAATCATTAGTCTCGCTTCTTTACAAGGCTGTGTGGTTACATTTTTTTCTTGCTATGGTTTTCCATGATTCAAGCGCAGCTATGTTTACTTTCATAGTATTTCAGGGTTTTTTTGTCTTATAATATTGTATTATTGCGTCTGTAGTTGCCTCAATATTAACTATTTTCTATTAATAAATTAATCCTCATTTTCTCATTTATTTTTTGTCTGAATTTCTGTTATATTTTTATTTTTATTTTGAGACAGTATAGTTTTATTTACTTTAAGTTCTTCTTGTCTTTTGATTGCAATTATTATATTGTGTTTATTGTCGAGTGCTACTTCGTTTGTTTTTTGTTGCTTTTGGGCGTGCGCGCAGAACAAATAATTGTAATTGATTGAATGGATCAATTTTTCAGTTGATAGTTGAGTGTTTCATACGCCTATTCTAACGTTAATTAAAATTTAATTATAAAAATTATATTTAATATGAATTTCAATGTCGGACTCAGTTATCTAATATAGCTAGGCATTCTTAAGTTGTCTCCGGTTGTATATCAGCAGATACTGATTTTCTTGTGGATTTTTTGCGTCTGTAATAATAATTAAATGGTTTGAGTACGTATGCATAGTCTTAGACAATTATGAGTGTAATGTAGAGTAGAAATGTTTTTGAGAGAGAGTGTGATGGTGAGAATAAATTTGAAGAATTTGACCAATGAACGTGCCGTCTTTAAATTACGCAATTCAAGACGAAAACTGACTCTTAATTTTTCTGTTGCGAGCATTAATCTATAGATTGTCTGATTGCATATATTGGAGGAGTCTAGGTCGCATTCTAATAATAAATAAGGTTGAGTGAATCTCCGCTCCTATCTGATATATGTTGCTTGTGTTGTGGGTAGAGTTCGGGTTTTGCTTATATAATTTACTTTAGTAATTTTGAAGATTGGTATGTAGTTATTTCGTATGGTCTACAACATGTTTTTTTTTTTTTTTGGTTTTTTTGGTTTTTGCATTGTTTTGCTTAAAATTGGTATGAAAGAATGTATTTTTTGGTTGTAGCTGATCTCTTATAGTTTTTTGCGATTTTAGAATTTTTTTTTTCGTCGGAGTTCATCTCTACTGGTGAGAAGGGTGAACTCTAGTGGAGAAAAATGATTGAAATCGTAAAATTAAAAAGATACAAAATTAAAATATTATTCGAAAAAATTAAAGGACAAAAATACTAGCATAAATGAACCAATAAACAAACTCCAGCTTTAAATTGTTACGTGAGATACATATATATTTGTCCGGCGAAAGGTGAACTCTAGAGAAGTAAAAGACTAAAATTACAAAAGTTAAAAAAAAATTTAGGACCAAAATGCTATTCGGAAAAGTTAAAAGGACGAAAATGCCAAATAATTTAAATTACAGGATAAAAATATATTTAAACCTTCAAATATGTGTATACTAGGAGCCGTTGCACGTGATTTCCTTGTCCTTAAAATTTTAAAGTGTAAATCAAAGTAAGTACAATTTTTTTTTGAAGAAAATTAGTTTTTTCAATTATAGGAAAAGTAAAGGTATTATATAGAATAAATAATATATAAATAACAAAAAGGTAGTGAGAAAACATAAAAAAAAAATAAAATAAAAATCATAGAGCTTGTATAAAGATCCAAGAGGAAACACGGATTGGGGAGAAAAGAGAGGAAACTATCAACAAGAAAAGAGAAAATAATAATTATAAGGACGGATCAAATTAAACTACTATATAAATATTTTTATTTCTTTAAAAAGAAACTAAAGACTTGCACCCTTAAGTTCTCCTGCTCAACTAGATGTTATATCTTTGTCACGCCCTCATATAGAATACGTACACACACACACACATATATATATATATACATACAGCCTACACACACAGCTGTGAGTGTATTGCTGGCAATTCTATTGCAGATAGTTTCATCTAATAAATAGATGGAGTGTCCTTTGTTTGAAGCAGACGTGGGGTTTCCTGAGTTGCATAAAAAAGCATTGGAGGAGTGTTAAATTTATATGCAAACTTACCTGTATGCTACTTCTTTTTTTGTGTACCCACGCATATCTGCATATAACCTACACAGCATCACAGCTATTTGTGCTACACTTTTTTAGCTAAAGATGGTAATTGGTGAACAAGTTTTGGTGCGGATGGCGATGTCAAAATCCCTCGGAAGCCCCTATTATCCCTGAAAAAGACTAAAATTATCAGACATGATAAAGAAATATGTGTTCTATATCCACTTGAGATGTCAGCTGTTGATGTTTTCTCCATCTAAGGGTTTCAGAGTTGGCACGAGGATCTGTATAGTATAAAATATTTGGCCCCTATGAATATAAATTTTTACACAAGTCAAGTCGACCTGAGATATCAAATATCGATGCTTTCTTCATCTTAGAGTTTTAGAGTTGACGAGTGCATTCGTTGAGGTGAATAAATATTAATTGTCCCCTATTTAGAAAGAATGCATTAAATGCAGCGAAGTTCAGCCGTCCCACCCCAATTACTTGTAAATTGATTTTCACTTAGACTTGGGGATTTAGTGATCATAACCCTCTGAATGTTTAGAAAGAGGAATGTAGCTGCACTTGTATTATTAATTCAGGGGCATTTATCATTTTATATGAAGCAAAATATAAATATTAAAAACCAAAAAGAAAGGGGGGAAAAGAAATGTTGAATGAAAACAAGATGAGCAATTTGTGGGAATAAAGAAAGGAAAGAATATTTTAGTTGTGAAAATCTGCAACTGCAATGGGCAGAAGCCTGATGTGTTCTGCTTGTCCCATCACCAATCATGCTGCAGCATTTCACATTACTGTGAAATATGTCTTTTCAAGAAGATGAAAAGCTGTGAAAGCATTCACAACTAAGTTCCTGTCTTGCTCTATATTTTAGGAAACTGATTGTACCATCTCATCTCCTCTTTACCACCACTTGCAAAAATGATCATGCCATTGCCACTGCTTCAATTGTATAGACTTGCTGGAAATAAATAATCACTTCTCTTCAAGTCTTTTTCAGGAAGTTAGTAATAACTTTTTGGCATTTGGATTCTTTTTCCAAATATTCTACCAAATGATTGATTACCTGCATTTTTTACTGGTGTTTGAAACAAGTTTTTTCATAAATCATAGAAACAACCAATTTCACCGTCATTGGGCAATGCCTAGAACATCAACTCATATTAATGCTATTTATTGAACCATATCAGGTATGTGTTGTCTTCACCGGTGCAGAGCTGCAAGAAATGTTGTCGTGTTCTAAAAGAAAATTCGTGCATATCAAACAATACAAGGCAAAAATGAGCAAGACACACCTGCACCTAGCATCTGTGTAGAAACTTCCGAGTAGTACATTGTTATATAAGCCTTCTAGGTGAAAATGATGAGTGCCATTTAAACACCAGGAAGGGGCAAACTCAGATAGATGACATGAGAACTATGCAATTAAAGAAAAACAAAGACACAACTAGGTCCTTGCACTTGTTTTCGAGTAAGATGTAAGTTTTCTGTTCGTCTAGTTTGAGTGAGGTAAACCTGACATTTACCAACTCGGCAGCAGCACGTGCAGCAGCTGATGCACGTTCAGCTGCAGCAATAGCAGCACGAGCCCGTTTTAATACATCAGATGATTGTATACTTGTGCTCTTGATCTCAGTGATTGGTTCCACTTTTTGTTCTCTGGTTGAAGATCCAATTATCCTGGGAGCCACAGAAGAATTGCTGCCAAGTGAAGTGGGAGGTTGCACATAGCGGTCTACCTTTTTACCATTTAAAGAAGCCGCTGAATGGTCCACAATAGATGAATCTTCCCGACTTTCTGGCTTCGAATGTGCATGAGGTTGTTCAGCTAGTTGTTTCGGTCCGTTCTAAAATGTACATAAATAGCAACGCAGAATAATTAGGTCAAGCAATCAAAGGAATTGAAAGTGAGATATACAAATTAGAGAGTAGCGTTTGGAGAATGTTTGTCCCATAAGAGTCATGACTCATACTACAAGGTGAAACAGCTGAACATCAAATAACTAGGTAGCAATAAAAGAAGCATATTACTAGGAAACTACAAAACATAGTCTAAAAATGACAGGTACCAGAAGATCCTCGGGTTTTTTGCTGAATTCTGTCTCAGTTTTGGTTGAATCCCAATTGATGTTATATTCTAGGCAATTTCCTTTAGTACTTTGAGCTTTACATCTGCAGGTGGAGCACTCACCGAGAGCTTTTCAATTATCTGAAATTACATATATATCCAACTTACAATTGGTATAAAGAGTCAATGCAAAGGAAATAAGCCAAACTGAATTAACTGTACGGTTGACACTGGTATCAGGGCGAAGCTCCGATGCAGCAGCTATAAATTCTTTGCCATATTTCGCAGCAAATAAGTTCCTAACGTGCAGCAGATCCGGCAAATCTGAACATCTGGGAGCTGAAAAGATTATGCTTGCAACTGCTTCCCGCAACTCTGTAGGGCATTCCCTGTTTTAATCAATAGAATGGCACAAAGTATTGACATTAAAAAATCATACATACATTTTTTGATTTGTCAGGTTCATAACTAAACCCGAATCATCAAATAAATCTCAAATACAAATAAGTCAACAAAGATTCTAGTCAAACCAACCCTCTGATACACTTTAAGCAGGCCGTATTACAGCTTTAATGCACTTGCTTCATAAATATTATTGTATTTATATAAGCTCTTTCTCTCCAATCTTGTTTTCCTATTCTTCTTGGTATAATAATCCAACTCCTACAGTATCTCTCTCACAAGGCAAAACTGTCCACATTCATAAACCAGAAAATGTTAGCTTTTGTCTTATATTTTAGGTACAGAAATTATTATGTCTAGATATGCTTTGATTAAGGAGACTCTGCAACATACAGTCAAGGTACTCATCACATGGAAATGTGGTGCCAAATTGAGGATTCACCTTAAAAGCACAGCTACCGTAGAAATGCCAGAAAGAAATGAATAATAGTTATGTGCTTGTGGCTTCTGAAATTATAGCAAACAACTGTGTGCATGTGACGATGACAATGCTCACCATCCTCCATTATTTTGAAACCAGATCCAGCTGCACCATATATGCTACGACCAAAGAGTTATTTCTGTGAAAATCTTACTAAGCTTGATATTAGACACAGTTCAGGGTTCAACCTCTACCTCAAAATTGGAAATTTAAACAAGCTATTACAAGATCATAGAAAATAATTCATATGGTGGTTGCTGATTAGCCGAACCCTACACCAGAAATTTGCTTCTGACTATACAAGGCATAATCCTATTTCAATGATACATTCCAAATCATCATCAGGGCGTAAGGGTTCCTTCTGATTTTTCTTACGTGCCACAATATCAGAAAAAAGTGGACACTAATATTAAATCCAAGGGAAGCGATCAAAGGTTTTTACCTCTGGCTTTCAAGAATCGGTACACGGGCAAGAACAAATTCACAGAACAACTCCAATATCTCGTAAACCTCCCATGTGTTCTGTTCCCGTATAACATGCTCGACCTATGCAAAATTCATGGATAACAAATAAATACAGAAAGTATGATTAAACCATAGAAAATTGAGACTTGTATCAAGTCTCGTGCTATACCCTAATTCGAGCAATGGCTTCTTGACCAGCCTGCAGAAATTCTGCAATCTCCTTTCTCATAAGCTTTAGATGCACGTCTCGCTTGTTTTGCAACAACTTTATGCGCGAGATTGCCAAGGTCAAACATGTTTTACTGCAAACAACCGATTAACATCTATAAATAACCACAAATACCAAGAATTTAACCCTGACTATGATCACTTTACAAAACAAAGACGGCGAAGGCCGCAGAAATCTGAAGTGGATTTCTCCAATTAGAGACTATCAGATTGCTCCATCCTTGATGCAATGAGCCCGACACATGACAAAGCATCAAACTTTATATGTTTACGAAACATTTTAACTGCATTCATACATAATTAATTTCACTGTTTCCTTTGGCTATATAAAAGGAACTTGATAATAGTCAAGTAACAACAAAAACTTCAGACTGTTTTGTAGCATGAAGAAAAGGCCCCAACTTTAAATTACAATAAATTTTCAGATCAAATATCACACACAGACGCAACAATACCAATGCTTTTATTTATCAAACGTACACAATATGTTTAATTCCACATACATTTTCACTCTTCACCCTAGCCAAACATAGTCTAAAAGGCTCCTGATAAGACAACAAAATTTCAAACAAATTACCAGATACAGAACATGAGTATGAAATCCTACTTTCAGCTGCAACGTACGATTTTTCAACAATAGTGAGGTGAAAAAAACAATGGCAACAATGAACGAAAGCCAGATTTTTAGGGAAGAAAAGAAATCGAGACAGAAATAAAATAATCCCAACCACGGTCGAAGATCAGCAATTTTGGATGGTAGGCAAATGACTGAGTTGATTGAACACAAGGGAAATTGTTGGCCCAACAGAATCAAGATTATCAATTTCCTTCTTCCAATTTCAGATTATAAAGGGATTTAAGAAAACCCTGAGAAGTGAATTGATCGAACTAACCATTTTGCTCCCAGAAGTCCCCTGTTGAAGAGTTGATTCAGCACGGACATTCGGATGCCTTTTCAAGAGAACGCAATTCAACTTTTGATAAGTGTATACGGTGTAATCTATATAAATTTTGCGTCTAGGCGACGGATAATGAAACTTATGATTGAGATTTTGATTCTCGGAGTTGTCTTCAGACACTGTAACCAGAAGAGAAAATATAACATTCAAGGGACGGAGTTGAAGTTTAGTGGAAAATTGCATATTAGTCCCCACATTTTAAGATAATCCCAGTTTGAGCATCATAGCTCGCAGCATGGGACTAAATTTTACTCTTTGAATAGACCTAAAAGTGTGGGCGTAAAGTATAATTTCCCTGACAATTCATCACCTAAGCTCGTAAGTCGTAATGTAGCGAGTTGCCATCAATTGTATAGCAAGTTCTGATACTCTTCGCCTACAATCAACCAAGCTCAAGTGACTGCTTTTCTGTTTCAAAAATAGCTAAAGTGAGTAGAAATTTGGCATCAGACCTCCCTCCTGCTCTCGAACAGAAGCTAATCTCACTCATTCAATCATGTAAGACCCCGAAACAACTCCGACAAATCCAATCCCAGATTATAATCAATGCTAGTGATTACCAAAACCACCTCACAAGCTCCTATTTCCTCTCAAAATGTTCCGAACTGAAGCAAATAAATTACGCCCGACAATTGTTCGACCAATTGCCAGACCGAAGGTACACGTCGCTTTGGAATGTAATGTCAAAAGGGTATCTCCAAAATGATCTGTTCAATGAAGTAGTGGTGTTGTTTAGTGATATGATGAGGGAGAATGTGAAGCCTAATTGCTACACATTACCAGTGGTGTTGAAGTCGTGTTGCAAATTATTGGCTCTGAGAGAAGGCGAGGAAGTGCATTGCATTGCAGTAAAAAATGGTTTCAAGTCTAATACGTATGTTGGAACTAATTTGATTGAATTATATTCAGGCGGGGGACGTGTAGGGTGCGCATATAGAGTGTTCAAGGAGATGGTTCTCAGGAATGTGGTTTCCTGGACTGCAATGATAAATGGATATGTCGCTAATGCTGATTTGGTTTCAGCAAGGAGGCTTTTTGATTTGGCACCAGAGCGGGATGTTGTGTTGTGGAATAGGATGGTTACAGCTTATACAGAGTCCGGTGATATGGTGGAGGCTAAGAGGCTTTTCAAAATGATGCCGGGTAAAGATTTGATGTCTTGTAATACTTTGCTGAACGGATACGCGAATAATGGGGATGTGGAGGGCTGTGAGAGATTGTTTGAGGCAATGCGGGAGAGGAATATTTTCTCTTGGAATGGTTTGATTGGAGGATATGCTCACAATGGCCGTTTTGTCGAGGTTGTTGGTGCCTTTAAGAGGATGCTGAGAGAGACTGATGTTCAGCCTAATGACGCAACACTGGTTACTGTGTTAACTGCTTGTGCAAGATTAGGATCTCTTGATTTTGGTAAATGGGTGCATATATATGCTGAAAGTAATGGATACAGAGGAAATATTTATGTATGCAATGGTTTAATTGACATGTATGCAAAATGTGGGTTGGTAGAATCTGCAATTGATGTGTTCAAGAGAATGGACAAGAGGGATCTCATATCCTGGAATACAATAATTAACGCATTAGCTGTGCATGGTCATGGAGGTGATGCGCTGAGCCTTTTCAGTGAGATGGAAAATTCTGGAGAAAAACCAGATGGCATCACTTTCATAGGCATATTGTGTGCTTGTTCTCACATGGGCTTAGTTAAGGATGGATTAGACCATTTTCACTCAATGACTAACGAATATTACATTGAACCTCAAATCGAGCATTATGGCTGTGTGGTTGACCTTCTGGCTCGAGGTGGGCTTTTGGAGCAGGCTGTGGAATTTGTACATCAGATGCCAATAAAAGCAGATAGTGTCATATGGACGGCTTTACTTGCTGCTTCACGGGTCCATAAGAAAATCAAATTTGCCGAGCTGTCTCTACAGAAACTTATTGAACTCGACCCTAAAAACCCTGCAAACTATGTTATGCTATCTAATATATATGGGGAAGCCCGGAAGTGGGAAGACTTGGCACGACTAAAGGTTGCCATGAGGGACACGGGATCTAAGAAGGTGCCTGGATGGAGCTCGATCGAGACTGATGATGGGTTTGTTGAGTTCTATTCTTTTGATGAGAGGCATTCGAGAACAGATGAGATTTATTGTGCCCTGAGAGGATTGACAAAGCTATTAAGATTATCTGGATATGAAACAGATCTTATGAAGCTCGGGCAAGAAACTAAACACCACGCTACAGATAATCATTTTCATGATCTGTAGATCTTATGTATACTCTTCGGTTTGAGATTAGGGATGAATGACATAGTTTCAGTAAGATACACTTACTGGTTGAAGCTGATCATTCTTGGAGAACCTACTGTATATGCGGTGATCACCGTGATATCGATTCACAATACACAGAGACAAGTTCTGATAAACTCTTTTTGGTTATGAATAAGTTAGTCTCTGTTTTCATTGCAATTTTATCTTGAATTTTGGTGTTAAATTTATGTGTTCTTGTACAAAAACTCAGTTGGGAGCACCGAAGAACTTGCGAAGGCCGAAGGGTCGCAGAATGTACTCAACATTTAGCCCATTAAAACCTAAAAGAACTCTATAGCCCATTTGCCTATCAAGTTGAGCACTTAAAAAGAGGCCAGCGGCCTGTTAACAGGTACATTTTGGAAAAGATATAATTTTTGTTTTGTAACTTAAGAATTAGTATTATTATTCCTGTATGAAATTATTTTTGTAATTTAGTCCTAAAATCTTAAAACTTCGGCAATTTTAGTGTTTGGCAGGAAAATAGGATTAGAAACGCCAATCCCTCTTACGTTACAGAATTAAAATCGTAATTTAATTTGTTCATGTGCAATTTTTCTGATAAAATTGACCAAGACAGGAACAAAATTGTCAAAATTTTAAGATTATAAAACAAAATTAGGCAATTTAATTCGTATAGAACCAAAAATATCACCCATAAATTACAGAACTAAAATTGCATTTAGTTTATTTATCTTTCAATGCCTGACGTTCATTCGCACGCCTCAATAAGTTCAAATTATATTTGTTGACCTACACCCTAATAATCTAATTCAATTTATTATATAAGTTTACATGATTTTTATGTACTATGTTCACTCATTTTTATCCAGTCAGTATAGCGTACGTATGTTTTATTTGATAAGATATGTCTATTCTCAAACCTTTCTACTCACATTAATTAGTTAAATTACGGATTTTGCAGTAAGTTGATACCAATAATTAGGCTCGATCTATCTTAATTACAATCTATTCTATAGCCAGTTAGTTGGAAACATTGGAAACGTACGTAATTATACGTATCATGAATCTGCAAATGCATTTAATGTCTTGTCGTATATATAATTCGATTAAGACATAGGTTGTCATCATTTTATTGAAAATCCTTACATTGTAATAATGTACACGATGGTGATGGTGATGGTGTAGACATTGAACTTTTCCTCTCTCCAGAGGTTTGCAGCATAGAATTGAAGTCATTAATGTGAATATAAAGAAATTAGAGTCGCAGCAGAAGCTTATGAAATGATGAAAGCTTACAAGTTATCATACACCTTTTTGGTCAATGAGAAGGATAGTTAATATTTAAAGACTTTCTGGTATCTCTTAATCATGATTAATTTATATCAGAAAAAGTAGACCAATTTATAATTATACCCAGAAAAAGGTTAATTATTTATGAAATATATAGAATAATTAAGGAAAAAGAACAGGGTCCAGAGGGTAATTATTGAGGGGCCATGCAAATTAAGAATGTAATAATATTGTGCTTAATACCAAAGTGAGCATGCGTCCACAAGATGCTCTTCACCATGTGCACTCGCATTTCAGTTCTTGGAAGAAAAATCTCAAAATCTTCACATTATGCCCCACAAAAATCTTACAGGAGCCAACGTCCCTCTTTCTTATTTTCACCAAATTATTAGACAATAATGGTAAGAATACAGTAGATAAGCACATCTTCACTATAAGTCTTCAATGGAGGTTTTCTTCTTATCCTATGATTTGAAAATTTGGCTTTTAAAAAAAGAAATGACTATTGTAGCTAACAGTAATTCAATGGCCACCAACTACATAACAATAACGACTAGTAAACTGACGTCATGTAAGTGAGACAAATATTCAAATAGCTTATGAGATTGAAACTCGTGATTTCATGCTAGAGTTTTGAGACATTAACCTTAATCATCAGAATAAAACATTATCAATCACAGGCATTCTCTTTATTGGTCGATGCTGTCGTGTTTTCCTTTCGTAGTTGTAGTTTCCTGTAGTCCCACATTTTAATTGCATCAATAGTTAATTGGGTGTCCTCATCTTCTGTACAAGTGGTTGCTAATATGTATCTTTTTAGATGGTTGGGATCTTTGAATGTTGAATTTGTGTACATGAAGAGGAGAAAGAAAACTGATGTTAATGATTCGTTTGATCGTGAGTTGATAATCATAATTCATATCTACTAGTTTTCAAGCCAACCTTTTACTTTTAAAAAAAAGTTGCATAATTACTTTTGATTTGACTTCCCAGTTATCTTCAATTACTTTTGATTTGGCTTCCCAGTTAAATATGATCAAATTTAATGAAAAGAAAGTGTCACTAAGTGATGGACTTCTCCTCGGAGTTCACACAAATCATGAACAGAATACAAATAGTTCGATGTGAATTAGATGGTATGTAAGAAAAATTAAATCAACACATTGTTCTAACATTTCAAGCTCATAATAATTTCTCACAATTTTCTCCTTTAAAACAAAAAATCAAAAAGTGTGTAGCACGATGTAGGTTTGTGAGTTTCGAGTTTTATGAATTAACTTTCAAACGACTCAGGTTCAACACCATCACTCTTAATATAAATCATTGACGCATTGATTGGATTTAGAGTGATCGAATTTTAAGTATAATATATCATTTTTAATGATCTCCAATTCAGATTTATAACGTAACTTAAATCAATTTACTCTGAAAAAAAAAAAAAAAAAAACGAGCTTATTGTCAACAAAAATTGCTAAATAGTAGTAGAAAAATCACTGAAATAATGAATCAGTACTAGTTGAAATAACTTTGAAGCTGTTGATCTTGATGATTGTAGTTTATGTCCTTTCGGAGAAAAAGGAAAAGAAAAAGCAGATAAACTCACGATGAGCTATTTACAATTTTTGTTTTTTTGAGTTACTTTTCCTTTTTCTTAGTCTTAGATTCTGTAGTCCTCAGGGTCAAAAGTTTACATTTGTTTATCTACACATGAAGATTAATTGGATTTTGAGTAATGAATAGCAATTATGAAAGAATTTAATTCCAAATCAGGAAATAATGTGATTTTTGGATCTAAATATGGTAGCCATCTCGTGAACTTTGCACTTTTCTTATCTCCATTACGTGGAGCAATTAATTAATCAAAATTTATTAGTTCAACCTAACATCGTTCACTAAATCATTGGGAATTGCTCCGATTGAATTTTTTGTTGTGATTTCTATTACATCTTTTATTCTATCTCATGTATATAATTTTTTTAAATAAAATTAATAATGTAATATTTATACACAAGATGTGTATGTGTGGAATGAGATAAGAATTGCATCTATAGATAATTCAATCTCTAGGTTGCCAGAGAGGCTCGCCAATATTTCTCACTCAACATACTCACTCCTTAGGCCATAAGTCAAGTCAGGATCGAGAAAAATTATTATTTTAGAGAAGTTATTAATTTATGGAGGTAGATTATATACGATTCAGGCAATTGAAAATGATACGTAACAGTCTTTATTATATTTGTTGTTAGCTTGTTATTGTATTTAGACATAATGTAATATTTAGACAACATGTGACTAAATTTGCAGATGACCAAATGTGAGATGTTTATTATTAAGTTAATAAAAAAAAAAAAGACTAAATGTGTAGATACAATAAATTACATGACAAAAGAATACTAATAATATAGATTTATAGGGTCAAAAATGTATTTTTACCTTTTATTTATATTATATCTAATCTTGCAATAGAAAAAAAAAGAAAAGAAAAGAAATGGACGATTTACGAGCATACACTATACTATTTGTTATAAATCAATTAAAATTAAATAGAAAAAAATATAAATAATATTTTCTTGAGTCTTGACTAGGAAGGAAGTGAGATTTTCCCAATGTTGTCTTCCCCACCAACATTCCAGCTTTCCACCAAACCTCAAAAACTAGCATCACGAGCGTGAATGCATATAGTGTGTGGGTCTGCCTAGCTCCATTACAATTTTGTCCTTAAATAATTTAATTTTTAGCATATAAGTCTGCGTTTCGTAATGTAATTCATGTGACCATGTGAGACATGTCCAGGCTCCCAGTCCAGCTCATCAGCCAATTGGGTGCGAGCCACCCCCCACGCCGGTCTGTGCATCACTTTGGGAATTTAGAATTGACCCAACCATCATGCTCCTTAATTCTGGATGCAGAATTTCATGGCTTCGTCAAATTAAACAATACAATTTAATTTGATTTATTTTTTTTTTCAAATTTATTTATTTATATTATTTGCAAGTGATTTTTTTTTTTTGTAATTATTTAGTTTGAAATTTTGCAATTAATTAAATAAATTTTCAAGTTGAACTTAAAAAAATTGTACGTATTGAGTTTTTTAAGTTAAAGCGATGAACTATTACTTTTCAGATAAATCGATTACGCTCATCAATATCAAATATTTATATCTAACAACAACCGATGAGTTTTATAACAATATATATTATATCATCAATATCAAAACAACTATATCTTCTCCCAATCAACCTCTATACTTCCCTTCTAATCTACCTATCTTCTCCCATCATCTCCCGCCCTATCTAATTTAAATTACATTTATATGATACATACGCTAAAATCATAATTAATTTACTTCTACAATTAATAATATTTATCCTCATATATACATTAATAAATTTTTTTCTACTTATCTAATTCAAAATATACAAGAAATAAATATTTTATTTAATACATTATATATAACTCTATTTTCCCACTTCATTATAATATTTGTTAAGATGCAGTATATAATAAATAATCTAATTTCATTTTTCATATAATTTTTATCAAACATACATTCTATATTTCTGATAAAAATTTATAATATATCTATGATATTCAAAAACGTGCTAATAAGCCCAACATATGTTATATATTCATCTTATATCATTATAAAATTTTCTACTCAATCATCTATATATACATTATTTTCGTATATTTAGTTGTATATCCTACAATTTATGTGATCATATTTTTATACGTAGTATATTTTCATAGTTATAACTATTAATAATCCAATTATTATATAACATTTTTTTGTCATTTGTCACCCTTATTATACTTTATACTTTATATATACTTATATTGTTATTCTCCTTC
This sequence comes from Sesamum angolense, assembly GCA_034509725.1. Classification (NCBI taxonomy): domain Eukaryota; kingdom Viridiplantae; phylum Streptophyta; class Magnoliopsida; order Lamiales; family Pedaliaceae; genus Sesamum; species Sesamum angolense. The sequence continues at coordinate 10,367,411 of JACGWL010000001.1, read as the reverse complement.
ATTCAATTAATAGGATTCTTTCAATCATCTACTAATTCAATTAATATATATATCTTACTACCATATGGTCTGTTTACATATCAATATAATACTTCAAACAATTATAAATACTATGGATATAATATCTATATAGTGCATCCCCCTATCTATCAGCATATAGCAAGATTGGATTCATAGCTAATACTACATATTTGATAATCATCTCTAAATATAAATTTATTATTATACTTGATTTATTTATATTATGCTGACTCTATCATTTCTTCATACTACTTCAATATTGTAGAACACATGAATCTTCGCCTATATATTATTAATAAGATACAATTTTTATTATTATACTCTTATTCTTCTATGATATTTTTTCCTCTACAAATTATATGTACTCCAAATTATAACTCTAATCGTATCAAATTAAATGTGATTTATAACTCCTTTTAGTATCTATGTCTTATATGTACTGATCAAATAGTATCAAGCTGTCACATGCATGGGGGCAACCATCTATGTCTTAAGATTGCTCAAGATAATAACGCAAAATCCACATCAGCCCCCCCTTCCAATGCTCATATTTTAATGGTTCAAATTAAATCCTCTAATATTTGATGTCAGTTTTAAATTTATATCTTAATTATTTATTATTATTTATCTCGATTATTATTATTCATCTATAACTCATTTTTAATTAATATTATATTATCCTTATATATATATATATATATATATATATATATATTGAGTGATGAGAATTTTTATTTTATCGTAATATTGAGTTTAATAACTTTAATAATCACAATTATTTCGTATAAATTATTACAAGTAAATATTAGTGACAAAAAAGAAATTGTGAATAAGACCGTCACTAGAATTAATTAATGAAATTTCTATAGTGATGATATAGTAATTAACAAGATGTTTATAAATGTAATCCTAACTATTTATAATAATAACTTCATGTATAAATATTCACTAATAATTATATTGTGATAAAATTAAGACTGTTGTCGATTAATATATGTTTTTAGTCACAATTATTAAAGTATTATGTGATATTTTATTGCTACAATTATTTTTTTATTTAATGAAAGTCTTTTAATTATATTCCACATATATATATGTATAATATGTTGGATTCTGTAGATTTTAACAAAATTTAGTACTTGAGATATATTTTGTTGTTATTTATTGATATTAAAAATAATGTTGTTTGTAAGTAACAAATAAGCTAAGTTAAACTAACAATTTTATGAACATGTTTGGGTAAGTTTATAAATTTTTAAAAAATATCTTAAGATGATAAAAAGAAAAAAAGACATTGACTTATTACTAAAAATTTTAAAATTACCTTACCTTTCATTTTTTTTCAAAATTTTATTTTAAGGAAACACATCATATTTTATTTTAAACTTTTTTTATAAAATTATAAATAAATATACTTATAATATATTTAAAATAAATTTATAATTTTGAAAAATTAAATAAATCCATCCAAACACTCACTACAAAATATTTGATAATTTTCTATATTATGAATTGCTATGACTTAAAATTCATAACAAATCAATACCATCTACCCATGATCAGATAAAATTGGTATAAAAATTTAATTTTTGGCTAAGATTAATCAATATTTATATACTATGATTTTACCTATGCCAAAATATTTGACACGATTTTTATTTGTAGAAATATTTTAAAATTGCTTATGAACCCATGATTAATAATCATCATGCAATCATATTAATATTTATTAAATATTTTACTTCTAATAATAGTAATTAACCATCACAAAAAATTAGAAAATAATGCAAGCAAGCCCCTTATAATATTGTAAATGAGTTAATTATCCTCATATATATATATATATATATATATATATATATATATATATATATAATTAATTTACCTCCCTATGTTTTAAAAAATCCAGTAATTTACCCCATTATATTTATGAAATAAAGCAATTTATCTTTTTAGATAGGGAGGTTTGCTTCATTTTAAAAATGGATAATTGCACTTTCCTCCCCTGAGGTTTAATGTAATTACATGTAAACCCCCTGTTGTTGAGAAATTACATCTACCATAAATAAAATTTGCTTTCGTCTAACAAAGTAGTTCATCTAGTAGTCAAAATTTACTAAACTTACTAATATAAATAGAAAATTTAATGAAGATCTATATTTACCCGCAATTGACTTATTATTGAATTATTGAAAGTCAAATAAATCTTTTTATAGCCAAAATACCCCGTACGTCTTCATGCGTTAATGCATACGGAGAGGTATATCTTCATTGTTATAATGATAGTTTAGTTCGAAAAAAATTATTTGACCTACAATAAGTCAGTAATATATCAATCGGGGGTATATATATTTTTTTTTTCAGGTTTTCTGTTAAATATCGACAAAATTTTGTGAATTTTGCCTAATGGGATGACTAATTTGTTAGACGGAAGCAAATTTCAAGAATGCTATATATAATTTTTCAAACCACGAAGAGTTTACGTGTAATTGTACCAAATCTCAAAGGAAAAGAGTATAATTACCCCTTTCAAGAAAATGTAAAAAGACAAATTATAATTATTTTTTTTATAAAAAATAATTTATTCATTTATAACATCGCACAAAGATAAATTGTATTAATCCAAAAAAAAAAAAAAAAAAATGAATTTCTTTGTATGACTGGATTGCGGAGTGGGGTTAGCGTTAGCTTGGGGGAAAGGTGTTTAGGTGGGGGAGCTGACCGCAGCCCAAAAGGGAAGGGAAGAATTGGTGACGCAATCATATGATGCGACGTCGGATAATGCGTCATGGCTTTCGTCATAAGCACCTGCCGTCACCTGTCCGAAAGTTGATTTGTGTGCAAGCAATTTTATTTGGGGAGTCAAAGTCTTTTGCCCGTGTGAATTTTGGAGTCGGCAGTCCCACAAAAGTTCAATCCAGTTGCTGACTGTTGATTTTGTGGGCTCTATTTTAAAATAGGGTTAATTATTTATTTATTCATTTGAATTATATTATTTTTATATTTTGATATTTTAATTTTTTTATGTGTCGATTTATTATTTTAATTTTATAAAATTGTGTATTTTGTTATTTATAATTATTTTATAATTAAATTTTTTTAAAAAAAAATCACATGCAGTCCACATGTGATATCTAAAGGGTCATGTTATGATATTTTTGCATATGCACACTTTTTGTAAAAAAAAATCAACTGAAAGATAGTCTTAGATGGCAAAGTGCAAAAATGGATATAATTCGGGGGCAAAATGTGATTTATCCTTAAAAAATATTGAATTATTCCTTTATAACAAATAATTATTATGTATTTATTATTAATATATATAATTTGAAATTTATATTTATGTAATATAGATAAAAATAAATTAAAATAACTAAATTTTGTGCTTTGTGAAAATATATGTAAATAATGATAAAAAAAATTGGTTGATTCTCAAATAATGAGAAATTGAAAATAAACAGAAGATTCATTTAAAGGTACTTTTAATTAGGTTATAAATTATTTAAAAACTAAATTTGAATTTTATAAAGTTTAAATGTGTGTTAATAAATATGGTGATATTATTTCCGAAAACGTTTAAAAATTGTTAAAAATGAAGAAAGAGATGTTTTTCAAAATAGATTATACAATTACAGTGGATGTTGAATTATGTCTTGATAGTGGTCATAATTATAATTTATATATATATATATATATATATATATATATATATATATATATATATATAATAGAAGAATGAGGTAGGTTGAGGTCTTTAATTATACTCTTGTTTTGATTTGAAGTATTTTTATAATAAATTTTTGAGTTGACTTTAAATCAACTAAAAATATTTAATACAATAATACGTCTGGAAAAAATAAATTTTCGTCCTGTAATTCTGATAGAGTTACTGGAGTGATATTTTTGGTCCTCTAAAATATTAATTTTGCAAACGATAATTCTATACTATTATAAAAGAAAATCTTTTGTCGTACCAATTTTTCGAATACTTAAATTTTACCCTTAAATTCATTTACTTCATTCAAAATAAATTTGGTCAGAATAGTAATTTTAAAATATTTTAATGATCTCACAATTTTATAAAAAAAAAAATATTCTCTCAACCACTACTTCATGTTTCTCGCTGTGCAAACTTCTATAGTTTAATAAACTTATAATTACAATATATTTTTTCTCTATCACTCCACTCCACATCTTTCATTCAACTTTTTCTTTCTTATCATATTTTTTTTCCTCTTCATCTCACGTTTCAGTTCTTTTATATATACTCGTAGAAACCACGTGTAACGACTATTAATAATAATTTAGTCCAATTCTATATAGAAAAAAACACATGCTTCGAGCGTGCTAATCCCCTTTTTATGGCAAAATTAATATTTTTTTCCCCACGTTATTTTTTTTTTTTTTAAAGGTTAACTACAGAGGCCAAATCGGAGTAGGCCAAAAAGTGTCACCTCCAAAATTATAGGACGAAATGTATTTTTTTCCATTATGTTTCGAGTTTTTTCTTTTTCTTTTTCTTTTTTCCTAAACTATTTTAGAAACCGATTGAAAGTGAAAAGAAAGAAAGGGAAAGCCATTTAATTTACTCTCGTCAAAGTTTTATTTGGCAAATTAATGACAATTAATCTATCATCATAATCGTGTTTTGGTGGCTCAACTGGTGGAGGTGGGTATTTTTGGTGGACACTTAGCGAACGAGGCAGCCGACTTCAAGTCAAATTGAAAAATAATGATGTTTAATTTTATTTTATAAAACGTGAATGAGGCCTAGTTCAATTGACAAAATTGAGGTCTTATGATTTTAGAGGTTATGGGTTCGAACACCGCCAGATGCGTGGGATGTTGTTTGCTGTATAGCAGGAGTTGGTCTACTGTCTACTGCATAGTAGAAGTAGTTGTCTACTGTAATAGTATGTATTCTTGAGTAGGATATAATTATTGTAATAGTCTTTGCTAGATATTAATATCGATCGGAATGATTGTACTTGTAATTGATTTATTTCATTTAATAATAGTTCATTACTCTTACCTAAAAAAATATATATATTTTATAAACTTTACGAATGAGGTCTTACATTTAATCATAAAGTTGCAATTCGAAAATTTTAAATTGGGATAATTACACTAACCTCCCCTTTACTATGGGAATATACAAATTCCTCCTCTTACTATAAAAATTATATAAACCCATCTTAGTTTACCATTACAAATGGGTCCCTCCATTAGTCAAAGTAACATTTAGATGTACTTTCCACCAGTATTATCTATTTGTGAGCCTCCAATATCTTAAAATCAGTCACGATCGATGATGGAATTCTCATGATGGTTGTTGCACAAGGAGGAATGATTTTTGTGTATGAATGGAAAGTTTGAAGGAACAAGTAAGAGAAAGAAGATAGAAAGTCTTCTGTCATGTGACAAAAACTTAAGGGTATTTTTGTCTTTTTAATTATTTTTAATTTTGCCTATTTATTTATCTATATTTTTATTTTTTTAAGTGGAATAAAAGTGTAAATTTTAAAATTCCGCCAATCAACCTTAACCATGGTTAGTCAGAGGGATGTATTTAATTTTTAAAGTAAGAGGGAGAACTTGTATATTCTCATATTAAGAGGGGAATTCCATGTAATTATCCCTTTTTAATTTAATAGTGTTTTTTTAGATTAGGTCAATCTCATTAATTTATGTGTTGATATTTGTCTATATTCATAACAGTTGCTATTTTTTTTTTAATTACACCTTGGCATAAATTTAAATTATTAATATATTTTAACAACTTTTGGTGTTTTAATCAACATACTAAAAAAAATTATTTTTGGCAAGAGGTTCAAATTTGAGCGAGCTTGGACTTTATTGGTTATAAATTGAACGTACTATAGCTTTAATATAAGAAATATAACATTTAATCATAATTAATTAACATATATGATTAAATATATAGTCGTAGTAAGTACTCTTTGATTACGACCATACAATTTTATTGATTGTAATTTTGCAAGCATAGTTAAAATATTTTCTATGATTTATGGTTAACAGTTACGATAATGTAATTCCCCCCCCCATGTGATAATGTAAAGATACAAATTACCCTCATATGATTTTTTTTAGCAATTTACCCTGAGTTTTTTTGAAATGCAACAATTTACCCCTCTGTTTTGTAAAATGAATCAATTTACCTCCTGTCTATGAGGTAAATAGCTTCATTTTAAAAATAAAGAGGTAAATCGCTTCATTTTAAAAAAAACTAGGGGGGGGGTAAATTGCTATATTATATTTTTTTATAGGAGGAGAATAATTTGCTCATTTACAATATTATAGTGGGTAAATTGCATTAAATCCTAAGTTAAATTTCTAAATCAATTTTATTTAATTATAATTAATAATAGTCATTTATCAGGACTTTTGTTCTATAGTTATTAAAATGTAAGCAATAGTAATTTTTTTTTCCTAATATTTGAATTTAACATTTTTTGATAAAATTATTATCTTTGATTTATAATTCTCCTAAATTATTATCTTTGATTTATAATTCTCCTACCCAATATTATAATGTTTTTACTTCTCAGGAAGTTTAATATAAAAGTTGATCGTGCTCATTAATGTTCTTATATATTTATTTTAAAAAAGTTCACAATTTTCGTTGAAATTACTTCTAAAAATGATCAACTCATGATTTTAAAACATTTTGAAAGAAAAAAAGATAATTTGAAACACCATAAGTATTATAAAGAATTATTGTAAATAATATCAAGGTATGATATATTAGTTCAATAAAATAAATTAATTAAAAAATTTATGACGCACCTCAATTCCACACAAATTAGAAATATATAATTTTACTTTATTTTTACTTATCCTCGTAGGGATTATGATGTCGCACAAAGCAAAATCGATTAAATTATTGCTTGGATGTGATTCAGCACATTTGTACAAAATCCTAATACAAGTTTTCCGCACCCGCTTCTCAAATGAAACTAAGGGTAAAATACTACTTTATCTTCTACCTATCCCCATATCAAGGTGCATAGTGAGCTGGGTCAGCTCACGATCGGCAGACAGTCCTAAAAAGTTCAGCTCAAAGCCAATCCACCACTGTTCATGATCGATTTTGGGGGTCTTAGGCCTTTAAAATGGAGCCAATTGGATTCATTTATAAATTCATGCACAACCTGTAAACCGACACGATATGAAATTGACCCGAATTCCGAGCATATAGGTATAGTTTTGACACATTAAAAAGATCATGGATTAAAAATATTTTGAAAACACTATAGAAAAAAATATAAATCATAGAAATATATAAAATATGTAATCATGAAAATAACATTTAAAAATATGATTTTTCTTTTTTTAGTTCAAATATATATATTTAAAATTTTTTTGTATTATTTATGTCAATTTAAAGTAATTTATTTTTATATAATGTAATTATATATTTAGAATTATTATTTTATGCAGTTACTATTGAAACTAAACAATTAAAGCTATAGTATTTATTTCTTAACTGTGTTATAAAATCTATTAATTGATTATTGACATATGTCTATAACATTATTAATTTTTTTATCATTAAATAAAATATTTATATGTGGCATTAATAATTCATATATTTGTAGTTGAAAGTACGAGATAATTATTTCGCTATCAAAAAATTAGTACAACTAAAAGGTTTTCTAAAAAATTCTAAAATTTCGTAGGAAAATCAAGAAAAATGGAAATATCTTGAAGGAAACTAATTATTTCATAACTACATATACTTTTTTTAATAAAATAAAAATTGATTTTTTTTTAAATATATAAGAAATTTTAAACCATGAATAGGACATTGGTTGGCTACGAAACTTTGTTTCTTTCAGGACAAACCTTTTTTACTATTCAATAAACTAAACTTGAAAGAAAAAATGCAACAAAAGATTCACTAATATGACTAAATTACGTCTGAAATTTTTCTCAAAATTAGATCTAATTACATACAAATATTTCTCGTATTTTAAAAAATTACAAATATTTTTTTTGAATTTTTTGTATATTTAGAATTGTAAACGTCTATTTAGAGGAATTTTTTTTTATAAAATACACTTTTTAAAACTTTGCCTCATCGTATAACTCACTTTTTGGGTGTTTAATAACTTCTATCAGGAATAAATTGTTAAAAAATAGATATATATATATATATATATTATATATATATATATATATATATATATGTTAAATTGTAATAAAATTAAATTAAAATTAAAATAAAAATTTGAAAAAACAAAGTTTAGTGTTTGAAGGAAAAATTTAATATATACCTTTAGGACAAAAGCTTATAATATACAATTTTACGAGTAAGTTGTAAAAGATGATGGAGGAAACTTTATAATTTTAAGTTTAAATGAACTTAATTTAAATTGTCAGATGCATAAATTATGAGAATACTATTTTTACTTATTTTTTAATGAAAAATAAATATATAATTATAATAACTATTGCAAACACCCTTTGAGCAAATTAAGATTGATGTAATAATTATCTAAATTTATATTATTAGAAAAGAGAACCCTTTGAGCATACCAATTTTAAATTATTCTAATTACCCTTTATTTTATTTTTTTCTCTTTAAAATTATTTGGTCAGATTAATAATTTAATATTTTTAATTAATTAATTTTCCTCGTAATCACCCTTATCCTATATTTCTCTTTCTCTTACTTCTCCATATTTATTATAATTTATTTTTTTAATAATATTTTTTCTTATCATTTTATATTAAATTCTTTTTATATGCTCGCGAAAATCATGTGCGATCATTTTTATGAAAAGAAAATAAAATAAAATGATTGACCAGAATAGTCATACAAGAAAAACCACATATTGACCATTGACCATTGATGAATAATTTCATTCAACTCTATCCAACACACAAATCACCATCCACCCCTTTTTATCACGTGGGGTTTGGGTGAGTCCACGCAACAATTTCCGAACCGCATTTTCTTTCTTCTGACTCAAATCGCACCACAACAATGTATATGTATATATATGTATATATGTATATATGTATATATATGTATATAGTGTTAATAGAAATATATCAAATGAAAGTTTTAAAAATTATTATTAGAAATATGTATTAAATTAATGAACTATTTATTATTATTATTATTATTAAGTGACAATATAGATATAGTGACAGTTGATAAAATTTGGGTTAATTAGCAATTTGTTGTCATATGATATTGAAAATGAGTAAATTATTTTTCTGTGAAAAAAGTAATAGCAATTTATCCTAATATATTTTTAATACGAAGCGATTTACCTCCCCGTCTAAGGAGATAAATTGCTTCATTTTTAAAAACAAAGAGAGGTAAATTATTGTATTTTAAAAAAACACAGGCCAGTAAATTGTTATTTATTTTTTAATAGGGGATAATTTGCTCATTTGAAGTATTACAAGGGAGTTGTTTGCATAAAATAAAATAAAAAAATTATTTTATTATTATTTTTTTGAAACACAACTCAAGCTAGCTTTCATTACTCACATAAATCTGAAGATAACAAACCAAGTACTGACGAGGGGACATTAGAATCACCCTCAACACAACCAGTAGCTGTCTGGGTAAGGAAGTGTGCAACGCCATTACCCGAACGCTTAATCCAACTAAAATGACATGAAGAAAAACAACCAGCAAAACAAAGGATATCAAAAATTAAAGGGCCAGTGAGTGAAAGATCTCCCTGTCCAGCAGCCAGTTTCTGAATCAAAGTCCTGCAATCACCCTCCAACACCACGTGATACCAACCACGCCAGAGAGCAAACTGAATCGCTTCCCTAGTAGCCCAAGCCTCTGCAACTCCCCATCCCCCGCACAAGGTACTCTATGAGCCATCCAAGCCAAGCACTGACCCTATGAATTTCTCGCTACAACACCAACCCCCATTGTGCCCTCTCTTCCAGAAACCGCTCCGTCGAAATTGATCTTCACAAAGTCTAGCGAAGGAGCTTGCCAGGTTGAGTACTTACCGGTATCACGCAGCGATGAGGAGGCGGCAGCTTGGTGAAGGAAAGAATCTAGAAACTGAGTTGCAAAGGTGGCTACTTGTATTGGTTCAACTGTTTCCCCTGCCATAGCACAACGATTGTGGAACCACTATATAGCCCAGCACACGCATGTGAAGAGACCAAAAGACTTAGCATCTACATGAGAAGCTACAGATTGCATCCACAATAGTACTCCTGTTTTGGTACAATCTTTGATATTCGCAGCAAGAGGAACCATACCCCACACTTGACGTGCAAATGGACAACAAAGAAAAACATGTATGACATCCTCAAAATCATCACCACAAAGGGGACACACAACCTGAGAGATTGAGGCCCGTTTACACATATTCGCACCCGTGGGTAGTGCATTTTGACAAGCCCGCCAAACAAAAACCTTTACCTTATTTGGGATACGAGCCTGCCACACTTTACGCCACCAAGCAGATTCCAATGCGGCACCGGAACTGGAACATGGACTATCCTCAAGCGAAACTGCGAGATGGTAGGCGCTACAAACTGAGAAAGAACCAGTTTTCGAATAATTCCACATGAGTAAATCCTGCTCTCCCATGCGATTGAGAGGAATAGCAAGAATAACACTGCCATCACACAACCAAAACAGCTGCTGCACCAACTCCGCTTTCCAATGTCTGCGCACGGGGTCAATTAAATCACTCACCAAGGTGTGGGCTAAGGCCGTGGTAGGAGGAGTGATAGGATGAAAAGAATGCGGTCGGGGGAGCCAAGGATTCATCCAAACTTGAACTTGGGCACCCGAACCAAGTCTCCACCTACATCCTGCATGAAACAAGTATTGAGCCTCCATCACACTTCACCATATAAAAGAGGGACGAGATCCCAATGAGGCCTGAAAGATATTCCCCGTAGGGAAGTACCGAGCCCGAAGAACCCGACTAAGAAGCTTATTAGGGCACTGCCACAGGCGCCACCACTGTGTAGCTAACATGGCGAGGTTGAACAAATGTAATTATCGGAAACCCATTCCCTCTACCAACTTACTTTCACACAGTCGTTTCCATGAAACCCAATGGATCTTGTTTTGACTCCCATTATTCCACCAAAAATTGGCCACCATGCTCTGAATCTCCCGTAACAAAGAAAGCAGAAGTCGGGAACAACTCATTGCATAGGTAGGGATGGATTGAAGGACGGATTTAATGAAAACCTCCCTACCAGCCTGAGAGAGCAGCTTAGCGTTCCACCCCAAAATACATTTCCAGATGCTGTCCTGAATAGTAGACAAGAGGGTTTTTTTCGAGCGAGATACCTTAGAAGGGAGCCCTAAATACAGTTCCATTTTGTTCTCCCTCCTGATGGAAAGGTCAGTCACGATGCGGGAGCAAAGGTCTGCCCCTGTATTTCTACTAAAAGCCACTGAAGACTTGGACAAATTGATTTCTTGCCCCGATGCCCGACGATACACTCCAATACATCTAAAATCGCCCGAGTACTCCCCAAAGAGGCCCGGCAAAATATCAATATATCGTCTGCAAAGAGAAGATGGGAGATGGGGGGGGGCTGCACGACACACACCCCCCTGAAGTCTGCCCTCTTGCTCTGCAACTGTAAAAGAGAACTAAAAGATTCCGTGCATAATAGGAACAAGTAAAGGGAGAAAGGGTCTCCCTGACGGAGTCCCCTCTCCGGGATAAGGGCACCAAATTGTTTACCACCAAGCATAAACGAAAAAGAGACTGAAGACACACACGACATCATTGAGCGAATAAAAGGAGGGGGGGGACCAAGTTGAACCATTACCTGCTTCAGGAAGGACCACTCAACCTTGTCATAAGCCTGTCTAACATCAAGCTTGAGAGCCATCCAACCTGGCCTGCCTTTAGATTTAGAGTTCAAGAAGTGGTTAAGCTCAAAAGCAAGTAAGATATTATCTGTTATCAATCGGCCAGGGACCAAAGCTGATTGCACCGGAGAGATGATTTTATCTAAGAAACCTTTCAACCGATTAGCTATAGTTTTTGAATCTATCTTGTAAACAACATTACAGAGGCTAATAGGCGAAATTGAGAGAGGTTATTCGGGTGCTTACACTTAGGAATTAGGACAAGGTGGGTAGAGTTCATCCCCGAGGGCATAACAAAGGAGTTTAAGAGATTTAGAACACATACAACAACCTCTCTATTAACGATATGCCAAAACTTTTGGAAAAATATATTTGAGTGGAACCATTTGGAACAGGGCTTTAGAGACTTTCTCGACCGTGTACGGTTTCAGCAAGTCCCCCTCATATCGCAGACAATCCGTCCCTTGGGCTATATCTTTCGGACTGGGTCGACAGGAGGCGTAAACTCTCTGAAAATTAGAAGAAATACACTGGCGAATTCCTTCCTCAGATGCCACCCACTTACCACCCTTCCTCTTGAGTTTTTGGATTAAATTAGATTGAAACTGGTTACTAGCTCTCCTGTGAGAATAACTGGTATTTTGATCCATCTCCTTCAACCACAACTCCTTACTCTATTGTCTCCATTTCGTCTCCTCCCGTGTTGCCACTTCCTCCAATTCTCTTCGTAGTTGTGAAATGTCCTCTTGGGTCTGTTGCGTAACCGGGCCAGCAAGAAATCTTAGCAAGCGGCCCTCAAGAAATTTGATTATATTTTTTTCAACCCAGAATACCTTATGACTCCAGGGCTTCAGATTCTGTTGATAAAAGTCCAACTGTGCAGCGATACCCACAGTCCTGCTATTCCCCCAACACATACCCCAACTATGAGACACCACTTTCTCACACTGATCGGATTGTAACCATGCCGCTTCAAACCTCCATGGATGGGACCATGACTGAGGGCCCTCAGCCTGAGCTAAGAGATTGATCGAAAGGACCTTATGGTCAGAATAAGTTTGTGGTAAGTGCGAAACCGAGGCCTCCAGGTACATTTGAGACCAACCAATATTGGCACACGCCCGATCTAAACGCTCATACACCGTATGAGGAACCAACTGTCTATTACTCCAAGTAAACGGATCCCCCGTGAAACCAATATCATGAAGATCACAGTCACTCAACGCTCGGCGAAAATTTCACATTTTCCAGTTCAGATAGAGAGGACCCCCACACTTTTCTGAGTTATCCAAGATTTCATTAATCACCTGCACATAACAAGACCCATCAAGATTGAGCATGCAATCAAGAAAGAAGTTGTCATGTGGCCTCCCTCCTACTCGTATCAGGTTCTCCATAAATTTGGTGAAATGCCAACAGGGCTAACCCCCCTCTAACTGAACTGACAAGTCGATATGATTCTGAGAATAAGATTGGAGTTGGACATTTGCCGATTTCACCAAAAAGACTGCCAAGCCCCCGCTCTTACCAACAGCTGGCACACCAATTCCATGCATATCAAACTTACGTTTCAAAGACTCCATAAGGCGAGATGAGCACTTGGTTTCGACCAAGAAAACCAAGGAGGGGCTATTATCCCGAATAAGACTTCCGAGGGTCCGAATTGTCTAGAGACTCCCTAAACCCTGGCAATTCCATGCTAGCAGACTCATCGTGCTCGGCGAGACTACATAGCAGCCACCGCCAAATTATTAATCACATCAACAAGCGGGCCCGATAATCTGCTAGTTTTTCGGGGGCCTTGAGACACTTCCTCATCCTTCACACACTCATCCAGTAGACGTCTCTTACGAGAAAGGTTCGGTTTTGGCTGGGGTTGTGTAGTCCGGAGAAAGGGTAGGTTAAGGATACAGGAATGGGGAATCCCCTACTACCGAGGCTGACCGGGCTTGGAAGGTATACGGAAAAGAATCAATAGAGGGAGTAGGGACGGATGAAGGGAGAATCGGTTGTGTGGATGGTTAGGGAACTTCAGTGTTGGGATTCATGGGATCAGCAAGGGTAGAGGAGTAGAGGTCTGATTTCTCAGCAGGGGGGATAGGTGGCTTTAGGGGGACTAGAGGAAGATTGAGGTCATGGGTATGGGTGTCAAGGAGGGTAGAGTAGGTTTCTGAGGGGGAAACAGTAGGCTCCGATAGAGGTTTAGGAGAAGAGGGAACGGGCTGAAGGATAGAGAACTCACCAAAAACAGCAAGACCACGATTGACAGGGGAAGGCTGAGATCTAGATTGAAGGGAGATGTGTGGCACAAAGGTGGGACGTGTAAGGTTGGGAGTGGCATGCTTAGCAAAAACACCCCTACTCCCGCCACGAGATGATAAGGAAGCAGCCGCTCGGAGCCAACTACCAGGGTCCTTGAAATCCACTTGAAATTGCAACTCACATTGACGAGAGAGATGACCAAAGCAGCAGCAAAGGTAACAGAAGTTCGACAGATGCTCATATGTGAAGGAGATCAACTGCTCATTCCCCAATACCGTACGAATCTTCAGTGCTCGTGCCAAAGGCTTCGTTATATCAAGTGCAACTCTGATCCTAACTGAGGACCCCAAGGCTTCTCCGTTTCCATCAAGATCCACATCTTTGAACCTGCCCAACTTGTTCCCGATAAACGCAGAGATCTCCCTCGTCATCTTTCCCAAAGGCAACCCATGAATATGAAAATGGAAATCACACCAATTAATATCCACCATGGTCGGGTCATCCGTCACGTCCACCAGTGCCAAAACCAACAATTATTTATCATAAGCCCACGGGCAGTGCTCAAGAACACGATCCCTTTCTGGAACATGGTAGAACTTCAACAAAAATCTCTCCCCCTCAGTCATTTTAAACTCGAAACCGCGTACCATGCTAAAGGCTATCCTCAAAGTGTTCTGCAGCGCCTTGGGATGAAAGGGTTTACCAGAAACCAGTCGGCCCACCACACAAAAACCCCTATTCAACGGTTCAGAACGCCATAAACCAGTGGGAAGAACCAACCCAACTTCCTCCTCCTCAGTTAATGAGAGCACTGAGCCCAACCGATTCAAATCGATAAAAATTTTATTAAAATTCTAAATTTGAAGAATCTTGAATTTTCTAATTATTTTGAAAAATTATTTGGTTGTTTCATAATTCTAAGGTTTTATGAGAGGAAAGTATAATACTTTTGTTATATGTTTTTGGTATGATCAGATAAAAAAAAAAACTACTTTCACTTGTTTGGTATAAAGAAAATAAACTCTTTAATGATAGACTATAATTTTAATAATTTTACCAATTATCCATATTTTCATCATTTTTTTCAAAAAATTATTAATAAAAATATGGGTTTTGAACGATAACCAATTTTAATAGTTTTACCAATTACCCATATTTTCATCATTTTTCAAAAAAATATTAATAAAAATATGCGTTTTGAACGATAACCAGAATGATTTTTCCTTGTCAGTTTCTCAAAGGAGTCTTTTCTTAATAAAAAATGTCTCTAAGTAAAATAGTAAAAAAAAGAAATGGGTACGTTTTTTTATTTTTATTCTTATATTTTTCCTTTTTGCCCATTTTAGGTTAGGGAAACAAAATTAGATTTTGGCCGAGGAGGAGACTTTTTGGAGGCAGAAGACGGGTATTAGATGGGCCAAAGATGGGAAGCGAAACACACGATATTTCCACTCTTTGATACAGAAGCGACGATTTCGAGGTACCATTTTTGGGATCCAGCATGATGGAGAGTACTTGACAGATCTAATTGCAATTAAAGATTCGGTGGTTTCTTTCTTTCAGCGGTTTCTGACAGCGGAGCCGGTATTCCTGGACGAGATGGATAGTGAGCATTTGGAGGATGGTCTCACAGATGAGGATCGACGGTCTTTGTGCATCATGCCGACTTTGGAGGAGGTTCGGGAGCAGTGTTCAGTATTGATCCGGATAGTGTTGCTTGCCCAGATGGGTTTGGGGCAGTCTTTTTTCACACTTGTTAGGAGATCATCTCCGAGGATGTCTTCGGTGCAGTGACTGAGTTTTTCCGTGGGGTGGAGATGCCGGAAGGTTTTACTGCTACTACCATCTCTCTCATTCCAAAGACGGCCAGCCCAACTTGCTGGAGTGAATACTGGCCAATTAGCTTATGTAATGTGACAAACAAGATCTGCATGAAGCTGATGACTATTCGGCTTGGGCATCTCTTACCGAAGGTGATATCACTGTCACAGAGTGGTTTTGTGCCGGTGCGATTGTTGAGTGATAATGTCCTTTTGGCCCAAGAGTTAGTTCACTCCCTCGAATCTCGTCGGCCGGATGCAAATGTGGTTTTCAAGCTTGATATGGCCAAGGCCTATGATCGGGTCAGTTGGGAGTTCCTCTATCAGGTCTTGCGGCGGAAGGGTTTCCCACAGCGCTGGATTGGTTTGGTGGCTAATGCTATCTCACACTGCTGGTTTTCGGTCTTGGTGAACGGTGAGCATGCAGGGTTTTTTCACTCGACCCGCGGGTTACGACAAGGGGATCCTCTCTCTCTGGCCTTGTTCTATCGCGAGGCTTGGATCAGCTCTTGACGGCGCACCCGACGATGTTTTATCAGACCCCCGGTCGGATTCGGGTATCCCACCTAGCATTTGCAGATGATTTGATGATTTTTACTATCACGTGCCGTCAGAATATAGAGCTGTTACGTGATTTTTTGCTGGCGTATGAGCGGGTGTCGGACTAATTGATTAATGGCTCGAAGAGTTCCTTTATATTGGGCCGCCAAGCTTCCTCCCTGCAAACACAGGCAGTGCAGGATGTGTTGGGCTATCAGCTGAAACATTTACCAGTCACGTATTTGGGTGTTCCTTTGTACAAAGGAAATAGAAAGGCATGCCTGTTTGACTCCATCATCTCCCATCTGCGAGATATGCTACAGGGTTGGGCAATGACGAATCTCTCCCATGGAGGGAGGCTGGCCTTGATTTGAAGTGTGTTGCAGGCTACTCCGTTGCATCTGCTTCAGGTTATTCACCCGCCCAAGTCAGTTTTGATCACTGTTGAGCGCATTTTCGGTGGTTTTTTCTGGGGTTCGTATAATGGGCATAAGCACATCCATTGGTCTTCTTTGGCAAATGCATGTTTTTCGGTAGCGGAAGGAGGATTGGGTGTCCGTAGTCTGGCAAACTATGTCCGGGCCTTTTCCATGAAGCTGTGGTGGCTGTTTCGGGGTAAGTCATCCTTATGGTCTGAGTACTTGCATGGTCGCTACTATCGAAATCTGTATCCGACTATTGTGCCTTATAATCATAATCATTCCTCGGTGTGGCATCGCCTCTGTCGCATTCAAGATGTGGCCGAACCTTTTCTCTTCTAGACATTGGGTGAAGGTTCTATTTCTTTTTGGCACGATAATTGGCTTGGCGAGAAGCCCCTAGCCCAGCTCCTGCATAGGGATACCTATACTATGGAGTCGGTAAGCTATTATTGGCACGAGGGTGATTGGAATGTCCCCCGGATTCTTCGGACTATCCCCATGCCTTTTGCACAGACCATTTGCCAGATTCCTATTGCAGCAGGCCAGGGGGATAAGATTGTGTGGATGAGGTCTAGTACGGGGGATTTCACGACAAAATCAGCATGGGAGGCTATTCGACAAGCTTCACCTCGGCGGGCTACTTGCAGATGTCTGGCACCGTTCCTTGCGGCCAACAATTTTAGTTTTCTTATGGCGGCTTTTTCAAGATAGAATTCCAGTGGACGCGCGGATGCGACAAAAGGGGTTCAGCTTTCCATCTAAATGTCAGTGCTGTGAGGCAGATGAGACAGTTTCCCATCTGTTTATTGAGAGCGGCAGTGCAGGGCGTGTGGCAGCACTTTGCTGCCATTTTTTGGGCTCTGCCTCTGTGATACGGGGAGCTTCACCCATATGGTGCACTTCTGGCGATATTCTACCCCATTCCACTCGGATCTCCACATTCGGACGCTTATACCTTTCCTGATCCTTTGGTTTATATGGACGCAGCGGAATGCTGCGAAGTATCGTGGGGTACCGTTTTCGACCGACGGCATTATTCTTGAGATCCAGCGCCACCTCCGCACATTGTATGCAGCACGGACCTTAACGAGCACACAGTGGAAGGGCGATTTACATCAGGCTGCCGTAATGGGTTTCATATTTCGCCAACAAGTTCCTCGAGCCCCCTGTATTGTGGATTGGCGTGCACTGTCCCCGTCTTGGTTTAAGCTCATACAGACGGCTCCTCCCTTGGGAATCCAGGCCTGGCGGTGGCGTCGGGCATCATTAGGGATTCAGCTGGACATGTACACCTTGCTTATCAGTTTGCATTGGGCACAGGGACCAGTGTGCTAGCAGAGCTCGTTACTGTCTGGCGGGGGATGGAGCTTGCCCTGACCCACGGTCTTGCCCCCTTGGTGGTGGAGGTGGATGCCACGACGGTGATTTCGCTCTTAATGTCCCGTGCTTCTGGGAAGTGGGAGGTTCAACATCTGATTATGCGAATTGTATGCCTCCAACAGGTGCTCGTGGCGGATGTTCAACACGTTTTTAGAGAGGCGAATGGTGCATCTGACCATCTTGCGAAGGAGGTTGCTTCTTTACAGTTGACTTGGGTGCTCCACCATGATGGTGTCACGGGTGTTCTCCGCAGCATTCTTTGCCTTGACAGACAGGGAGTCCCTCACCTTCGCTGAGGGTGATGATGAGTTCATGACTTGGCCCAAGAGTTTTTTCGAGGAGGTTTTGTGGCTGACTTTGGCGTAATGAGCACAACACGTGGGAACGATGATTAGTATAGGTATTTTCTCTCTTTTTGTAAAGGGAGTAAGTACTCATTGTTTCCAGTTTTCTTATTGTACATGATTTGAATTCTTTCTTGGTAATAAACGGGTAGGAGTCCGCCAAGCCCCCCGTCTAGGCACAGGCGACTTTCTTAAAAAAAAAAAAATTTACTTTTTCTATATTTATTTTTTTTATCCAAAGTCCAAACATGAAACCTTTTTTTATGGGTATGAATTTTTTAATCCCAAAGATTTCAATTTCAAAATAATCCTATCTCTATATTACCCTAGTTTTTTTTTTTTTTTTTTACAAGAACAATTATTTTATTCCCTCACTTTTTATCTTTCAATTAGTCCATTTCATAAATTTATAAAAATATAACCGTTTTAATTGAAATAATTTACGATTAAGTAATTATTTTGAAACTAACTTCATCAATGACATCTAAATATAACTATTGTGAATTTAACGAGTTTCTTGAATTTTTCAAATAAAAAATATTTGAATAAATAAAATAGAGAAAAAAAATTACGTAAAAATTATTACAAATATTTAAATAAAAAATCATCTAAAATTAGAATATAAATAAAAAATGAATGTGTCAGCTAAAATATTGAAGAATGGGGTATAAACCCCGTGCTTACTCGAATTAGAAGACAAAGCTCTTTTTAAATTTAAACGTAATTGTATAAATTGGCTTACTCGACTGAGATGACATAATATTTGATTTTAGTAAAAAATATAACTTTCCAAAAAAAATTTACTCTACAAAATTATCTTCTATTTTACATAAATATAAATATATATACATTGATTGTAAGGGGTGTTACAGAATATTTTTTATGCACTCTAACTGAAATGTTCTGCTAATTTCCAATAAGAATTCCATATAGTAATCACAACTCTATTATTAGAAGTCCAGGAAGACAAAATTGTACGTCTCTATTCTGTACAACCACATGCTTCACTGTTTAAATAGGTGAAATAAGATGAAATAAACTGCCCTCAACTAATTAACTGCAAGTATCTAATTAAGAGCAACACTAACAGAAATTAACTACTCCTAACAGAAAGTATAACTTGAACTAGTTTGAACTATTCTGCTTCTACTCCATCATGTTCATTCTTTTATTTCTATTTAATTTTTTAGCTAAATGATTTCTTCAAGTATTTTGTTTTAATTGACAAGTGCAAGAAGTTCATACACTCAGATAATTATATTTATATATCATTGACCAAGTTATTAATTAAATAATTATCCAATAATAAATACTTTAAATTAGAGACAATTATTTTTTTTTTAAATTTATGTATGAGGGACAAAATTATAATTTAAAATAAAAGTAGAGTTAAAATCATTTATGTAAAAAGAATTTTTGTTATAAGGGTAAAATAAAAAAAAAAAAATTCATTCATCAAGAGGATCTGTGGTGGGCCCTTCTCTAATTTAAAATTTTAGGATAATAATGAAAGACAAAGGTTGACCTACGAAAATTCATGAGAGACAAAACTGTGATGACGAGCTAGGTGATGATCTTTGTACGTGACGTATGCCATGACATTATCCCATAATTTAAACTGCTTGTTAGGTGACGTATTTCTTATCGTTTTCATGCAATAAAATTTGTATTTATAAATTATAAAAAAAAATGATGTTAATTTCATTATATATGTAATATTTATTTTTTATAATATAAAATATATATGAGAATGTTAAATGAGAAATACATTTAAAAATTTTATGTATTTTTTGTTTTACTTACGTTGGCATTTTTCGTTCAACCTTTAATAAAAGAGGATTAAGTGTAAATAGAGAATTTTTAGAGGGAGTATAAATATTATTTTAATTTTTTTTAAGAAAAAATATAATTTAATTTTTTAGTGAAGATTTAAATGTAATTAACCATTTTGATTGTAAGAACTTTTAACTACTATACATATTCAATTTGTATCACAATTACAGTTTAAAGAGCAACTCCATCGCCAATTAATACTTTCCTTAATTAGAATTGAATTGCGAATTTATTATTGTGAAATAATTCTGTTTAAATCAGTTAAATTTCATAATTATAACATGATTTACATAAAACTATCTTTTTACTTGGACTGGCACTTTAATTGTAATTTATTAATTTAAATATTTATCGAATTAATATAATTAAGTTAGTACTAAAATCATATGTACACCACAATTTAAAAATCATGACAAAATCAATGCTATCTACCATGAATTGAGACAAAAATTTAAATTTTGACCATACTTAATTACTCAACATTTATCATAGTTTTATATATTTGCCATAATTTTTGCTTATAGCTAATATATTGGCTCATTTATAAACACAATGGCTACTAAACACTACGCAACCATGATTAATTTATTTTTTATATCTTTTTACTCATAACTTTAATAATAAGGATAAATTACAACGACCTCTTCTAACATTTGGTATAATTACGAATATCCTCTTATTGCTTGAAAAATTATCAATATCCCCTGATTTTAATTGCCGTCTAATAATTAGCCCGATCCGTTAAGTTTTCATCCATTTTTTATGGTGAATTGATCAAAATACCCTTGTGGATTAAAAATTATAATATTATTTAATTTTTTTAAAAAATTATTTTTTATGGACTAAATGGATAATTATATTTTTTAAAAATTTCCATCCATCAAGTTCGATTTTTCTTAAAAATTTTTATTTTTTTTCAAAAAAATACAAAAACATACAGTAAGGGCAAAGTTGACAATTTCATACCTCCATCCAAAAATTATATAATTTCAAACATCAAGAATGTATTTTATAATTTTTCAAATAATAAGAGAATATTCATAACTATGTTAAATTTCAAACAAGATTATGTATATTTATCCTAATAATAAATCATAATAACAATACATATATAACCCTTCTTATGGTAGTATATATTATTACGAAAGATTGAAGTAACTATATATGAAGATGACATGAGTGATTTTAACTTTATTGAAATCTTGCATGCATCTCTTCTTTCAATAAAAGTCCATAATAAATTAATTTTGAAACGTTCCACTTGCATATGCATGTATGTGTGCGTCTGTGTGTAAAAAAACAAAAATGTAAGTTTCGTGGTATCTCGAGAAGTGGTCCGAAGTGCGAAGAAAAGGGTAAGTTCCTAGGAACCTTCTAATGCTTCCAACTTAATCTTATATATATATATATAATATATATATATATATATATATATATATATATATTGCAGTGGGCAATATTCAATGCGCGTGTGAAATTTAATTTGACAAAAAAAAAAGTAATATCTATACTCTCATTGTGATAGAAAAAGAAAATACAAAGTACAATTTTTATTTTTTGTTATAATAAACTCAAGAATTGGAATAGCATATAAATATTTTAAAAAAATGTAAATACTAGTAACATATACAAGCCGCCACGTGTATAAAATATTTTTCTATACACATAATACGTGTATGTTAAAAAAAATCGAAGATAAAACAGAATTAAAAAATTAAAAATTCGATCCGTTAAAAAACAAGGGACCGGTCCGATCTCTTAGTTGTCCACGTGGACCATCCAGGTAGCTCACACACTTATATTCTTTGATATATATTGCCACGTGCGAATGCCGAGCCTCGGTCCAGCTACGTGTTATGCTCTCATTTCGGCTGGTTCGGAGATCTTACCCTAATATAATCACGTGCCGTGAAACAAATGCGCCCTGTGTTGGATTTTCTGGCTGGGGTTTCCCTCTTGGACACTTCATCTTACTTCACTGCAGTTGGCTGGTTGCTTAGGGCGTAATTGTCTTGAGCGGCAATAGGCATTGGCAACTGCAAAGGTTGCTTTTGCTTGCTCGGTTTAGAACATTACGAAGGGCGATGGACTTTGAGACTCTCACGTATCTATTGAGAAGCCAATCAAGCTGCAGACTAGAAAAATATTAGGGGACCGTTATTTATTCATTAAGTCTAACAGAAAAGTATTTATTCATTGACAAGCCTACGACTTTGAGCAAGGCGATATCAAGGGGGGCTTAAATGTTATGCTTTAATAGATAAAATTTCTGTAGCTTTAGATTCCATTAGATGTAAAGGGAGTAGTACTATTTCTTTACGTTTTTCTGTGCTTGTAGAAATATTCTTATGAATTACTAATGAACAGGTAGGAACATGCTAGGGAAATAATTTTTTTTAAAAAAAATTAGTGACAATAATCTAAGTTGTCACTTATATTTTTCACTCTTAACGTTTAGTGACGTACACACATAGGTTTTAGTGATGATTTTATTTTCGTCACAAAAATTGACTCTTTTTGTTGTTCGTTTTTTCTTTCTTCAAGCGTCGTACAAAAAATGTTGATAATTCGAGTTAAGAAAAATTATTGAAGTGATTAGAATTTTTAAAATCTCTTTTTCATCTTGCTGGAACAATTAAGAGATATACATATATATATATATATATATATATATATATATATATATACACACAAATTCTCCCTAAATAGACTGTTCTAGAGGGATTAGTATATAGGTTAATATCAAAAGCACATACAGCCGAATGCAGCATCAGTTTTTAAGTCTGCTAAAAGATTTTATATAAATTTAAAAGCTTATAGATGCAAGATTTTAGATAAATATCTATACTATTATAAAAGAGAACCCTTTGAGCATACCAACTTTAGATTGCCCTAATTTACCCTTCATTTTATTTTTTCTCTTTAAAATTATTTGGTCAGATTAGTAATTTCAATATTTTTTAATAATTTTATAATTATTTTTTTCCTCATAACCACCCACTACCCCACATTTCTCTTTCTCCTTACTTCTCCATATTTATTATAATTTATAATTATAATTTATTCTTTTAACAAAATTATTTTTTTTATTATCTCATATCAATATTTTTTATCTGCTCGCGGGAATCGCGTGCGACGATATCTAGTATATAGAAATGGAAAGTAAGTTTCAAGAAAATTCCAAGCTTTTATAAATCTCATAATTGTAAGTATCACAAAAATGTATTTAAAAATACTTTTGAGGGCTTCTTACCATTAAGATTAACTTCACTGTCTACAAATGGAGGTCAAATGCATAAAATTTGAGTTTGGATGTTAATATTTCAATCAAAACTTTGTCATCAAGATCTTCTCTACTTGTTTGTCCATTCTCTTTCTTCAACCCTATTTACCATCATGCATAAATATAATGGAAGTTCAGAAGAATTACTGTAAAGCAAGTGTGAAACTATTCCTAACTAAGAAGGAAGAGCAAAACAATCTATAAAAGAATGAAACTATTCCTAACTATGAATACTATAAAAGAATATATCAATTAAATAATTAAAAGCATCCACGTATACTTCTAATAGGAATTTTTATGTTTTCTGTTGTTATTTTAATAAGTTTTTTAAATATTAAAATATTATTTAACTTATTCAATTCACTACAAAAAAATAACTTGATAGCAATAAAAAAAAATAGCGTCAGAGGTAATTAACAAGTAAAATTTTTGTTGCTAAATCACATTATTTAATATAAGAATTTACTTGCTAATATTTAAGAATGAAAATTTATTTGCTACGACTTTAGCAATAAATTGTTTATAATATATATTAAATAGTGTATATTAGGAACGAAAATTTAACTTACTAATTAGCTTGATGCTAATTTTAGTATCAAATTTTTTCGTAGCTATTGAGCTATTTTCTTATAGTAATTTTTATTTTATGGCATTTTATACAACATTATACGAAACAACCCCTGCCAAAATTTAATCCCTTATATTATATACGAGATACGGTGGCATACACTGTTTGCGTGCATAATTTTTAATAATGCTTTTATTTTATTAAAACTTATAATCGTTTCTTTATATTAAAATTTGCCACTGTCTTACAAACTCACACGCAAAAATTATTTGATAACTTTTTTTAATGCATTAATTATTAATACATATTTTACTCAAATTAAATTAAAAATTAACATTTTATATGATATATGTTATATTGATAACAATGATGATATATGAATGCAAAAACAAACACTATTATGTTATTTCAATTTTAATTTCAATTAACAATAAGCTTATTTAAATGGGATTAAATTTAAAATTTTGAGTCCATGTAATTGTATATAATTAATTTTCTAAAAAAACTTGATTGAGTAGTTAATTTTACATGAGTTCGAAAATTGAAGTGTATTTTTCGTATTATAATAATTACTTGGTGTTGTGGTATTATAATAACTCTAAAGGTTTTGTGGCTAATGAGAGTGGGTAAAATTGAATTAACTTGAAGGGTATTTTAGTAAAACATAATTTTTAGTGTAAGTGGTATGAAAACCACTCTTTTGTATCTACTAGAAACCGTGGCATGCAGTACTTGCGCGCGTAATATTACTAATATTTTATTTTATTGAAACTCATAATTGGTTCCTGTACATTAAAGTTTGACATTGCCTTGCAACCACACATACAAAAACTAATGATAACCTTTTTAATTCTTTAAATCAATACATACATATTTTACTATAATCAAATTAAAAATTAAAACTTTGTACAATATATATTATATCAGTAGCTAGCAATAATCATATTTACATGCAAAATTAATACTCATTTATTGTGTTTAATTTAACCAAAAAAGAAAAAGGTGATGTGATTGAGTAGTTAATTCAATATGAGTTGGAAAGTTAAATAGGTTTATCAATGGAAGGGCATTTTTGGTATTTAATTTTTTTTTGGTGTAGTGGTATGAGAACTACTGCTTTGAATCTATAAAACTCCTTCACTTTATAGTAGTATAGATAAGTTCTTTTTCCCTTAAATAGTATAGATATAATTACAAAATTAAAATTCTATTTTTTTTCCATGATAGCTTATAGGTGCTTATTTGTTATAATGTTCATAGTGCTTGACTATATTTTAATTTTGAAAAGACTCCTAACCAAGTGGTATTTTGTAGCTCTAGCCTACGTCTAATTCTACTAGAAATCGGCAAAAAACGAGAAACAAAGATGAATTTTCTAAAGATTAATGGCTTACTCACACGCTGCAAAAAAATAGAAGATTAGTGATAAGAAAAACTTCAAGTGACAATTTAAATATTGTCACTAATTATATATATATTTTTAGTGACAAGATTGTTTATTTTGTCACAATAAAGAAACTTCATGATTTTAATAATTACTAGTAGGAACCACGTGCGTTGCACGTGATACTTATTATCTTGACAAAATATTTATATTATTAAGAAAGTTTAATTAATAAAAAATATAAAGTATTTCATCAATTAATAAATATTATTTTGAAATTTAATAAATATTTTATAAATGAAAAGATCTTATTCATTAAGTTTAATGAATTTGATAAAAGCTTTATGTTCGATAAAAATTCAAAGTTTAAATAAAAATATAACTAAATAAGTTGTTATGTACCCATGATTTTGTTGTTCATTTATGCCTTTTACTCAATTTTATGTTAATTTTGAATCAATTAAATTCATTAATGTTAGTTCTTCATGATCAAACCAAAATATTATTTAAATTTAAACAATCAATTAACAATTCTTTTATGATTCTTATTACCTTATAATCCAAACTCTTTTTTAAACAAATCTAAGATTAAAAAATGCAAATTCTTTTGTAGTACTCTTCTTTTTAGAAAACATCTAATCAACTTATGCTATTTGCAAAAATATATCTAATCATGCAGTTAAACCACATATGTTAAAAAATGCAATTATTTTATTTTATTTTTAGTTCAAATTTTGAGAAAGTGCGCTAGAATTCTACTTAACAAAAACTTGCTCTTTTCTAGTACAATTTCAAGTGGTCAACTTAGTTATGTTTTCAACACAACTTTAATTTTACAGCAAGATTTTTTATATTGTAGTTCGTTTTATGATTTTAATATAACTACATCTAATATAAGTTCTCGTAGACTTTTTAACAATTAAACTATCTCAAATTAAATTGAAAAACATCATAGAAATCAACCCAAAGAAAAAAAGAATTCAAGCAAAATTTTAAAAAGTATATAATTTTGAATGCAGATCTATGTGCCACATAACCTCATTCTTACATTCTTTTTAAATCTTTTTTTAAGCTCTCTTGGAATCTTGATAACTATTATTGCCAATTATTTTATCCCTACTAAGTTAATACAACAGTTTTTTTCTATTTTTTTGTGAAATTTTGATTTCCATAAGTACTTTTGACTATTAAATTTAGCTTCTTCTCAACTTTGTTGGATGCTAGGATAGATCTCATTTTATTATCGTTCTTTGCTTATAAATATTTTTATTTTACCATAAGACCTGCTAATTTAACTCTACAATTTTATATATTTGCATAATTAAATTAGAGTGTTTCGAGCTTGTATAAGGAATTTTTTTTTCTTTTTGCATGATTGAATTGATAAATCATAAATTAATGACACTGTACTACTATCATACTTGTTGAATCAGGTATTGTAGTTTAGATCCAAAGCTAATGATGTATGACTTAGCCATGCTTGTTAAAACGACAATCAGGTCTAATATAACCCTTTGTATTCTGTGGTTTTTTGGAGTAACAGGAAAATTACTCGAGGGATTCCTCTGAAACCATTGTGTACCTAGACTAAAAACTTGATTTCAAGGAATTGACTGAAATAGGAAATAGAAATTTTTTCAAAAAGTTTAATCATTAATTTGTCGATGAACAAGTGGCTTAGAAAAAGAGGGGTCTTAGAAGGTTTCAATACGTCTTGAAATTTATTTTTAATATAATTAATTATTAAATAATAAATTATTTTATAATATTTTATAAATAAAGTTAGTGAACAATAACCAAAAAATTTATTATAAAGTATAATAATCAAAATATAAAATTTGGAAGTCAAATGATTCAAACAAAGAAGAAATATTTTTTTTTATTGAAATTTATGCAAAATTTTCTTTGGTGTAATAAGGTATAATGATCATTATATATCTAAGGTAAAATGATCAATTATATAAACGATAATAAAATATATATATATATTAAGTGGGTATCAAAGTGATATTAATGGTAAAACTTAATATTAACCGAGTCATTTATATTTAGTTAGGAAAACGTCATTAATGGCAAAACTCATATATCAAGAATTTTACTTTATAAATAATAAATCCCTCAAATATGAAACTTTATACTAATTGTTTTTTACTTCTAAATTGATAATTCTAATTATGTTTGAAGGTGGTACTGATGCATATCAATATGTTCAAAAGAATATATTTATGAGTTATACAAAAGTAAATATTTCCCCCCCATAAAATGATAGATAGTTCATTCATATGATGTCATTAATCATTAAACAAATTTAGTTGACATCACTATAAAAAAATATGCATCTTTGTCATGGTTAATTATTATACTCAAAGTAAAAAATTTTATGGTAAATAATTATTAGCCCCAATTATACAACGACTATAAGCCATTGTTTCAATAGATGAGCCCAAAAATTATCCATAGATAGAAAACGTCGCAAGTGTTTTTGCCATGGCTAAGCATTATGGTAAATATTCTGAACATAGCTAAGATCATGAAAAATATTTATTTAAGAATTACTTATACTTATATTTTTTAAGGATACAAGTTTTCTTGGTAAATATATGTAGAAAACAAATCTATGTTTAATATTTGAACCTAGATGTTTGATATACACCATCTTTTCAAACGCAAAAAGTAAAAAACATGATAAAAGGAAGTCTCATTATAATAAAATGATTCAATAGCTACAAAAATAAACTAATATGAAAAGTAAAACTTTTGATGCTTATCTATATTATTTAAAGCCATTGTCAAACTAATTAGGAAGGAGAACTTTTGATGCTAATCTCTATTATTTAATACATTTTAAATAATTCGTTGCTAAATTCTTTAGCAAGTAAATTTTTGTTGTAAAATTCATTAGCAAGTAAATTTCTTGTATTAAACAACGTAGATTAGCAATGAGAAATTTTACTTGCTAATTAGCTCAACGCTATTTTTTTTTCGTTGCTATTGAGCCATTTTGTTGTAGTTTTCAAGCTTAACTTACATAAATCTATTATATATCTTTCACTTACTTATGCTTAATACTAATATATAATCTATAAATAGTTTTTTAAATAATTAGAATTAGGTTCAAAATTATGAATTATTTGCTAGTCTACTTGATTATTGCTTTTTTGAAAATACAGTTTGAATATTTCTTTTTTATTTTTAAGTTAATTTATATCTATGAAATACTTTTGAATAATTTAAAATTAATTTATCACTCAAGATTTATTTAAAAATTTAAAAGAACAAAACTTAAGAAGCTCATTATTTGTTTTAATTTATTTGTAGCCGCAACATCAAACTTATAGTTTTCCTATTGTAGCTATTAATTTTTTTCATAATTAAAACTTTCTACTAAACCATGAAAATATTATTGAGAGGAAATTCCTAAATTAATTTATCATATTTAACTGAAATAAACATACATTAACTAAATATTACATAAAGGTTGTTATTAATAATCTATTTGTGCAATTCAATATATATTTTTGCGAAGGCTTTAAATTAATAATTATTAGTTACTTATTTGAAATGCAGAAGTATGATTGGTCAAAAGTGATTCATTTTAATTTTAGGATAAATTACATTTTACCATTTGAACTATGCATGTTTTTTATACTTTGCAATTGAAACTTTTTTTTTTTGTGTCAATTTATCATATCAACTTTGGAAAATTTGCACTTTTTCATACATGGCCCTTTTTTTCTCTTGATTTTTCTGTCAGTAAAATATCACATGTTATATGTAAAAATACCATATCACATAACCTTGAAATATCACATGTGCATTGCATGTGATGTTTTTTCGACAAAAAATTTGATTGAAAAATAATTATAAATGGCAAAGTACAAAATTTCATAAAATTGAGATGGTAAGTTGATACAAAAAAAAAAAAAAAAAAATCAGATATCAAAGTGTAAAAATGATTATAATTCGAGTGGTAAAATCTAAATTAACTCTAGATTTTCATATTTGCCTATAAATATTTGTGAATAACTTATCAAACAACCTAATTTATAATTATTTTTATAATATCTATTACAATCTTGTTAATAACTATATATTAATTAAACTATAACATGTGATATAAAAAAGTTACAAGATCTTTTAATCATTCACACTTTTTACAATAGTATATAGTCAATATTTATCTATGGTTGCATCCCCATCTTTTTCTTATTTTTTTTTTCTTTTTTTTAGAAATAGATATGTGTGGAGATGGTTTAGAAGTAACGTTTACTCGTTTTTTTTTTTTTTTTCAAGGAGCTATTCCTATCTTACATTATTGAAAAGATCAAATCTTGTACACTAATATTTTGTTCTATTATATTAAAGATAATTAAAAAATTATATAAATATACAATAATTACATTTCAAATGCTCAAATTACATTTTAATCTTACTACAAAAAGTGTTCAATTTACATGATAAAGGATTTAGTTGATTCTCATTTTTTCTTTTGTCTTTGTTACTCTTGAAAATGCTTGCTTTACATGATAATTCATTTAGTTGATTTTCATTTGTCATCTAACAAATTTTAATATGTCAAGTGATCTAACTATTCTCATTTATATATATGCTAGAAAATTTCTCAATATTAAATCCTTTCCATTTTCATAATTTTTTGGCGTCATTTCATGTTATATCGTAGGAGTATTATTTTTTGTCTAATAAGTGTATTATATTATGAATATAAATAATAAAAATAATGAGTAAAATAAGTATAATGTGAAAACAATAAATAGGAATATATATGAACAATGTGAAAAGTAGTTAATAGGAATTAATAAGTATATCATTTTACCATTTTATCCTGAAAAATATTATTATAAGGGTAACTTAGTCCAATAAAAAAAAGAAAGAAACTATTCATACTTTTATATAGATATAGAAGATTATTATTTTATAAAAATTATTATTAACATGAATTAATGACAAAAAAAGTGCATAAAATTATCACTAAATATAATTAGTGACTAACGTATAGTGACGATCTAGTGACAACAAATAATAGTTGTCACTATTTTATATTGTCACTAAGTTGTCACTATAGATGTGTCACTAATTGTATTTAGTGACAACTTTATGCACATTTTTTGTTTCACTAACAATTATGTAGTGACAAGATAAAAATTATTGTCACTTAATATGTGTTATTAATGATAACTTTAAAATTGTCACTTGATAGTTTGTCACTAATATCATATTTTCTGGTAGTCACATATTTTGAAAATCCTCCTTGCTTAAGGAATATCATTAGGATATTAGTTTCAATTATTTAGAACTTTTAATTTTATTAGAAATCAGCTATTTTGATCTCTAGTAATGTTAGGTAACTAAGTAGTATAAAACCAATCCGAAACCAATACGTACTCGCCACTTCACATGTTTTAGTAGGATAATTTTTTTGATGGATCCGACAATCATCAATAGCTACTTCAAACTATGCTTCAAAGATACAATTACTCTTAATATAATTATACTTGGTAGGAGAATTTTCAGATTTCCCATTCACGACTAGTTGAAAAGAAATCACATAAACATCATCTAAAGGTCCCTAAAACAACTCACTGAACCATTCCATCTTGAAAATCTGGAAACTGAGACGGCAGCAGCTGCAGCTGAGACTTAAGGCACCTCCATTCCTCTCTAAACAAGTTGTAGCTCGAATTTTTCGCCAGAACATCCACAGCCACCTCCTTCCTTTCGATCATTCCGTTTGCGTATTGTTCAAACCTCTGAATCTTGTCCAGCAGCAGCAAACGCCTCCCCGGATCCGGTTTACGTGTGACGTTGAAAATAAGGTCTCTGGCTTCCTCCACCTTAGCCCAGAAGCATGAATCTTGCGTCAAACTTGCATACTTGCTTCTCGGCTTACTCTCTTCATCTCCCACTTTTCTGTTTCCCCACCACCTATCAAAGATCTTGAACCGTTTTTCCCTCCCGTGCTCAACGTAGTGGCCTTTCTCCCTGTGCATGCCTGTCCTATAGTATTCAGCGATTTCAAGAGGCTCGACGAGGAGTTTGTAGAACTGAGATGCGTTCACGTACTTTGACATCTTGTGGAAATCATGCGCCAGCTGATTCTTCTCCAGCTTATCGATCAGGTCGTCCCAAAAGCATCCGAGCCTGAGCCGGTTCATGTTCACTTTGAAGTCTCTCTTTGAAGCACCTCTTCGCTTGAACGAGTCGTAGTATCCCAACTGAGCCTCAGAACGATCGCAATACGTTTTATACCATTCTATCTCGGCCCTGAATGGATTGATCTTGGACAAGGAAACAGCCATCTTGGCCGTGTTGAGGTTCCGTCTCCATCCCAATTGTCTTGCCGTTGCCAGGCAGTTCACTGCAGTCCCATAGACCGGTTCCTGTCAGAAGCAACTAGTTAGCAAAATCCATACTCTTCTAAAGCACCATCTCTCTTTTGATTTCATTTGATCTTACGAAATACGTTCATTGTTATATACTAATTACACCACTATATTTTTGGATTGGATTTTCTATTCCCTGTTTCATTTAATATACATGCATTATGTGTACAAACTTTTTTCTTAAATAAACTACATGATGTACTGCGAAAATTTGCATTTTTTGCCTCGTAGCTTAGACAAAACATATTCAATCACATTATTCACGAGATTCTCGTAAATAGTAACATAACTTGCAGGGCTATTTCTGAGAATAGGCAACCTAGGGACACGGCCTAGGGCCCAACCCTTAGGGGGCCTCCAATTTAAAGTAGTGTACTATACATATATAAAAAAAAATCGCTTGCTACTTTTAAAAAAAAAAAAAATTCTCATTGCATTTCTTGTCCTAGTTTGTTTGACGTTGGAGTTTTTTTTTTTTTTCTCCTAGTTTGTTGAATGATGCTATTTCTACTTGACTTAAGGCTGCATGTTGCTTTTTACATCAAAATTTGTAAGTCGACCTAGTAATATTATTTAGTAACTATCATATAGCTACTTTCTTGTGCTTCTTGTTCTTCTTGTTCTTATTTTTATATATATATATATATATATATATATATATATATGACATATTATTTGTTAAGGCATTAAGCAGTTAAAATTATAATAATAAAAGTTATAGTTATGGATCAACTATTTTATATATACTTTGTTAGGGGGCCTCTTTTTTCTTACTCGCTCTAGGGCCACCAAAATATCAGGAACGGGTCTGATAACTTGTAAATGGTATTATTTTTAATCTCTCTACCAAATAATTTCGTAACGTATTATAATCTTTCACAAATCTTTCCCATGTTTCTATGATCTACAACCAAGTAGCAACATCACAAAGATTCATGTCTTTCACGAGTTTTCATACGTTACTTTGAGAAGAAGGCCTCAATGAGGACTTCATGGACGAATTATAATGTAGATAGGCAGCTTAATAGTTGCAATGACTTCTCAAAAGGACGCGGCTTTTTCGCTTAATTAGAAAGTCACTTTTCCAAAAGTTGTTTATGATGATTCTAAGGTATGATTTAAATGTGTGTACTATGTTTTAGATTTCCCACAAAAGTAGTGCCAAATTAAAAAACGTGGCAATTTTTTTTCTAGCCAAAAAATATAATGGCCACATGCTAGACACGTGGCTTTCGTCATTTGACATATAAATTTTTATGAAAGTGATAGAATTAAATTAAAATTAATTCTAGAATAAATAAATTAATTTAATTGAATTAGATTATTTATGGAGAATAATCATTTAATTGAAAGTCCATTTAAAAGATGACCCAAGATTTAATTAATCAAATTTGGACTATAGCTGAAGGAGAAAAAAAAAAAAAAAAGAAATTAGATTTCTAACACAAAAGTCCTCTCTCCTAAGTAATCTTGAGTTTTCTCTCAAGAAAAATCGAGTTCCTCTGTCCCAAAATTCTTCGTCTCTTGTTCTTTCTAAATTAGGTTCGAGTTAACTATAAAATCAAATCTAAATACACTAACTGATAGTGTTGATACAGATTTGTTTCTTCACGAATTTTATTGTACGTACCTAACAATGATACTGATTTCCATTTCTGGTGTGGTGCGAACGGCTAGAGCAAAAAAATTAGATGGATTATAGCTCGTTTTAATTCAACAATTGAATTAAATTTAAGCCTAATAAAGGAATAAAGGTCCATCAGGTTTTTTTTTTATATTAATTCAATTAATTAAAAGACCCAGGCTCCCAGCAAAAGCCCACATGTTTATTTAGTAAATTCAATTAACTAATTAAGTCATACTCAATTAAATTAATTCAATCAATTTAAAAGTTCCAAACCCGAATTTAATTAGTCTAATTAATTAGATTTTGGGTCATCCATTAAATGGACTTTCTTGTTAAATGATTCAATCATTTATTCTCTCTGTAGTTTATTTCATCCAATTAAATTAATTCGATTTTTTCTAGCATTTTTTCTAAATTAATTATACCACTTTAATAGTAATTTGTGTGTGACTCTTTAAGTTCACCCTCAACTACACTTGAATTTGTGTCCAACACAATTGATTAATTAAATTTTAATTAATTAATTATTTTTTATTAACTATTAATTCAGAAATGTCAGTCAATATGAGTGGTCGTCTAGTAACTACCATGACACTACAGACTATGTGAAAATTGATGTCTAACATTTAGGCTTCCGATTACTATATAGTTACAATCCATCCATCAATTGTATACCAATCTAATTTTAGGGCATGTAATTGACTGTTGGTTTTCATTCAGGACTAGACAGCTATGTTCAGTACTGAAAATGCGTTTATTCTATTGGTCCATATAGAAAATCATTCCCTATTCGATCAATCGTTCTTGCCACAGACTCAAGGAGTTTAAACACATCCTTGAGCACATAGGAGTTTTAATTGTCATTTAATGATAGGTAACAGTTTTCAATGTGAAAATGCCTAACTTATGAAATCCAGAATGTTATTTTTTCGATTAAAAATATGCCAAACCTAATTTATGAGATGAAAAAATACAACTTTTTCCTAATCTTTGTATATACAACGTGTATATATTAAATACATGAAATAGAAGATACAAGAACATTTGAAATAAAAAACACAATCAATATATATATATATATAATATATATATATATATATATATATATTATAACTACCAATATAAATAAAAAACCATAATTATAGATGACATTTAAATTTTTCAGAAAATATTTCTTAACTAACTTTAAAACTATATATAGTTTTAATTAACATTTTTTTTCTAAATTACATATAGAAATTACATATTAGTTTATATAAATTACATATAGAAATTCTAAGATGGTTAAAATTCTTGTGCCCATAAGCAACTGAAGTACTAACCTGGTGAGAAGAAATCCTTGATGATTGCAAAGCCAATGCAATCCCTGATTCACTGCTGGACTCAGAAACACTCACCTCCAACAGCCTTCTCTTCTGCAGGTACTGCAAGCAAACTTTGGTAACATAATCCTCATACTTGAGATGATCATCCATGCAGGAATTAGCCGATGCCTCCGCCAGCATCAGGTAAAGGAGCTTGATGATAGCCGTTCCGTTATCCAAGCAAACTGCCCCCTTGTCTGTGCAAATCATGTAGCTTCCAAATGGCCAATACCAGCCTCTTTCTTGATGATCATCGCCCGCTGCAGGTCCAAACCGTGCTTCCATGCAGGCCAATACCTTGTCGAATAGCTCAGCTTTGTTCTCATCAGACAATTGGAGTGCAAGTTGCACGAAGAGTGCACGGAGACGGTCAACGTCCAAGGGGGACGATGGGGCCAAGGGCAGTCGCGGGACTATGTCGTGTTGGGCAACAATGTGGCAGAAATTCCCGCCCCATCTTTCTTGGAGGATGGCTTGGGAAAAGGGCTCGTTTCCGAGCATAGGTGATCCGTAGGTGATGCAGAAGACCGACGTGGAAGGCGCGGTCGTCTGGATGTGAGAAAGTAGCCATAGGGCTGAAAGGGAAGCAACTCCTCCTCCTAGGGAGTGACCAGCAAGAACAACTGATTTGCTCGTGTTCAAGATTTCAAATATCTGCATTTTGAGATCATGAGGTTATTGATTAGCTAGCTATTCATGAGCTTTTCTTGTTGATCATGCAAGAGATTCTTGGAGTTTCATTTGATTTTGTAATTTTTTACGTAATTTTTTAGAGTGTCTAAGCCATGTTTTGAGCGTCATTCGATAATATTCTGATATGTTATGTTCAATACAGAGTAATACTATCACTGACACTGCATTTTAAATTTTAAACTATGATTGCACATTGCATATCGCTTAGCTCTTCTTTTTTTTTTTTTTTTTTTCCATTGAAAACATTTGGAATGATTTTAGCTCTAACGTGAATTGTATTTTTAGTCATATCACTAGGAAAAACATGACTATTGGCTACAATTTAAATAGTTATGGACTAAAAACCGTGGTGAATGTTTTTTATTGACCACAATCAAGTAAAATCGATGTAAAAACACAGGTTTTCCACCACAAAAAAATGATTCGCCATGGTAAAAATATTTGCCATAACAAATATTTTAGCCACCCTCGCAGACACCACGGCCAACAACCGTTGCATGGCTGTAGTTAATGACTATTTGCTACGACTATTTTGTTATTAACCATGACAATAAATCATGGGTAAATGTTACATTTTTATAGTGTATAATTTTAATAAAATGCTCCTTCACATTTTCAAATTTCACTATTTCAGAGCAAAATTGGCAGGACGACATTTTCTGCCCCCTTTCTTTTTCGTAAACTCAGGAAATTTTGAGAGGCGAAGGATTATTTTACGATCCTAATAAATAATAGGACTAAAATATCAAAAATATATAATTATTGGACAAAAATACAATTAAACCTCCAATCACCACCGCAAATCAAAATATATATCTACCGAATTATAAATTCCTTGCACAAATGCTTATGACTTACCCACTCATCAAGAAGTCGTGAAAAAGACTCGCTAGTGGGCATTGATGACTTAACTGTAGATGTCCGACTTTTTCATTGAACTTTTAGTGTTTATTTTTTATTTTTTTCAAGATAACACTTTTTATTTCGTAATTTGGAGTTTTTTACTTTTTGATTCTATTAATTATAAAATTTTTATTTTTTGTATCGTATTTTTAAAAAAATAGTATTTTTGATTCCATAGTCGTTTTCATTAGATATTTTGACCGCATAACTTTAAAAAAGTAGTACTTTTGGTCCCATGTACTTAATAATAACGTTATATTTTTCTGTTAAATATCTAAAGAAATGTGTTATTGGATCAAAACTACTATATATTAAAAAATTATAGGACCAAAAGTGAGAATCCTGTAACTAATAATTTTAAAAGTGGAACTGCTCTAAAATGCTAGATAAAAAATATTATATTCCCTTTCATTCTATGACGATTCTGTCTTTGTTTGATTAAAACCACTTCCACTATTAGTATGTGAATTTTTCTTAGAGACGTTCAACAAAGTGTTGTTTTCCAAAAATGTAAGAAAATACTTTCAATAATGTTAATATTGTCACCAACAATATAATCGTGATAAGAATTGCGCATAAAATTGTTATTACAAGACAATTTGCACCACACCTATTGTAATAATTTAACGACAATACAAATATAGCGACAATTATTTTATTGTTATTATATATATGTCATTAATTATTTGTAGTAACAAGTTTATACACAGATGTCTGTCACTAATTAATGCTTGTTAGAACTTTTATGCAAACACTGTCGTTATTAGAACTAAAAAAATCAACATAATGATAAGTTAAATTTCATTTATCGATTAATACACGTATAATTAGCAACAATTTTAACAACTTTATTTATTCCGTTGTTGCTAATACTCATTTTATTTTTTGTATAATCATGGAAAAATTCATATTAGTAAATACTTTACTTAGAAATATGATGTATTTGTTTATATATATATATATATATTATTCATAATATATTTTAAAATATAAAATATTGTTTATTATATACACGTAAAAATTGCTTGTAATATTTTTTAAAAAAAGTGCATGCCATATAGAATGATACCACAATAGTGTGTCAAAGATGAATATAAAAATTTTCAGCGTGCGAAAGCATTAATAATAGTGAAAAAGCTATCCTGACAAATAAGTCAAAAGTATGTACAATAATAGACCCACAGAGTGTTTGTAATATTTATTTTAAGCAATTATCAACTTATTGTTGAAAATAGTATTTATATGTTATAGTTTTATTTTTGAATTGTTTATAGTAATTTAGTTTTAAGCCAAAAATAATAATCAGTTTTATATTAATTTCTGCTGCTTATTAGTGTAAATATTAAGTTGTTTTTTCGAACAATCCAACTTCAAATATTTTTTACTTTTAATTTTTATTTTCATTTAGAACTTTTTCTATGATTTATTTTCATAGTAAATGTAAAAATCATTGCAAACACTCCTTAGAAGACTGAAACATCAAATGACGTTTGTATTTGAAATATAAGGGCAAACCACATCGACAACCGTTTGGTGTTTTTTTTTTTTTTTTTTTTTTCACCCACTAACTTTAATATTTTCTGCACTATTTATAAGTGGTAAAAATTATTTTTTTAATAGTTAATTATTTTTAAATAATATTATTTTCTTTCTCCTACAAATATTTTTTAAAATTATATATTTTTATAATAATTATGTTTATATTATTATTTTTTCTACAACAAATTTTTTATCAAATAATATTTAATTATTGAAATTTTTTAATGCACAAACTCCCCCTTAGAGAACTCGATGCTACACTTCTCTATTACTATCTGACCAGCTCCCCTCACGCTTTTTGGGCTTCCGAGTTGCATTCCTTTATAAACTCAAGAATGCTCGGCTCCCGTATGCTCCTAACTAGCCTTTTTTAGCTGTCTTTGAGAAAGATCAAACAAAGGTGATTTCGGATTACTTATGCGCGCGCGGAACATCCTCATTCGATTTAGAAAGCTCTATTATAGTCTAGAGAAAACTTCTCAAGAAAGAACTCCTGCATCGAATGTGCCACACCAAACTAGTTGTTGAAGAAAATTCTTTTGATATTCTAAAAGATTTTGGTCTGTTATTTTCCTCTTTACAGTATCTGATCTTTTTCATTTTCAATTTTCTCTAATTATATTGTTACAAATTAGAAATTAAATAGTCTATTTTGTATCATACGCAGCCCACTTTTCAGTATTTCGACTGAGTTACTATGTTAACTTTTTTACAATATTTTATGTACATTGTAAAATTTTGAAATTAGCATCCATTGATTAGACTATTTTTTATACATATAATTCAAATGATTTTTGGAGAAGTTAACTAACTTTTATATTCCAAGAAAAACAATTAATTTGACTACGACAATATATGTTATTAGTTATAAAATATCAAGTAGTAGTTTTAAAATTATAGCTAAAAATATATATTTAAGTAACAATTTTTTTATCTTGTCATATTATAATTATTAGTGAATTTTTTTTAAATAAAAATACCACCGTAAATAATTATTGTCGTTAAGTCGTCGCTATATATGTGTCATTAATTATTTTTAGTGACAACCTTATGCGCAATTTTTTGTCACTATTTTTTTCTAATTATAATTTTACAAAATAATTATTACTATTTATGTAGGCAAGCATCCCACATTGGTTGCAGATGAGGAGTTTGAATGGCTTATAAGCCCCAAGACCTCCTCTCCTTAGCGAGATGTCTTTTCAAGACAAAATTGTGAGGCTCATACGAAGATAAAGCGGACAATACATCGTGCAATGGGGCACCGATCAAGTCGCAGGCCGTATCATGTAGGCAAGCGTCCCATATTAGTTGTAGACGAGGAGCTTGAGTGGCTTTTAAGCCCCAAAACTCCTCTCCCTAGCGAGGCTCCTTTTCAGGACAAATCTGTGAAGCTCATACGAAGCCAGAGCGGACAATACCTCGCACAATGGGGCATCGATCGAGTTGCAGGCCACATCATTTGGCGTCCTCTATGGGAAACGAGGTCATGTGCCCCTTCCAAGCCCCTCATCTGGGGGGCTAATGATGTAGGTAAGCGTCCTACATTGGTTACAGACGAGGAGCTTGAGTGGCTTATAAGTCCCAAGACCTCCTCTCCTTAGCGAGGTGCCTTTTCAAGACAAAACCGTGAGCCTCATACGAAGCCAGAGCAAATAATACCTCGTGCAACAGGGCACATCATGGCGTTGTCTGTGGGAAGCGAGGCCATAATGTGCCTCTTTCAAGCCCCTCATCTGGAGGCTGATGATGTAGACAAGCGTTCCACATTGGTTGCAAACGAGAAGTTTGAGTGGCTTATAAGTCCCAAAACCTCCTCTTCCTAGCGGCGCCTTTTCAGGATAAAATCGTGAGGCTCATACAAAGCCAGAGCAGACAATACCTCGCGCAACCCCAATATTCAGTAATAACTGTCACTTTAGTGTCAGTTTCAAAGGATTTAAATTTCAAATAATCACAATCATCAATATATAATGTACTCAACATTTATCACAAGAAATACAACATTTAACCATGACTAATTACTATGGTTAAAAATTAATAACTGTAGTAAAAAGTTACTACAGCCACATAATGATTATTGGCCATAGTTTTTGCGGCTTATACATTTAGCCACGAAAAAAACATTTTCCATGGCACATAGCATAGTAAAAATAGTTTTCATGGCGAATATGTTAAGTTTTTGCATCAGTTTTTATTTAACCGTGGTTAATAATTATTTTTACCATGATTTTAATTTTAACTAGTAAAATTATAGGCAATAGTAATATATATTTTTTTAATGGTAACGAATAGTTGAGAAAAATGTAATAAAACTTAAATTTATATATATTGTAAGATAGCATTATAGAACAACTAAAAAGGACTTGACAATGAACAAATAACATCAAAATGGGGTCAATATGTCTATTGTCGTTGTTCATTATGATTACTGTAGCCGCAGAAAATGTTGAGGCATTTCGTGGATGGCGGCATGTTCAGACTCATCAACTGGACCCATTGATAGGTATTGCTAAAGCTAAATGTACCAAGGGGGCGATTGGCTAAACTTTTTTTAAAATATTTTATAAGTTCCTACGTTTTGACTGCTTTTTAAGATGTTAAAATAAGTCTTTTAAATTGTTAAAATGACTAAATTAGACATGTATACCATTAGAATCAAATAAATTGTTATTTCTTGACATATTTTATTTAAAAAACATTAAAATTCTTTATAAATACTACACATTAGCTTATTTTCAAATAAATCTTTTTATAGATAATCTATTTACAATAACAATAAAAATTTGATGAATTATTCCCTAAATTTTTTAATAAAAGTAATATATACATTCGTGCTAATCGAATATTAGTATAGACATATAATAGATATTTTCTTTGTTAATCAAATGATTATTGCTAGTCGCATAATTTATAATGTCTTAAATTTATATTTTTTTTTAGTAAATATATCAATACCAATTTTATTTTATTTAACTATAATAATATATATATTAAACAATAAAGTATTTTTCTTTTTCGAATGTTAGAAAAATTTAAATAGTAAAAAAGTTTTTTAAAACCTAAAGAGAGAAAGAGAGAGAGAGAGAGTGTGTGTGTGTGTGTGTGGAGAGAGAGAGAGAGAGAGAGAGAGAGGAGTGCATGTGAGTATGTGAATAAGGATATTTTTGTCTTTTGACAAAATATGTTATATATCTTATAAGATCTTATAAAAAAGTAAGAAAATTAACATTTTTTTAAAGAGTTTATAAGATCCAAAACATCTTATTTTGAGATTTTATGAGTTCTTTTAAAAAAAAATTTGCCAAACACTTTTTTTGAACTTATAAGCTCTCAAACATCTTATAAAGATGTTTTGAAAAGTTTATAAGCTTAGCCAAACACCGTCTAATTCATTGCATATGGCTCAAATGAGCCCAAAATGGACCGTCTTTTCATTGTCAGGTCGATTTTCTATCATATTTTGATGTATACCACATTAGTATAATTGATATGCATTTAGTTATAATTTAAAAGGGGATGAAATATAGTTTTGGTCATATAATTTAAGTTATTGATGTTTTGATCCTTCAACTTATTAGGGTACCATTTTGATTTGCAATCTGTTTTTTTTTTTTTTTTTTAAATTTGTGGTTTCAGTCCTTTTGGTTCGCTTCCACGGGTAAAAAGAGTGAACTCTAATTAAAAAAAAAAAAACTAAAATCCCAAAAATTTAAAAGATGCAAGATCAAAATGCTACCCTAAAAATTTAAAGGACAAAAATGCTAGCAAAAATAAGGCAATAGAACAAGTAGCCCGAATTTTGAAAGATAAAGTGAAATACATGTACTCTTCCAGTGAGAAGAGTGAACTCTAACTAAAAAAATGACTTATTATTCTATATGTATCTTTTTATATATTTTGTATCAGATATTGATGTCGCATCAATGATGACGAATATATTTCCTCCTCAAAAATTTTAAAATATAATTAAATTAAACTTTGGTTTAAAAACGGGACTACATAACATACACGTGTAAATATAAAACAAATATGCATGTAGCACCAAAAAAAGCATATGATAACATATGCTTTGTGCACCAAGTATATGAATGAATAATACATACTTTTTAATTTTAAAAAGTATAGTAAAAGTTAATTAATACATCGAGTGTAGCATTTTCAAAACTTAAATTAACAAAAATTCATAATATAATATTTACCTTCTTTTTTTTTTTATGTCAGACAAAGTGTATCGTAATACAATAATTTTCACGTGGTGTACGATAAAAAAGTGATTTTAATGTAATTTATCTTTTGTGATATTGTAAATGAACAAATTACTCCCTTATGAAAAATAAAATAAAATTGACTCCCTATATTTTTTAAATGAAATAATTTAACTCTCTGTTTAAGGGGGTAAACTGCTTCATTTTAAAAAACATACGGAGGTAAATTGCTGAATTTTAAAAAATACAGGGGGTAAATTTCTAGTCTTTTCTTTTATATATAGGGACAATTTGCATTGGAATATCACAGGGGGGTTGCTTGTGTTTTTTTCTAATAAAAATTGATCTTTTTCTATATTGTAAATGAGCACGACTAGAATACCATGGTAAATCAATGTCATAACCACGGTCAAATAAAATTAATGCTATAATTTAAATTTTTATCATAATTGATTAATATTTACCATGTTATAAATATAAGCTAATAATATTATTGCAATTGTAATCTTTTTATAAATTTATATGTGTATGCTTTAATAAGGTTTTAAAATGTTAAATTTTTTAAATATGTGTTACTTGAATATACATTACAACGTCCATACATAATTTTATTTAATAAGACTATTGTATCATATGTAATTAATAAAATATTTTCTCATATACATATACATATAAATATACTTTATATAAATATATATAGAATATTAAAAAAAGTATCTTTTCTTTTTTTAAAAAAAATTGAGTTTAGATCGAGTCTGAATCCAAAACCTCAAGACCCGTTCCATGACCCTATTATGGTTTCCAAATCCACCCCAAATAATATGGGTTGGATGGGCGAAATTACATTTTTAATTAGTCTCATGGGATAGGGAATTCAGTATTTTTAGTCCTCTATTTCACTTGTTTTTTAAAATGGTTCAAAGTTAATTTGAGAAAATTAGATACATTTTATTTTATACTTTATGAAAATTTTAAAATAATCAAAAAATTAAAAAAAATCGATTCATTTAGTCCCATAAATTACGTAAAGCAAAGGACAATAAATGTATCAATTTTTACAATTTTGGACTATTTTAAAATTTGCCTTAAAGCAAAGGACTGAATATCTCAAGTTTTTCAGTAATTTTGGCACCATTTGAAAATTTCATGAAGTAGAATATCTATATCTTTATATTAAGAGAGAGCATCTAAATTGGCATCTCTCCCTTTTTGGTCTGTCATTTTTATTTTTATTTTTTTAATTATTTCACTTTTTTTTTTTTTCTTTTCTCAACCTCCAACTCTCTTTCCATCTTCCCCACTATACACTCAATAATTTCCCACAATCTTTATTATTTTATTATTTATTTAATTAGCATGTATCTGTACTATTATAAAGGGAAACCCATTTGACATACCAACTTTATAATGCATAAATTTACCCTTCATTTCATTTCTTCTCTTTAAATTTTTTTGATCAATTTAGTAATTTTAATATTTTTGAATAATTTTTTAATTATTTATTTATTTTTTTAACTACCCACTACTCCACATTCCTCCCTCACCTTAATTCTTCATATTATTAAATTTATAGTTATAATTTATTATTTTATAATTTTTTATCATCTTTTACAATAATTTTTTTTATGCTCACGAAAATCGAGTGCAACAAAGACTAGTATTAAAAAAAATTATATTATTTAAATGTTAGCTGTACACATAAAAAAGTATGCCACAAATTATTATGTATATATTAAAAATGTTA
The DNA here is from genome assembly GCA_034509725.1 of Sesamum angolense. Lineage (NCBI taxonomy): Eukaryota > Viridiplantae > Streptophyta > Magnoliopsida > Lamiales > Pedaliaceae > Sesamum > Sesamum angolense. The sequence continues at coordinate 10,323,224 of JACGWL010000001.1, read as the reverse complement.
AACTTCAATCCTATCGAACTAAAAATGTAATTTTGTCGGCCAAGTGTAACCCGTACTCAATGTGATCCATACTCAAACTTTTACCATATTTGGCCAAAAAATAGATCTTAAATTTTTTTCCACTTACTTTTTGTTATATTTTTAGATAATATAATCCTAGTTATCATTATAAAGTAAACAAATAAAAACAAACTTTATAATCGAATAATCATATGTTAACTATTCTTTTTATTGTTTATTATATCTGAAGAGTAAATTAATTTTATATTCTCATAAGATGACAAACGAATTTCAAATATATCTCTATGGTTATAATATATATATATATATATATATATATATATTCTTTTTATTGTTTATTATATCTGAAGAGTAAATTAATTTTATATTCTCATAAGATGAAACGAATTTCAAATATCTCTATGGTTATATATATATATATATTATATATATATATATATATATATATATATATATATATATATATGCCTGAAAAAATGCAACTAATTTTATGTGACATAACAAATGTGCAAATTATCCTCTATAAAAAAATAACAATTTAAAAATAGGAAATAAATTGCTATATTTTAATAAAGGGTTAAATACAATTTACCTCGTGTGTTAATAGAAAAGTGCAAAAAAATCCCTGAGAAAAATAACGTGAAATTTACCCTCCTATGATTTAAAAATAATGCAATTTATTTTTCTCCTGAAGGAGGGAGGTAAATTGTATCATTTTTAGTTTCACAAAGGGTAAATTGCTCTTTATTTTTTTACAGGTCTTTTTTCGCATTTTTTCATTAACACAGGGGGTAAATTGAATTTGAGTCATAAATAGGAAGGTAAATTGCTCCTTTTTTTTTTTTTTTTATAGAAGAATAATTTACACATTTACAATATCACGAAAATTACTAACATCTTTCCATATGTACGTATCACAGGGTTGCTTGCATCACAATCACAATATACTTAAGATTAAAATGTATACAAAAATCATACTTTTTACAATTATCATATGAAACTCTGTGTAATTTTATCAAATAAAACCAAACATAATTATTACAAAACCTTCGAGTACTTAACCAAAACCAACTTAAGATGCACATTGTTAGATTATCGACCAAGATCCATCACATTATTAATGAAATACAAATTAATTAGTCTATATATACACTAACAATACAGATTAAATTATATATTTCAAATCTTATTATAAATTTTCAATTTTTATTTAACATCCACACGTCACATATAACTGTTTTTTTCTTTTCCTTTTTTAAAAGAACCCTTCAATTTATCATCCAAAAATCCACACGAAAATCAACCAAGAAATTAGAAAAGACAAACTAATAAAACATGCATACATACATATATAATATATATATATATGTATATACTAACCTTTTGTTGAAAAACTTGGCTCCTATAAAAAGATAGGAAGAGTTGCAGGAGCCCACCATCAACCATCACTGCATTCTCCCCTTCCACATGACAAGGGAATGAACCCCAAATTTCCCTCCCACATCTCTGCAGCTCCACCAGGTTCCTGCCGCTCTCCACCACCTGCACGGAGGAGAACGCCACGTACGCCACCTGGCCCACCACACTCACGGGCGAAGCTCCGCTGGGCTACGGCGTTTGCATGGCTGCACAGGCGCCATGACTCCTCCAGCAGCGGCGTCGAGGCCAGAAACGTCGCCAGCATTTCACTTGACTCGAACCTGCAACGTGAAATTATATAAGTAAGCAGCAGGGTGGATGATCATGAGCTAGGGAGTTAGGGTTTTCTTCAGTTTTGTGTTGAAAAATCTAAGTCAAATTCCAAGACTGGAAAACAAGAGAAGGAAAGGAAAGAGTGTTGAAGTTGAATTTTAGTTACTGTGATGTTTCGGGTGCCATTGGTGGACTGGTTTTTGCAAATATCTCAAAGTGGGAATTTTCATTTGTGAAGTTTTCACCAGCTTTTTAAGTGGGATTTTGCTTTTTTTTTCAACAAACAAAAGTTTCTGGAATTTTATTCTAATATGTGTAGTTTTATTTCTTTTCTTGGATTAGTTACATAGTTTTTTTTAAAAGTTTGTATCACTATAAAAAGAAATTATTTCCTATATTATAAATAATTATGAAATTATAAATTATAGCAGTTAATATTATTGATTATAGTTAAAAAAATTATTCATGTAAAAATTTAAGGACCACCAATAATTGATATAATTTGCTATAGTTTTAACTATGGTCCAAGTATTTGTCATGAATTTTAATTTTTTATACGTATGTGGCCAAAATATTGCCCGAGTTATATGGCTAATTTTCCGGGCCAATTATTTTTTTATTATCAAAAAAAAGAAAAATAATGAAAAAAATATTTTTTTTAATAAATTAACTTTTTTATTACGAGTCGCGGTTTCAAACCGCGACTCGATATTTTTCTTTTTTTTTTTTTCCGAGTCGCGGTTCGAAACCGCGACTCGGAGTTTTTTAATTTTTTTTATATTCGAGTCGCGCTGAAACTCGGTGTCGCGGATCGATCGCGGTTTCAGTCCGCGACTCATTTTTTTTTAAAATTATATATATATTAATTATATTTATATATTATATCTATTTAATTTAATAATTTAACGTATTTAAATTATATAAATTTATGTTATAATTTTATATTTTACGTATAAATTATATTTATATAAATTGCAATATTACAAATTTAAATAATCACAAAAATTATAATGTTAAAAAATTGTATTAATTAAAAAATACAAGTATTATCAACAATCCTCCTATGGCACATTTTCTTGTATTGAAGAATCTCCTTGTTGTTGTTGGGCTTCTTGCCTTGCTCGCGTTTGCTGCCAATCCATCTCATTATGAATGCGTGTTGTTTGATTTCGACCAGGACGTGTGACCGTACGGATAGTAGGGTCGTGGACCAACTGGAAATTTGGGTCATCCCAATAATCTTCCGACTGCACTGGTTCAAAATGCTTAGAATATGTGTTGTTGTAAGCCATCACATCATAATAATCCTTAACCATTGATGCAGCACTAATATTGTATGCACCGCATACTTTTTGAGCGTGAGAACAAGGGATGCCAAATTGATTCCACTTGCCGCATGAGCATTCTCGGTTGGCAATTTTGACAACATGGGTGTTCATCCCATTTCTATTCTGGCGCCTGGTAACGACCGACGCGGACTATTGAGCGTGACTGTATTTTATGACCGTGTGCTCAACAGCTTTTTATTGCCAAGATATGAACATCTTGCATGCGAAATCCGTCCACAGTTGGTTGTTTTGTAACATTTTTTGACCCTTAATCGCCCGCACGTGAAAATAATGGACAGTACGTTTTAAAGTAATTTCAACTAGTGCACTTATCGGCAGGCGGCGAGCCCCCTTCAGAACTCCATTAATGCATTCTGACATGTTGGTCGTTAAAATTGCGCCCGCCATCAGCGAATCTGTCCATTTTTTCTTATTAATATGGTCTAAGTATGCAAACGCTTTGACATCCTGCTTCTTTATCTCTTCCATAATGCGGTTGAACTTTCTTAATTGATATTCTGAGCCAGCTTGCCAACAAAGATCCTTCAATACCACATTTTTAATAGTACTGTTAAAATTGGATACACATGGCGTAAGCAATACCGGTGCACTCCATGTGGTGACACAAAGTCCGGACCTTCACGAACTGCTTTAATGAGTCCGCCATGACGGTCAGAAATAAGGCACATCCCGCGTCGCCCTCTTATAACATGTCGACTCAATTGTTGAAGAAACCACTTCCAAGATGGATAAGTTTCTTCATCGACTACTGCAAATGCGAGAGGCAGTACCTGTTGATTCCCATCCATGGCAGCTGCAATTAACAGTTTGTACTTATATTTTTGTATAAATGGGTGCCATCTACACTAATAATATTTCGACAGAACTGGAACCCATCAATACACGGTTTGAAAGCCCAAAAGACATATCCCATCACATATTTACCAGTTGACGCCTGGAAGCCTTTTAGTTTCCATTCAACAATAGTTCCTGGATTATATTTTTGGATAGCTCCCAAATATGCAGGTAGCTTTTGAACAGAGCTCTCCCACGTGTCATAAACAATTTCACGTGCCATTTTCAAACTGTACCATGCCTTTTGGTATGGTACATCATACCCTATTTGGTCCTTCACATTCTGAATGACATGTTTTATTCCATAGGAGGGGTTGCATTTCACGTGTCCTAAATGCAAGGAAGCAATATAAGCCCTGTTTATATTACCGTGTGAGAGGGACATATTATTTAGAACACATGTATGTGTCCCCTTATACTGCGTTATTTCCCAACGTCTAATTTTTGGTTTGTAACCACCTCGAACCTCCCATCTACACCACTGTTCTGCAAAAAAAAAAAAAAAAAAAAAAAAAAAAAAGAAAAATTCACAAAATTAAGTAATGATGTATGCTTGTAAGACGCGATATATAAAAATATATATGCAAATATATACCTTCTGTACTGTGCTTGCAGAGCACTTTCCACTTAGTCTTTGAACTCTCAGTTACATAATACTCGCGACGTGCATGCCGTATGGAGTGATCTTGCACCGCTTCCATTAGTTCTTCTTTTGTTTTGAAGAGCATTCCCTTATCAAGCCTGTCTTCAGATTTATTATAAAAATTTGCATACCTCAAATTTTGGACATCAACAGAATTTGCAGGTATCTCCGGGAATGTTTGTGCAAAAAATGGTATAGAGCGGTACAATGTCGGCTGAGTATTCATGTCTGGCAAAGCCGGTTCAGAAGATGTTTCTGCCCCACGTTGTGCAAATGTTGCTGCCATTACATTTATATCAACACGGTCTGGGCCATCCTCGGGTGGAATTGGATATTCCGCTTCATCTGGTTCCGAAGCTACATCTGATTCATTTGCAAAAGAGTCTCCTGTTGGGTACTCTACACCATTCTCATTGGGTATAAAATTTTCTGACAATGGAGTATGTGACTGGGTAGGCTCTGTATAATGGAAATCAATATTATCTAGGCCTTGAGTAACAGTCACCAAGTTGGGTGTATAATATTCAGGCTAAGAATGAGATGTACCTGTACCAAAATCAAGATTAGAAGTACCCGCACCAAAATCGGGATTAGAAGTACCTGCCAAGTAGTCAGTGTTGGAACAAGAAGGCAATCCTGGAGTTGCTAAGAGATTCATGTATTCTCCCCACTGGTTGCTCATTTGTGGGTTAGTTTCTCCCCACTGTTGGCTCATTTGTGGGTTAATTTCTCCCCATTGTTGGCTCATCGGTAGGGGGGGCTCAACATGAATTTTTTCTGCATCAACGTATACTTTCCAACATGGGGATTTCCACCTCAGGGTCCAACAAAAATGACAGAGCGTCATCATTTGTTATTGGAAAAAGAGTTTCTTTAATGTGACCGAGATATTGGCATGAATGTTTAGCAATACTTTCAATAAGTATTCATTGCTATCAACACCAATCTTCTGATAAATCTTTTTCAAAAATTGAGCATACGTCGATGAACGAGGTATCCTCATCGCCGCTACAGGCTGTCGATCATATGTAAAACACCATCCATCACTTGTGTAGTTATCACCGAAATACAAAAAAATATCTACACGAGAAGATGAAGTTGACATTTTTTGAAGTAAATATACACCGAAATTACAAATATACAAGTTCTGCAGTTTTGAAATATTGATACAAACTTTTGATGCAGCTAAACACCTCAAATGCATGTTGTATATATACTTGAAATTTTGATACTAAAGTCACGGGTGTGGACGGTCAAAGCTGCACTGCAAGTCAAAGTTGCAGCAGTGCATCTTTAAATTAGAGCTGCATGCAGCTTTGCAGTATGCAGTGTACTGCATCACTGTATACTGCATTGCATGCATTTTAATGCATGCATGCATGATGCAGCTGCTGCTGCTGCTGCATCATGAATGCATCATGCATGCAGTCAATGCAGCATTCATGATGCAGCAGCGATATTTATGAAAAAAAAAATTTCGTTCACTATATAAATTCATCCCGCATCATTCACCATTCACCCTTCATCATTAACACCGCATTTATATATTGCATATTTCCGTTGTTGTAGACTTTTTTTTTCAATTGTTTATTTGTCACCCATTTTTATATTTTTTAAAAATGGATAGAAGAGCAGTGTATGGTCCACGAGATGGAACTGTATTATCACAACAATCACAACACAGGTCTGATGAGATCCTTGATGGTGACATTGATGAGGCCCTGCAGGCAAAACGTGCTGACGGTAAATTTTAGAGAAATTTACGTGAACATGACCTCTCCATTCATGTGCAACAAATAATACACCAAATAGGTTTTTATGGAGTCTATAGGTGAGGACGAATTCAATATGATTGCCATTTAATTGCCATTTAATCACTGCATTGGTGGAGAAGTGGCGATCCGAGACACACTCTTTTCATTTTCGTGTCGGAGAAGCCACAATTACCTTACAAGATGTCCAAATAATATGGGGACTCCCAATAGATGGCGAGCCAGTCTCAGAGACTGATCTCGAAAGAACCAGTGTTTAGTGGCAAGAGTACTGCATGCAGTATATAGGTTTCGCACCAGAAGAGGGAGAGATGAAGGGTTCACGGTTGCAGGTTAAGGCCATCATACATCATATATCACGTGTCCACATCACTCCCGACACTCCACACCTTACTGTTGTACAGTATGCGAGTGCTGTTGCATTGCTTCTGCTGGGTGGAATGATGTGTCCTGATTCATCAGGAAACTTGGTATCGCTACTATATCTTGCAAAATTAGAGGATATAGTAGCAGCCCGGAACTATAGTTGGGGCAGTACTGTCTTGGCATTTTTATACCGTGAATTATGTAATGCCAGCGAAAAAGGCAAAGCTGCAATAGGTGGCGCGTTGCAGTTGGTACAGGTAAGTTGAATTATTGAATTTATAGAGAAATATTTTTTTTTCAGATAATAACTAGAGTTTATGTTATCTCTGCAGATTTGGGCCTGGTCACGCATCATTCCACTTTGTCCCAGACTTGGTGCTCCACGTGTACATATGGCCCCACACCAAATAGATAATAACCGTGTGCTCCCAGGAGCACCATATGGTGCAATGTGGAACTGTGAGCACACTTTCACCCGGACAGTGCGAACAACTGTCCGGGTCATTAGAGATATATTAGATGAGATGCAATATGATCAGGTATTTTATATTCATGACTTTAATTACATATATTCGATCATATAAAATGATATTAACTTGCATTATTTTATTTGTTACAGTTTATCTGGCAGCCGTATGACATGGAATCAAATGTTATTATGGCTTACGCAGGGGATTTTAACCCCCAACTGTGGAGATCAATATGTCCCTTGATCTTTTATGCAATAGTGGAGATGCATCATCCCAAACGGGTTCTTCACCAATTTGGGAGATGCAAAATATTCCAGATCAGCCAGATACTCGGGACATGAGCCTCCATAAGATCACCCGTTCCAATCGTACGGGCACAGATTAGGTTTTGCAGCACATACTCTACATCACTATATGGCAAAGACGATATGACACAGTCATACAAAGACAACTCATTTCCAACAGAAGATATACAGATCGAGGATATTGGGAATGGTACAACAACATAAGACGTCATTTCGTTTCGTCGTCTACTGATAGACGTGTGGAAAGCGGATACCAACTTGGAGATGCACCAATGTTGCAGATTGTGGTATGCTACCTAATATCACATGTTTATTTTATATACTTCATTTTTAACAATAATTTTTATTAAAATTCATTATATTTTTATATTTCTTCAGACTCAACAGGTAAATACTCTTCAAACACTTTTTCAATCTAAACCAGTAGACGTTGAAAGGTATCGCCAATTAGTGACCCAACTTGAACACGAAGTACAAATTATCGCTGAAGCCATAAAACATCAGCCACAACAAACTGCAACACCGTCCGATAGTGCTCCCACCACATCCCACAGACAAAGGAGAAGTTCTAGCCAAATGTCTATTGGTTCAGTTGAACGTGGTGATATTGGGGTGGATATAGCTGGTCCTTCAACAGCATATACGCCTCAAGATTACTACGTGCCTCAACCGCCTCAGGATTACTATGTGCCTCAACCGTCACAAGATGATTGGTTTCAATCGACTTCATACATGCCAAGCCATGCAGAAGCTTATTCTTCACATGTAGATCTTAACCTTGGCCTTGGTATTAATCAACCATATGCACCAGAATATAACATTTCACCAGTTCCATTTCCATCATTTAGTGCATATCGTGATAATGTGGAGTCCAGTTCTGCAGCATCATCAAGTGGGTTGCATATTAATTCCGGTGGTGATGATAATGATGGACAAAATGAGCCAATACAAAATATGGGCGAAGAAATAAGAAGACCTCGACGTCAACGACACAGACGTAATTGTGGGACAGGGGGATTTTTTAATATTTACTTTTTTATTGTAATATTTGTAATAATATTTATAATATTTTATTTATTCATTATTAATTATTATTTGTGTTTTTTTAAATTGATTTGCGGATAAATTAGTTATAATAATTTTTTTTTTTTAAAATGACCGAGTCGCGGTTTCAGTGTTGCAGTCTCAAACCGCGACTCCGTCGCGGATTGAGTCGCGTTGCAATCCACGACACGGAGTCGCGGTTTGAAACCGCGACTCCAATAAAAAATTGTTTTCCCCACTTTTTCCTCTTAAAAATTTAAAAAAAAAAAAAAAAAATCGAGTCGCTGTTTGAGACTGCGACTCGTAACAAAAACATTATATTATTAAAAAAAATATTTTTTCCGTTATTTTTCTTTTTTTTTATAATAAAAAAATAATTAAGCCCTAATTTTCCTCCTGGATCCGTCTTTAGCATTGCACAATCATGGTTAATTATTATTTTGGGTGAATTATATTTTGTTATTTGAACAATGCTCGTTTTCGCACTTTAATATTGAAACTTTTTTTTTTATGTCAACTTATCGTCTCAACTTTGTAAAATTTGCACTTTGTCATATATATCATTTTTTTGTTGATTTTTCTTTCAGAAAAAAATATTACATGCTTTGCATATGTGAAAATACCAAATCACATGGCTCTTAAATATCACATATGCACAGAATGTGATGTTTTTTTGACAAAAAAAATAATTGGAAAATAGTTATAAATGACAAAGTGAAATAATTTGTAATATTGAGATGATAAATTAACAGAAAAAAAAATTAGATACCAAAATACAAAAATAATCATAATTCGAGTAACAAAATATAATTAACCCTAGTATATTTCATTGTTTGTTTACTTTTCATTATAGCAATTAATTAGCTAGAATAAAAAGTCATATCTGTACTGGTGTATTTTTGCTAATAAATTTAGTAATAAAATATTATGCGACAATCTTAAAATTGTTAGTCAAAATATATGTCAAGTGATAATAATCGCTAACACTAGAATGAAAGATAATATTATCGCACTACAAAAAAATAATTATTTCCTACATTGTAAATGACCATGATTTAAAAAATATGATAAATTTATATAACTATCCACAAGTCGAATAAAATCGAAGCAAAATATCAAAAATTTCGACCATAGTAAATTAATATTTGACATGATTTGAACTATAAACAAAATATTTACTATGATTGTAGGTAATGTTTTGGTTTAACTTGTAAAAACACGGTTGATAATCATTGCATAGGCCTTATTAATCAATACAATCGCTAAACTACTTTACTTTTAAACATAGTAATTAGTAATTACCAAAAGTAATATGTTTTTCTAGTGCTGACAAAATATCAACTAATTATCTTAATTAAAGTTGTGAGAAAACACTATAAAAAAATAATGCTATAGCAAAGGATTTTTTGCAGCAGAAATTTTCCGTGGCAAATTTGTCACGGACTTTGGCACGACTTTGTGATGGAATTTTCAAAAATTGAGTTTTTCGTGGCAAAACAACAATGAAATGTTGCAATGGACATTCCGCTGCAAAAGTCAGTTGCAAAAATTGGTCAACTTTTGGTTGGTACAATTTTGTTGCAAGTCGTGGCAAACTTTGCCACGGACCATATCCGTTGTTAATTTGCAAAGGTTTTTACAATAGAAAACGTCCGTGGCAAAGTTTGCAACGGAATTTCAAATTATATCCATTGTTAACCGCTTTTGCAACGATTTTCAAGTTACAAAAATTTTCAAGAAAAAATAATAATTATTTTTGTCACGAACTCCTTGGTATGGGGTCCGTTGCAAATGAAGAGTTGGGTGTTGCAACGGATTCTGCCACGGACACAAATCCGTAGCAAAATTTGATAATAAATTTGCAATAGTATTTGCAAATTGCAATGGACATTTCATCTGTTGCAATCCGTACAAGGTAGTTAGAAACATTTATTTTTTTAAATATTGTATTTTTCCACGGCTTTTGCAATAGTCATTATATCCGTTGCATCCATATGAAAAGGTTGATGGCATTTGCCACGGACTTTGCAACGAATTCGTGTTCCGTTGCAATCCATACAACAAATTGTACTCAAAATTCCATATTCAGTACTTTATCAATTTTATACTCAAAATTGACCATATTGTAATTATTAATCAATATCATATATTTTGCTTTAGATAATAATAAACTATGGTACTTTCATTTATATATTTAACCTCTATAGTTTACATAAAAATAAACTTAATTAATAATTTAGTAAATTTTAATATTTTATTAAAATAATTATTTAATATGACAGATGGATTTTATGTTATATTTTGATATATATTTGTATTGTGTTATACTTTTTTAAATTGATAAGTAATTTACTTATGATTTTTTATATCTATTTTTGAGTTTTATATTTAATCAAGATGCATAGTATACATTATGCATTCTATGTTGTTACTAATAAATTTATGTCGAAATTTAGTAATTCTTGTGAATTAATTTAAAAATAATGATAATAATGATGGTTGAATAATTTTAAATATTTTTATTATTATTTTATATATATATATATTAATATGTAATGAGATCAAAAATCTTAATTAACAATTACGATGTTTTAAAATCTAGCCACCCGATTCATACCAATTTTAATATATAGAAGCTTGTGTCTATTAGATCATATCTAATAGTATGATTTAAAATCACATGGTCCGATTCGACGATACTCCATTTTAAATGATTACTCTTATATTTCGAGTATGATATCTTGACATCCGTATACCGGATTAGTCTAAAACTTTATCAAATGTATTTTGTTGTTAATTTGATCATATCTAATGGTTTGATCTGAATTATGATGGCCTGATTAACCCGTGCTATTCAACAATGTAAAATGATAGTTATATCAATGTAATATTAACATTTATGAGTATACAAATTTATTACAGATTGTGAGCCTATATCAATCTTAACTATAAAATATATAAAGATAATAATAATAGTAATAAATAATAATAATAATAATAATAATAATATTGTTTGAACTATTTTAATTATTTTTATTCTTATTTTATTATATATAAAATTTAGGCTCCCGATTCATACTAAATTTAAATATATAAGACTTTGTCCATTAGATCATATCAGATGGTATGATTTAAAATCACATGTTCTGATTCAACAATACACAGTCTTGAATGATTACTCTTATGTTCCTAGTACGATATCTCGATATCCGTATACCCAATAAGTTTGAAAACTTTACCAAATGTATTTTTTTTGTAAGTTTGATCATATCTAACGGTTTAATCTGAATTTTAACAGCACGATTGTGAACTGATAGTTACATCAATGTAATACTAACATTTATGAATATATAAATTTATTGTAGATTGTGAACACATATCAATCTCAATTATAAAATTTTTATGTATTTCAATTGCATTATTCCAGATAATGGATACTTTTCTACAATATTAAATTGTTCGGTATGAATTTACTGTTAATGATATTGATGAAGAAGAAAAAGATAGTTTTGAAAATTATGAAATGAACGATGATAATGAAGCACTTGGACAAGATGAAAATGATGATGATTCTTGATTGAACGTATATAATGTTCCTCATTTAACTTTTGGAGACGTTGATTATTGATTGAGCATAATGTATTTTGTTATAATATTCCTCTATTAAATATATTTTGAGAAAATATAATTTTAATAAAAAATAACTTAAATTACATATAGAAAATATATAAATAAGAGATAAATTTAATTTTTTATTAAAAAAAAAAATTATAACTTAAATTAAATATTTAAAAAATATATATATATATTTAAAAAAATATCTATAAATAAAAAAGTATTATTCTATTTTAATAAAAAAATTTAACGCACACTTTGTTCATTAATTTTTCATTGCCCTCCCATTTTTTCATTTCATTTTTCCCCCTCATTTTTTTCTTCTCTTTCCTCTCCTTCGCCCCTTTTGCAACCCATTTCCCTCTTGCCCTAGTTTTTCTTTCTTATCTTCCCTTCTCTCCCTCTCTTCTCTCTCCCTCTTCTCCACCTCTTTCCGCCGCCCACCACCACGCCGCCGCCCGCAACCGCGCCAGCCTCGCTTTGCCACCGCCGACCGCTGGCGGCCGCCCTATTGCCGCCATAAGCTTTCTCTCTTCTCTTCTTTGTGATTTTCTTAAGATATATTTTATTTTGTTTTGGTAGATGGGTTACTAATATTTTTGTATTTTTGTTTCTTTTCTTTAGAAAATTTGAGAAAAAACTAAAATTTTCAGATATGTTTTCTTCTTCTTTTTTTAAGATGGTTTATTTTGGTGTTATATTGTTGTAAATGATGATTTGTTGTAGATGTTAAAAATGGTTTACTTTGGTGGTATATTATTGTATATTTTGGTAATATAGTGGTGTTAAAAAGTCTCTACTTTATTGTCTTATTTTTGAAATTTCATATTAATATAATGGTGTTAAAAATGTATATTTTGGTTTATGTAAAGGTGTGTATATTGTTGTCTATTTTGTTTGATATATATCATAATGGTGGATGGATATATTTTTATATGTTTAGTATATATTGTAATTGTGTTAAAAGTAATGTTTAGTATATATTTGTAATGGTAAATGATATATTGTCATGTATATTGTTGATGAGATTAATGAGTGTTGTAGATATATATGACTGAAAGGCTATACTTACTGAGTTAACAACTCATAAATTTGTCGTATATTTTTCTTTTCAGGAGTTAGTTCATAAGCCAGTGTCAGCCGTATAGGTGGGTCAGCGGTGCCATGCTAATTCGAGAGCTCTAGGAAGATGGACATAAAAACATGAAATTGAGACTAAGTTAGTGTCTTATATTTTGTAATAGCTAAAAATTCTAATGAGGTATGTAATTTGCTTGAGGTGTTCGTCAGATATCGACTTTGTCAATTATTTTATTGAGATAATTATGAGTTGTGAGGATAATTAAATGTGATCACGGGGGGGGGGGGGGGGGGTCACAATTTTAGTCACTATTTCTTGATAATGACAGCTGTACAAAATAATTATCACTATTGAAACTGTGAAACACATTATTGCTGTTTATATTACTAGATTCATATAATCAGGAACAATATTGAAAAAAACGTCAATTGTAGTTCTGCAATTTAGGTAGAGTGGTGATTTTAGTCATTTTTCGGTCACAAATTGTATGTGCATGTCTTGCGTATGACTCAATTAAATTATAATTGTAGTCGTGTAACTTAGAGGGAGTTTAGCATTTTTGGTTCTATATGAATTTATTTATAGGAATGAAATTATGATTTAATTGGGTCATCTGCACATCACATGCAATTTTTCTTTCAAACTGGCAGACGAAAAACTAAAATTGCTAAAATTTTAAAGTTTCTAAACTAAATTACGAAAATTAATTCGTGCAATACCAAAAATACCCACCCTCTAAATTACATGACTAAAATTACAAAAAAATAAATAAATCCCGTATTCGTGCATCCCGATGTTTAAATCATGGACAAATAAATCAATATATGTCTATACTTCCACCCAACCATGATACATGACAGAAGAGATTGAGCTTTCTGGGTATTTACATCCTTCAATGATGAGCCTAAATCAGAGATCATTTCAACTATTACAGTGGCTTATGGATTATAAAAACCCTTAATAATTACAATCAATAATTATAGAAATATTGTAGAAATATAAATGAGAATATTAACAAATCTAACAAAAGGATAATAAGAACACGGCTCAGAAGTTAGATCCGACACCGACAAAAATCCACGGCCACCACAGGCCTTCAACCACACCCGGTTGCAAACCCAGACGGCCACTAAGACTCAAACCACAAAGAACTAGCCACCGAAAATTACTTCTCAAACTTGCCACCGAGGCTTGGTCACAAAGACCCAAACTCAAATCACCAAGGCACCTATTCACAAAGAATCACACTCAAAATACTTAGAGTTCCACTCAGGAATAGATAGTTCACAAAGAACTAATACTAGAGAAACAGGAAGAAGAAAGAGAAGGAATTTTTTGGTTCTTAGTCTATATCAACTTGAAGCCATGGAAGCCCTTTTATAGGTGGTGAAGCATTGAAGGTGGTGGAGGAGATAGGCGGTGAAGGGGATTTCCGAGGCCATGGGAGTTAGAAGATAGGAGAAAACCAAGGGGAGAAATGAAGCGACCGAGTAAGGGGGAGAGGAAAAAAAACGGCTGAAAAGAAGAGAGAGAATGAATGGGAGTTAGGGTTTGAGTTTGTGGGTTAAAAGAGAAATCGGGTCGAGTAGGTATGGGCCGAGTCGGATCATGGGTCGGGTAGCTAGTTAGGCTGCCATCCTAGTGTGTGGGTTTGGGTGGCCATGGGTTTTGACATTAGATGTGGACAATTCCTGCAATTCATGGTGATGAAAAGGGACATCGAGGTAAACCCCCTCAAAATCAAAATAATTTTAGACATGAAAGCTCTCACCAGTGTTCATGAAGTACATTTTATAGGAAGGGTAGAGGCTCTCAGCTATTTCAACTCTAAATCCATAAAAAAAAAGTTTATTTTCTTCAAATTGTTGAAGAAGGATAAAAACATTGAGTGGGGACCAGATTGTCAGAAGTCATCCGAAGAACTCAAGAAATACTTGGCAGGTCTCTCGCAACTTGTTAAACCTTCTCTTGGGGATACTTTATATTTATACATACCCCCCTACAAGGGAAGTACATGCATATATACTATGTCAGCAAGGTGCTCAATGGAGCTGAGGGGTATTACACCCCTCTGAAAAAATGGCTTTTGCTCTGGTTGTTACACCTCCAAGGTTGTGATCGTATTTCCTCTCCTACCTAATAGGGTTAAGAACTAACCATCCTCTGAAACAGACTTTAGAGAAACATCTTCTTACTTTCCCCGAACAACCATTAAGACCCAAACTTTGGTTGGTTTTGTTTATGAAATGAAAGGTCCTTCTCTTAGCAAGAAGATATAGTTGCTACATGTAGATGGTTCAATCACATCCTAGGAAAGTAGTGACGGGGTGGTTATCACTATCCCTAGGGGGAGGACATAGCATTTGGAATTAGATTTAATTTTAAACCATCTAATAATGAGGCCAAATATGAGACCCTCACGATGGGCATAAAGTTGGCTTGGGGACCTGGAGTAAGGGACTTCACAGCTTATTCGGATTCCTAACTTATTGTCAAACAGATCAAAGGAATATATATGGCCAAAGAAGATAGCATGGTGCAATACTTACAATGAATTAAAGAGTTGAAAGCAAGATACAAGAGCTTTCAACTTATACAAATCCCCTGAGAAGAAAACATTAAAGGCAATTACTTGTCCAAGCTAGCTAGTGCTCTAGAAGACTGCAGAACTAGGCAAATCACCATACAACACTTTGTGCCCCTTTGGAAATTTATGTTATCCTCTCAAGTAGGGGGGGACTAGAGATTACCCATCTTATCTTGGTTAAAAGAAGGGTACATTCCAATAGACCGATGGGAGATGACCAGGCTTAAAACTCGAGCTGCTCGTTTCTTACTCATAGTGGTTACCCTTTACAGGAGGTTCTTCACACAGTCTCTATTTATATACCTATCTCATGAAGAAGGAGTACATGTCTTAAAGAAAATTCATAGCAGATGTTGTGGCACATAAGAGTCCTAACTTTGGCCATCACGACCTTGCAATTTAGCTATTTTTGGCCCACTATGAAGCAAGATGTCAAACAACTGGTAAATAGTTGCGAGAGATGCTTTATTCATCAATCGACATAATCATTTATTATTACTTTCCCCTTTGTCATTTCTCCCAGTGGAAATGGACATAGTAGAGCCACTTCCCTTGGCCCTTAGCCAAAAAGATATTTTGTTGGTAGACGTTGATTATTTTACAAAATGAATGGAAGCAGAACCTCTCTCTTGAATCACCGAGGGGGAAGTCATGAATTTTATATGGAAAAACATAATGTATCACTTTGGTCCGCCCAAAAAATCATTTCAGATAATGATCGACAATTTCAAGGTCATAAAATTCAAGATTGGTGCAAAAGCTTGCACATCAAACAAAGATTCGCCTCACTGGCTCACCCCCAGGTAATGGGCAAGTGGAGATTACTAATTGCACATTAGTACAGGGAATCCAAAGAAGACTAGAATGGGTTGGGGGAATTGGGTAGAAGAGCTAACACTAGAGAAAGCCTTTTCACCTTAGTGTATGGGACAGAAGCTGCTATACGATGGAGATGGAAATCCTTTCCATCGGGTGATGTAATACTAAGAGGAGGATAAATTTAACCTCTTCAAGGAAAATTTATACCACATCGAAGAACTTCGAGAAGACATTCCCTAGGATGCAGCGATCAATAGTATAATTATCAACGCTCATAAAAAATGAGTAAACCACATAATTTTTCAACTAGATGACTTAATGCTCCGAAGAGTTGACACATTAAAACTTGTAGGAAAGTTAGATTTTAATTGTAAAAGACCTTTTAAAGTCATAGGAGTACTAGGACATAGAGCTTATGAGTTAAAATGGAGAAGGGAGTCCTTCATCCTAACAATGAAATGTGCATAACCTCAAGTGATTCTTCTTAGTAGAAAAGACCTTCCCAAAATAAGTCTCACCCCATGCAGACACCTCAGAATAAGTCCAACCCCCATGAGAACACCTCCTCATAATAAAGTCCTGCCCTTAGGCGGACACTCTTTTTGAATAAAATGTCTTACATAAATGTATAATCTTTCTACACTCTGGTTCAAATACATGTTTAGAAGTAAACATACTATTAAATAGGCACAATCTCAAAAAGCGAGCCTCACACCAAGCAAACACATTACTCATAAAAAAAAACTTTGTTTCTAAATAGACAACATAACTAGCAAAAACCCTGTGCTTAGTAGGCAATCTTTTCCCTTAACACCTTCATCTCTATTGCAGGTACCCAACCAACGCCAAAGGGGAACGGGACCAAGAGAGAAAAGGGAATTGACATCAACATGTACACCTTCCTACAAATTGATCAATTTTTTATCACTGGAGCATAGGTCATCTGGACAAGAATCCTAGGGGAACTCTGAAAGGAGCCCCTAATAATCCTCTAATAAGGAAACAAATATTTCAAAATATTGTGAGGGTGACAAATCCTAAAATACAACTTCAAAACCAACAAGGTAAGAGCAAACCTCCAAACAAAGGTAATAAAGAAAAATATATGCATATAAAATCCCACCAATCAAACAGATTGAAGGGGGAGAAAATTTCAAAGAAAATAAGAAAAAATTGTTCATCCCCAACAACAGGAGGTTACCACAAATAAATTATTATTTTCAAGGAGGGGGGTGAGGGGAAGTACATATCATTTTTCCTATGCCACTCCTGTTTTGAGAGAGTGTTTTTTCTATCAGTTGGCTCCTCCGAGGGGGCTAGGGCGACAACTTGTTTAGGTGGTGATTCTAAGAGCTAGTTTTTCTGGGGCATCCACCTCCAAAGTTGTTGGTGTGCTGGCAGGGGGTTTGCACCTCTTGAATAACCGTCCCCAGAAAGTGTTCCAAATCTTCATTTCAAAAGAACTTGGTAGCTGTGTCATTCATTAACTTAAAAATCTTAATGAACATTTCTATTACTTGAATCCACCAGAGTAGACTTAACAACGGTTGGAGGAAAGGCTACAAAAAGATCTGGGGCACCATTAAAGGTTACCTTAAAACCCAAAGATATTGTCGCTACCCCTAACAAAAGATATCCCTAAGCAGCAAATTGCCCCTAACAAGCCTCAAATCAATACTTGAACAAAGGTAATTCCTAGCTACTTTCCTCTAAAACCCCTCCAATTTTCGGTCGTCGGGCAGGCAGCTCTACCAATAGGACTCCAAGACCCTTTAGCCCTCATTCGAGTTTGGGAAGGACAAACGAATATCGTCAGCCGCCTTCATGAGAGCTATTGATATGAACATGTTGCTTTATGTGTCTATTCTCTTTCTAAAAAAGCTGGCACATCTCCAAAGTCTCATTTTATGCCCCTTCATCCCCACCACCTATCCCCTGAGTGTTCCACATGCTCCTTTAGCCTTTTCTGTTGATCGTCCATCGGGGGAAAAAAAGGTGTAGCCTGAGGACGGGATAACATCTCCCCCGGTACTACAACGCCTAAGAGAAAGAATATTCAATATGTGATCAAACCAAGATAAATAAATGAGATAAAAATCAAAATACCTTAGTAACATCGCAGGATAGCAAACCAGCCAAATCCTTACTAAAGATAGAGGATAGTGCACATTTATCCCCTAAAGTCAGCGTCTTTGTAAAAAAAACTCAAACAAAATATAAATTCCTTTTCTCGCTCCCACAAATGGGAGGCTGGGCACTTCCCCCGAGAATCACTAGATGTTGGCGTCCCGGTGACAAGGGCGCCTCCTTTCATCTCCAAGACTATCCTGATAGCTCTTCCCGAGTAACTTGCTGAACAAGATTTATTCTACAAATAAGTAAAACATACAATAAATTAAAAAACCAAGAAGAAAAATGTGAAGGGAAGAATACTCAGGGGCTCCTCCAAAGGGACCTTTTGAGGGCTCAAGTTAAAGTGAGATAGGAGTCCCTTATCCACAAACCCCTAACAGTTGTATGGGTCAGAGATTAACTCCTCAAGGAGCACAAAAAGCCTTGCCATCCTCTCCCTTTGAAGAAAGAGATGGTGGAAAAGAGATTATACATCCACACGTGAGGAAATGCCCAGTGGGTGGGAGGAAGAACACAAAAGAAGCTATTATTCTAGCTCTTATAAGTGTTGGGGGTAGGAAAAAACCGAACTCCTCGAAGAGGTGAGAAAAGAAAGATACCGGGCTAAGATTTTTTTCAATTGGAAGCATGAAAAGAAACTTTTGTCGAAGGAGGTACACCATTTAAACGAAAAATCATAATAAATCCAGCCAAAAGGCGAAAATAGTTAGGTGCTAACTGATTTAAAAAAACCTAGAAAATTTGAACAACCTCATAAAATTGAGGAATTGGAAAATGGAGACCTACCTTAGTCTGCACAGTGAAAACTTATAAGCAGTTTTGGAGTGAAGCGTCAGGCTCACTCTCAAGGAATGGAAGGATGTCGTACCTTTTATGAATACCATATTTCTCTATCAAGTAGCAAGCATCGTCCCTAGAGGAGTAGCGTACCTTATCTAATAAGATGGGGTTGGTCGCTCTCTCTCCATGTTAGGAGGCTCACCAACCATGTGGCGTTGCACTAGGTTGGCCCGCCTTAGGCTCCATCTCTGAGCCCCTACGAAAGAAAACATGCATGGCATGTCCCCGAGGAGTGGCTTCAATTGGGTCATCATCGACAGACAGTTCTCCCACAAACTTTATTGACTCGTTGGAAGACACCATTAACAAACCAAGGACAACCAAGAAAAATTAGCAAGCAAAAAAAAAACTCAAGAGGAGAGGAGAAACAGGGAGTATAAACAAGATATTAAATACCCAAAAAAGAAAAAAACTAGATATACGATAATAATACACTAGAAAGATAAAATTCAAAAGGTCCAAACTTTTCGTTCATAGATCATGGGGGAGCATGAAAAGGAATGAGTGAAAGGTGCGTTAGGAAGGAGAAGGAGTTAATGTAGGACACCCACGTCTCTGCCAAGTAACCGCCCTCCATTGGGGCTGTTAGAAGAAAACCATCACCACCAGGAGCGGCTACCTTTAACCTCCCATTAGGCATGGAAGGCCACACTCATGCTCTCGCGTATTAAGGCAAGCTAAGCAATAGCCATCAAATTATTCTAACAAAAGGCACATGGTTCCCAAAAAGTTGTTCCACCATTTTCTACAAGATGGACGACCTTGTGCACGAGTTCACTGTCTCAGAGTAGAAGAAATGGGTGCCTCCGACTAAACGTCCTGTCCAAAAACTCATTAGTGTAAGGATGAATGATTTAACTCTCTCTTCCTCAGAGTTGGGGATCGAATGATGCCTAGAAAATGCATTTGGCCCAAGTGAAGACCCAACTTACATTGAGGCTTAGTGAACGACCCTTGCATACACGAAAATCGAGGGAAAGTAGCCTACGGCTTAATATTAGCTTGTGGAACCAGGGAAGATTGGCCTTTCATGAAGGTCTGCTGACACACAAGAAATAAACTCCTTAGGCCAGCCTGGCTGCCAGGCGTACCACCCCTACGAATGGTAGAAAGACGTCCGTCTAACAGAAAAACGATAGCCACGTAATCACTAACGAAGTGTAAGATAGGTATAATTACCCCCAAGTAACGTGGGACTTATCTTCTCGGGACTCATCTAACCAAAGTTCCCTCAAATCTAGCGAACTCCTTGTATATTCTAACCTACTACCTTCGGATTCTAAGGAGGTCTGTCCTCAGTAATCACCCATTGGATTCCTCCGCGGTCTCGCTTCCTCGCTTGTTTGGGGATGTATACCTATAAAAGCCACACACTCCACTCACTAATAGGTAACGCAAGTTTATACTGGCACTCTCCCGAAGCACTTCTCGAAAAGCATTCACTTAATTATTTTACACCTTTATTATTATCTTATCATACTTAGATTTATCATTCTATAGTTGTTTAATTAACTTAAGTTTCAAAATGCTAACTCTTTAGGTTTCCTTTTCAGGCTTAAAAGGAATTCAACCCAAGAGCTTTGAGTCCAAAGACTTCTCTACGAGCAATTTTTGCTCACATCACATATGTAAACTGAATCTGGACCATTTATCTATAAAAATAAGATCCAACGATTGTAAAATAAAAATTTAAGTAAAAAAAAATGACGCATGTGATACACTTCTCGAGTCGAAGAGGGTATTTTGTTCTTTTTTTAAAAAATACAAAGGTGTAAATTGAGGGGGTTTTTTTTTCCGCAAAGGGGTATTTTGCTAATTTCAAATAACAAAGGGAGCAAAATGCATTTTGCCTATGAGAAAAGACATTAAGGAAGCTGGAATTCCCTTCACCTATGTTTTGCCAATTCTTTCGCTCGACATTTTGCCCAGGGGCTCTGTGAGTTTGATAAGATCCTTCCTCCTACAGACTCAGGTGGAGATAGAGATGCCAACACAAAAGGTACTTAAGCTGATGATGCTGGTATCGACAACTACGAAGAATTCTTATTTTAAACTATTAATTAGATATATTCGAATCAAGCAAATTACATAATCAGGTGTGATTCTATTTATTGTGTGTGATCAGATTTAAACTAAAATTCTTCGGGTTAAATGCAATTTGCCCCCCTGTGTTAAGGGAAATGAGCAATTTACCCCCCTGTGAAAAATAAAATAGCAATTTACCCCCCTGTGTTATTAAAAATAGAGCAAATACCCCCTGACGCGTTTCGTGTATTACACGCACGTTTTTTATTTTTTTAATTTTTTTAATTTAAAATTTAAAATAATTTTTATATCTTTATTTAATAACCGTTGGATCTTGATTGATCTAAGGTCCAAATTTAACTAATAAATCAACAGTGTAGATTTTATTTAATTCAAATCAACGGTTTAAATTTAAATAAATAAAAATAAAAATAAAATATTATATATAATTAAATTTATATATATATATTTGTATAATTAAATGATATAGTATATATATATATATATATATGTATATATATAGAGAGAGAGAGAGAGAT
This sequence comes from Sesamum angolense, assembly GCA_034509725.1. Lineage (NCBI taxonomy): Eukaryota > Viridiplantae > Streptophyta > Magnoliopsida > Lamiales > Pedaliaceae > Sesamum > Sesamum angolense. The sequence goes on along the minus strand of JACGWL010000001.1, from coordinate 10,301,089 downwards.
GCCGGAGATGGAGGAGGAGGCGGCAGAGGGGAAGGGGCGCTGGCGGATCTGGGCAGATGGGGCGGCGGTCGCGGGCAAGAGAAGGAGGAGGCGAAGGGGAGGGGAGGGGAGGGGAAGGAGAGAGAAGAGAGGAGGAGGAGGAGGAGGAGGCGGCGACAGACAGAGAGGCGCAGGCGATCTGGGTGCGCCGGATCTGGGCAGGGGCCGGGCAGGAGAAAGGATGAGACGAAGGGGGAGGAGAGGGAGAGAGGAGGAGGAGGCGGCGACGGACGGGAAGGCGCAGGCAAGAGGAGAGGAGGCGACGGATGAAAATGGGGGGCGGATCTGGGGGGGAGAGCGAGAGATGGAAGAGGCGAAGGGGGAGGGGAGGGAGGAGGAGGAGGAGGCGGCGGCGGCGGCGGCGGCGGTGCTCCGGCAAAGATGAAGAAGAAAGAATATATATATATATATATATATATTTATTTGTATAACTACTATGTAAATTAATATAATTTATATATATATATATTATTAGATATTACTTTTATAAATATATATACATTAAAATATTAAAATATATATATAAAATATTTTTTTTGAAAATTATGCCCAGTTGCAAGAGGGGAGAGTGTTATACACTCTCTGGCTTAAGGGGGTGTTTTGCTCTATTTTTTATAACACAGGGGGGTAAATTGCTATTTTATTTTTCACAGGGGTAAGTTGCACATTTCTTATAACACAGGGGGGTAAATTGTATTTTTCCTAAAATTCTTCTATCGTAAACCAAAATTGCTAAAAATTTTAGCCAACTCCAAACCATTCTAAACAACTTAATAAAAAGAATACCAAACTTCTCTAATATAAAGTCAATTTCACTTGTATTTTCCCTTAAATTTCTGTTTTCGCTTATGCCAATCAAACAAAACACTATGTGAGTGGTCAATTGTAAGTAATAGCACGGTTGTTTCTGTTCCGGCCCCCACCCCCAGATCCATCTATTTTGGTCCAGGTGGCCAATATTCCCCACCTATTCCTCATCAATCATCCTCTTTTTTCTATATTTAGACAGATGGGCACGTGAAGAAGGTCCCGTCTCAGTTCCGCTATGTCTCCTCCGGGAATAATCCATCCCAATAAGTTGTGACCGACTTTAGCTATCCCCCTTGGTCTGCGGCTGTAGTCACGGCTACGGGGTTGTTTGGCTGTTTACTTAAAAGATTTTATCATTTTATATATTTTATAAGATGTTTTCAAAATTTATAAGATGTTAAATTTTATTTGAAAAATAAATTTGTGGAGTGTTTGGAAAAAATTAACTTGTAAAGTTTATAAGATGTTAGTACTCGTAAATTTGTAATTTATTTTGAAAATTTTTGTTTATAAGTTCTTTTTTTAAAAAAGATTATCAAATACTTTGTAGTGTTTTATAAGCTTTCAAATATCTTATAAGCTCACACAAACATCGGCTTAATTATTGAGGTTGAATGTTGCCACATGCACGAGATGAGATTGAATCATTCAGTTTAAACGTAAATCATAATCTGTATGTAGATTCTTATGTAGTTATGCTTTAGTTTTTAATGGCAACAAATCAGTTACAAAGATCCGAATAAGCACACATGCATGAAGTAGATAAGATCCTCCTCAACGAATTTGTAGGGTACTATCCATTTTTTTTACTTTTGTAAATATGTACATTTATATATACAGTGATAGAGCCAGAAAAATAGTTTAGCCTTATAATAATTTAATTAATTAATTTATTGAATGAAATTTTAAATTCGTTAAAAGTCACTAGAAAAGAGGGAAAGAAATCTGATGATATAAAAAAATGAGTGACAATTTTCATAATGTCACTAATTATATACATTTAGTTATAATAATTTTTAGTTTACCTCAATAATGAATCTTATTATTTCAATAGTGACTATTTTTCTTTAAAATTGGTTTGTTATTAGTAAAAATTAGCAACAAAAAGAGTTGCATAAAGTGATCACTATAGACAATTATACACATATATAATAACGACCTAGTGATAATAAATAATTTATTTTTGTATTTTATTATTATTTAGTTGTAAATATAGATGTATCACTAATTATTTATAGTGATAACTTTTCATATACAATTCTTCACACCAATAATTATGTACCGACGAACAAAATTACTATCACTTAATATATTTTTAGGATAATTACCTTGACCTTTCCTATTACTATGAAAATATACAAATTTTCCTCTCTTACTATGAAAATTACAAATACACCTCTTTGATTAAGGTTGACTAACGAAATTTAAGGAATTTACACTTTTATCCTCATTTAAATTTCTTTTTCAAAATATATAATCAGACAAAATAAAAATAATTAAAAAAGCAAAATGCTCTTATGCTTTTTCCGCATGGCAAAATACCCCTCACCTTCCTTCTCCTTCGAACTTTCCTTTCATACCACAAGAGCCATTCCTCCTTCCACAAGAGCTACGGTGAGAATTTCATTGGTGGTCGTGATCGATTTTCATACTTTGAAGGCTCACAAATAAATTCATTCTCAAAGGTATTTTTGTCAGCAAAATTTATAAAAATTCTATCCAAGGGCAAAATAGGAAGCTTACATAAATATTTGAATTGAAATCAATTGACCGTTAATTTAACTAATAAGGGGGCCAATGTGTAATTGTAATAAACCAACAAGATAAGTTTATGTAATCTTCATAGTAAAGGACGAATTTGTATATTTTCATAGTAACATAGGATGTCAACGCAATTATCCCTATATTTTTTAGTGCTAATTTTTAAATTACAACTTGTATTTTATTACTAATATTATATTTCTTTGTAATGAATTTTAAATTTATACAATATACAATATAATGATGATATAATTAGTAAAAATTATAACAATCAAGTATTTTTTTTTTCCAGAATGGGAGGAGATAATATATAAAAGTTGAGGATTAAGCCCTGTCGGCAACTAGAGCTCGACAACCCTATTATGTAAAAGACAAGATGATGGTTTGACGTCTTCGAAGGGAGTGTACTAATGTGTGCCCAGCGCTGCACAGTGCAAGTACGTAGTACTTTTTCATTTATTTTTATTTTATTTTTCGTTTGGAGTTAATTTTCACGGACGAAGCAGAGACAAAGTAATATCACATGTATAAAATTATTCGTACCCATGCATGTTTCCTACTTTATTTTATTCTTTCATTTTGTTTCTTTCGATTGATTTCTCAGAATAAAGTTCAGATACATGAGAAATTAAAGTTTAAAAAAAATACTATTTACAATTTAAAAATTGATTTGGAAAATTTATTCTATGCTGAAAGTTGGAGAAATTTACAACCAACTTATTTACCTAAAAAGTTTGACATTGGGTTTGAATTCGTAAAGGCACCCGTATATGTTGAGAAATTAATATTAAAATAATTTTTTTAAGTAGTATATCGATCTAATTAAAATATCTGTATGACTATAAATAATAATAAATTATATTATTTTCAATCAATATATCAATATGACTAAGAATAATGACAAATAACTCAATAACTCACAGAAAGTGAGCCAAAACTATCACATAACTTAATGGCTTAGAGGTGTTTGGCTAAGCTTACTTAAAAAAAACTTTATAATCCCATATGTTTTACAAGATGCTTTTAAAGTTTAGAAGATATTAGATTTTATTTTAAAAATAAATCCATGAAGTATTTGAATAAAATTAGACAATGAAACTTATACGATGTTAGTATAAGTCAATTTATAATTAGTTTGAAGGAATTTAGCTTACAAGCTCTTTTTCTAAAAAAAATTACAAAACACTTTGTAATATCTTATAAGCTCTAAAATATTTTATAAGCTCAGACAAACATCCTCTGAATAATTAAGATTGAATGTTACCACATGCACGATATGATATTAAATCATTGGGTTTAAACAAATGTCATAACCTGTGTGTTGATTCCTATGTAGTTATGTTTTAGTTTTAACGAGAAAAAAAATCAGTTATAAAGACCCTAATCAGCACACAGGAACGATAAAATCCTCCTTAACGAATCTATAAGGTTCCATCCATATTCTATTTTGTAAATATATATAGCTTTATATAATTGCCGAACACCCTTTTGGGTTTTTCAATTAATTTAGTGTGTCAAATATTTTTAATTATTTTATATACAAGCAAAAAGTGCTTGTTAAAGAAGTCTTTGGACTTGAAATCTTTGGGCCAGATCTTTAACAAGCCTAAGAAAAGGGAACTTGCATAAAAGATATTAGCACACTCCCGATTAAGTCAGTAATCATTTATAAAAAGATTGCTTTTGAAAATAATGAAATAGCAATGAGTGCTTAAAGAATGATTAAATAATTTTGTTGGGATGAATGCTTGAGCAACAAAATGAGATGTGTGATTGTGTTAGGAGAACGTTACACTACAATGAAGGGGAAGGTTGGTGTTTATAGTTGTGATCCCTAGCAGATGAAGTTGTACGCGCCTAAGAACTTGGATCAGTGGTTTTTTATATATAAGTCTTTTCAAAGTTTTGAGACCATTGGCAGATATCTTTAAGGAGTCATGACTCTGCAGGGGATTTTCAATGGGATAAGCTCCCCGTGGGATATGCCTCGAGATTCCAGGGCAATAGGAAGCATGAGCACTATCTGGTTTTTCGTCCTTGTCATAGTTTATGTAGGACGCTTACTCACCCCCAAAGCGAATGATTGTTGCCACTTGGGAAAAGGTGCCAACTCGATCGCCTAGTCAACATCAAATACCTAGGCTGATGGGCCTGAGTTGTAACCTATCTCTAACGAGCCCACACACATGGGATCCAGCCTGTGGGGGATTATTCCCTTTTGAGCTTTGTGTACTTCCAAGCCACATTGTGCCAAATTTTCGTGTGGATTGGGCCTTCGAGTGGGGCAGGCCAATCAATTGGGTTGAATGTATTATTGTGTATTATTTAATCTCCCCTACTCAGAGGGAGAGGGTGTTAAGTAACTCCTCCTTAGAGTATTGAGGCTTTGGGGAAGGTATCCACTCCTCCATCTTCTGGAAGGGGAGATCCAAACTCGTTTGCCTCGTATGATAGGATGGGATATCCTTATGCAAATCACACAAATTCCTCTTTTTTATGGAAAAACACCACACTGTTTGAGAAGTAACCGTTGTTCCATGTGAGAGTGATTGGATGACAAATTACTAACCTGGCTAGAAGAGCCGGTTTATGGTCGTATCCTTACATACCTAGTGAATGGTAGATCATGGTGGTGATGGCTTCTGCCTAATCGCCCCAATAGGGGAGAAGAATCCATGGTCATCGGTGGAAAGGAAGAGAGAACAACTGGACCCATCTTGATGGATAGGGCACCCTCTTCCTTCCAGGATGTTGATGCTCGCCGATTGAGAGAGGAGTACAATATCCCTGAGAACTATGTTATCTATCTTACTTCCCCCGACAATCATCCTAACGCCCCTCTCCTAAATTGCCTGTGCTCCTTTACTGTCCAAGTTAAGGCTAGCTTTCATTTTTCGTCCATCCTTTCTTTTGCGGAGGTTGCCCAAAATTTTCAGGTCCCCTTGAGCCAACTAGTGCCCAATTCTTCTCGTCTGTTTGTCGGGTTTTATATAATTTTTTATTTCAATGGCATTCCTCTTTCGGGAGGGAACATTTTTGCTTGTTTTCAATTGAATAAACTTGAACCTGGCATCTTTCAATACTCCCCTCGGTGATTGGTTTGTTTTCTCCCTGTCCCTCATTCTCCAAAGAATTGGAGGGGCAGTTTCTTCTATATTCTTCCTCTTATTCGTTGGGCTTTTCACCGCAAGTGGATTATGATGTCCGTCTCATTACCTCTTCTATAAGGGAGAGGACTGCAAGGCTCACAAACTGTTTTAGAGGACCCGAACCCTGACCCTTATGACTGCCGGAGGTTAGTGGACGAGAGGTTTCTCTCTCTCTTTGGTCTAAGCCCTTAGGAGATCTCCTTTAGGGAGCTAGGGGTGATAAAAAAGATTTCAAATTGCTCGAACCAAATCGAATCGAATTATTTTTCATGATTTATTTTTCAAATCACAATTCTAAATTTAGAGTAAAATTGCACTGTACTATTACTTTGATTTTAATTTAGAACATAAAAAAAAACCGTCAAAACCCGAACGATACCGCTAAATATATAATTAATATTATTATATATATATATATATATATGATAATTTGATATAATAATTATTTTTTTAGAAAAATTTCATATTCGAATTATATAATCCCAAAATTCATATGTTATCAAAGACCCACATTACAAAACCCAGTTTTGTGAAATCTGTATTTGAACTTTATACCGGAAAAAAAAAAAGAATATGTTTACTTCTTTAAGTTTAGTCAAGTTTTAAGCCCATTTGAAGATCATCTCAATTTTTTATTCTTTTTTCTCCCCTATTTTTTACTTCTATCTTTCTATCTTTTATCTCTATTCTCTCTAAAATAGACTATTGGTCTTTATTGGATTAAGTGATTGTTTATTGGGTTAATATATATGATCTTATATTTTAATCTACTTCGAGTTGTTGAGAGTGTTGGTGGTGTATGGTGCATATTGTTGGGTTTTCTTGCTTCCTACATACAAACACTTGTTTCATTTCTTGATTTTTGTTAGTTTCAACGTCTTATTTTTGTTTTAAATATTAAAACCGCCAAACCGCCCGAAACTGCATATTTGAGTTTGGTTTTAAAAGGGGCAATTTAAGAAATTATTTCATAAAACTGCCAATGGCAATTAGATTTGAAAACATATTTAAAAAAATTGAAATCACATTGTCAGCACCCCTAAGGAGAGCGCCTAGGTACTTCTACTTTCAATATTGTTCCTTTATGGTTACATTTTTTTTTATCTTGTGTAGTCTAACTGGGGCGTTTTATTTGTTTTGCAGCGAATCATGTGTAGCAAGTTGTTGTCGGAGAGCCATCAAAACAGTCCAGAAGGTCGTCCGGAGGCAGAAGGATCCTCGAAGAGGACCAAGGGCAGCTCCTCTAGCCAACCCCTTCTTGGAGTTCCTCTGCAGGTGGTTTTACGCGCTCTACTACCACCTCTCTTCCTCCTCGTCCACCCCTTCCCCCTTGGGATGCAGGGGGTTCCTCCCATAAGTGCATATGTTTCACCCCTGATTCTGGCCTTCATTCTAATCAATCCCTCGTGGAGGATTCAAAATAAAAATCAAAGAGAAAAATGTGGGACACCTTAATTAGTGACATAACAAGACAGCATGCCAGTCAATTTATAAGATGTAAGATTTTATTTGAAAAATAAATTCATGAAGTGTTTGGATAAAATTAGATAATGAAACTTATAAGATGTTAGTATTGCCCAATTTATATTTAATTTGAAGGAGTTTACCTTATAATCTCTTTCCTAAAAAAAATTACAAAACACTTTGTAGTATATTATAAGCTCTCAAATATTTTATAAGCTTACCTAGACATCCTCTTAATGATTGAGCATGAATGTTACCACATGCACGATATGAGATTGACTCATTCAATTTAAACATACTCCTATGTAATTATGCTTTAGTTTTATTAGCAATAGATCAATTTTAAAAGATTCTAATCGACACATATAAAGTAGATATAATTCTCCTTAATGAATTTATAGGATGTTGTTCGTATTTTTTTTATTATATATATATATATATATATATATATATATATATATATATTAGCGTAAAACCGTGCTATGCATGGTTATATAATTTTCTTTTTTAAAATGTTAAATAAAATCTTTTATAATATATGGCTTAATAAAGAAATCTTTTCTATAAAAATAAAACTTTTTATTTGTAATAGGTAAAGTATAGTAGTTTTGAATTTTTAATCTATTTGATTATTATCGAAAATGATATTTTCCAACACATAGAATATATTTTCATAACCAAAATTTGTATTTTATGAGGATTACTTTCATAAAATTATGTCATTCTATTAAATATATATATTACTTATCTTACAAAAGTCTAACTCTATAGAAAAATATAAAAAATAAAAAATTAGTTAAACGTATTGTTTGTTATACTTTACATTCCATCAAAATCCACACTAAAATACATAAATCTAAAATGATCTTACTTTGTAAAAAGTAAACTAAAATACAAAAATCAATAGAAGCTTACTTTTAATAAGCTATAAGAAAGACAATTGAAAGAAGAAGAAAAAAAAAAAAGCAAAAAAAGAAAGATGGACGATTAAGAAAATAATTTTAAAATCTCAATATCATTTCATCGAATTGAATTAAAAATACATAAATTAGCATGAAATGAGAAAAATAAAATGAGTACAAATGAAAATAAAAAAATTCAATTGAATCATAAATATAACAACATTATCACTGGCATTCATCGGTATAAAATAAATTTTTTTCAAAAAGTAACTCGGACTACACATACATAAAAATTCATATATTTACATGTAAATGTAAGAATTAAGAAACATATATGATCATAGATCTAGTTGAATCATTTATAGATAGCTTGAGAAATAAATTATATGTAAAATAAAATCTAGTGATTCCTTCCATCTTGTAAAACATCATCTGAAGACAAATAAATACTAATAATAACTAAATTTGAAAAAGAACAACAAAATTAAACCATAAAATAAAAACGTGATGGATGAAACTAATATTTTTTTAAAAAAAAGAGTTGTATAAAAAGATTTGAAAAAAGGGTAAACGTTTAAATGAAAAATAAAATTAAATACCAGATTAATTAGAATCATATATATAAGTAAATATTAAATAAAATATGTACCTATAAGCACTAAATGATTTTATTCCTTTTTTTGACAAACAAAAAGAAAAAAGAAAAAAATCTGGGAAAAAATATTAATACAAAACAAACTCACGTAAATATATAGTGAATTAATATAAAATAATACTTAATATTGTTTAAGATAAACCACAATTCAATTAGTATTTAATCTTGAAGATAATATTTTTGAATAAATACAAAATAAATATTAATATATTTAAAACATATGAATCAATCAATAAAATGTGAAAAAAAGATAATTAGAAAATAAATTCAGGTTCGAATAAATAAATAAAAAATGAAATCACATAACTTTTAAGAAGTAAAGAAGAAATTCACCAAAAAGAATATAGAAAGAAAGATAAAAGAAAAAATGATTAATTAAAAAACAAAGAGAAAAACGTTAGAAATGAAATGAATGCACATAAAAAATAAAAGGACTAAAAAAGCCATTAGGTAATGCATGAGCAAAATATTGTTAAACTAATTAGTAATGTCAAAAGTCATGTAAAAGTTCTTAATCTGATCTTGAAAAAAATAGTATTGTTAAACTAATTAATAATTAACAAAAGGATTCGAGATAATATAATTGACTTGAAATTATCAATTCAATAATTACATATATCAAGGCTTGATATCGTACGACATATAAATTATAAAAAAGTTTAAATCCTAATCAACTATATATAAACTTCAAAGAAATCAATTAATTTATGGTTCAAAGATTGAAATAAATTAGCAAGCTAACTCAAAAAAACAATAATCACATATAAAATACAAAAGAATAAATATCACCTGGTTAGAGGACTTGAAAATACAACAAACTGTAATTGTGTTGACTGCAAAGAAGAAGAAAAAATACTTTTAGCTTCATCTGTAAAACAACAAAAAGAAGAAGTAAAATCAAACTTATCACAAAAGAAAGGTGATATATAAATAACAAAAAAATTCCTAATATCAAGGGTGTGTGGTTGAATAGATAAGATATTAGATAAGTATCTTTATTTTGAAATTATAATAATACATAGGTTTAAATCTAGGGATACGTGCAACACCTATTATATTACTTAGAATACATATTAGAATTTTTTTATTAGATATAAAATGCAAATTTATAAAAGATTTAAAATTCGGTTAAAGTTATACAATTTTTATAGTGGAAGACCATTACATATATATTAATATAAATATAATACGGATTTATATCCTAGTAAAATTGTTTGATATTTTTTTAAATAATATAAAGTATATAATTGTAAAGTAAGAATTTATTTAAAATACATATAAAATAAATTAGCATCTAAACCTTAAAGATAAGATTTTGGAATAACGAAAATTATTTAAAATTCCGTGAGAAATTTTGCAAGTATCTAATATATCTAATAAAAAATATATTAGATATATCTAAATGTGAATTTTTAAAAAAAATATATATATATTAGATATATATAAATGTGAATTTAAAAAAAATAAATAATATATTAGATATATCTAAATGTGAATTTAAAAAAAATAAATATAAATTAACTTAGTATCTAAATCTTGAAGATAAGATTTTGGATAGGTGAATTTGTTTAGATAAGTACTAACTATTTTTTTAATTAATTTAAGTTAAATAAAATTTCCAATCAATGAGATTTTTTCTCGATAATACAAAAATTCACAATTTTAAAAAAATTAGTATTCAGTTAAAATTAACACAATTTCAATCAACCATCGTTCTACTATATATATAGATATATGCATATGTATGTATGTATATGTATAATAGTTCTCTCATGTAAAAGACTAGGTGATGGTTTTGACGTCTTCGAAGGGAGTGCACTAATGTGTGCCCCAGCGCTTACGACACGACGATGACGAGGGGGGTTTTTGCTCCATTTTTGTGCCGACGGGGAGAGGGAGGGGGAGGGCAAGTGGTGAGGCGGTGACGGCGACGGCTGATGGAGAATGGGAGAGAGATTGGCGGGTGGGAGGGGCGAGGGGAGGAAGGGGAAGGGGCGACGTGGCTGGGCAGGGGGCGGATCTGGGAGATGGGGTTGGGGGCAGATCTGGGCGGGGCATAGGAAAGGTGGCAAATCTGGGCAGCGAAGTTGGCTCCAAGAGGACGACAGGCTGGGGAGGGGGATGGGCGGTGGGCGGCGCAAAGGGATCGTGTGAAGGGGGAGGTGGTAGGCGATCAGAGATAGGAGATGGGAGCGTCAGCAGCCGGCCAAAGAAGAAGAAGAAGGTGGTGTATAATGTATATATATGTATATATATAATATATATATTATTCATAATATGTTTATATATGAATATTAATATACTTAATACATAAAATAATATTTTATTGAGCAAATTTTTTTCCCAGATGCAAAGGCAGTGCGTGTAATGCACCGCTGCATGTAGGGGTTTCTTTGCTTCATTTATAAAAATACGAGGGCGTAAATCTCTATTTTTTTCTTCAAAGGGGGTATTTGCACATTTATGTTAACATAGGGGGATAAAATGCATTTTTCCCATAGACAAAGTAATATCACATGTGATGAGATAAAATTTATCGTATCCATGTTTTGTGTCCTACTTTATTCCTTCATTTTTGTTTTCTTTCAATTGATTTCTCAGAATTAAATTTAGTTCAATGAGATATTAATAGATATATTTAACAATACAGAGTGTTAATTTGAATATATCATATATATTGGTAGTTTAAAGGATTATCCAAATATACGGAGGTAAATGAAGATTTATTTAGTTTAGAGGGATAATTGATAAGAATAACATATTTTAGGGATGCAAAATGTATTTAACCCTAAAATTAATAAAACAGGAAAAAAAGTATTTTATGTAGTTATCTTTTCTCAAAGATTATGTACAAGCGTTATTAGCAGGAAAAGAAAAAATAAAAATGGATGAAAATTATATGTAAGGGTAACCATGTAAATAAAAATAAAATATGTAATTTTTGCTATTTGGGCCTTATACTTTCATTTTTGTGCCCAACTGTGCATTGCAACAAAATTGGATTTCGAAAGGGATTCATATACATCCAATTTTACTTTTTCTCTGTCTATTCTTCCTCCAAACACTAAACATTTTTTTTTGTACAATCATTTGTATTTTCACTTTTCTTATTCACTAATTTGTCGCAAAAAATCCTGGGGTGCAATTTACTGTAATTCCTCCATCCTCTTTTTTCTCCTTTCCCCCCATCCTTAATGATGAATGAGGTATTTATATTTATACAATCTTATGCTAATTAAGATAGGTAAGGGTAAAATTCAACTTTATGTCTTATCTACCCCTAGTTACACCGACAAGATGAATTGGCCAAGGCCATTTCAGTAATTAGCTACATCTATATTGATTTGGTAAGTCACATTCCTTTTCTTTTTTTCTTCAACTTCTTCCTCCATCAGCACCTTCCTTTCAGAGAATGTCTATGTTTTCTTTTTTTTTTTTTTTGGTTGACTTGTTTTATTCTTCAACACCTTTCTTTCCGAGAATGACGATCTTTTCTTTTCTAAGTTGGGCTTTTCCTTCATCAATAGCCCCCTAATTCCTAAATAGCACAAATATTTAGGAATTGAAGCAGATCACTAGCTCTTTTGCAGACCTGTTCTATTTTAAGGTGTCAATGGTAAAAAATTAAGAAGCTACGTATGACAATATATTTTTGAAATGTGTTGGCTCGATCATTGTAAGTAAATTCATTATAGAACAATAGTCAATACAAAAAAATATTGCTTCCTTAATTAGAAACTAGTTCATTAATTCGGTTTAAACAAGAGCACAATTGCAAAGCTTTGACTCACCTGTCGAGCTGTGAGATAATGTCAAGTTTGTATTTAGTGATTAGAAACTTTGTTGCTTAACTTTAACCTTATTTTGAGGGATTTTTTTCACAACCTTATTTTGAGGTTGAAATTTAATATTCTTGAAAATTTTATTATATTTTGTTCATGGGGCTTTTGTTTTCTCTCACATATTTTTTTTTAATTTTTTGTGGCTGCTTTTAGTTCGATAATTTTTAGGAGTATTTCTATTACATGTCTCAAGAAAGTTTGATTGTTATTGATTTCGGGACATTCTATTATGCATTTCAAGAATGAATGTTTGTTATTGGTTTTTAGTATTTGATTATGCGTTACAAGAACGCTTGTTTTTTTTATTGGCTTTTGGGCGTTCTATAATGCGAATAAGAAATTGTTATTGGCTTGGGGGCGGTCTATTATGTGCCTCAAGGAAGCTTGACTATTGTTGGCTTCGGGGAATTCTAGTATGTGCCTTAAGGAACACTACAAAAAAAAGGCTTTGTGGAGACGGGATTTCTGACGGAGTTTCCGACAAAATTTTATCGCTAATAAGAGTTCCGACGAAATTTCCGACGATTTTCGGACCAACACAAGACCGTCTGAAAAAGGCACTTCGAAAAATATTTCCGACGGTATTTCCGACAAAATGAATATCCGTCAGAATATTTGTGACGGTTTTGCGACGTTTTGTTATTGTCGTCGGAAAATTCGTCCACGGAACGAAAATTAATATTTTATTTGGGAAGGATTTTGGGATGAATTTTGGGACAACAAATAAAAAATTTACAACGAATTTCTTTCTAGAATATTTTTATATTGTCGTCGGAAAGTTTGTCGGTAAATTAGTCAGAAAAATTGTTACTTATATTTTATCGTCGGAAATATTTTCGAAAATCGTCCCAAATGATTTTGAAAATTGCAATGAATTTGAATTGGAATTCGGGACCGAATATATCATAATTTCTATTCTAAAATTGTTCTGACGTAATTTGCAATACCTATCATCACAAAATTCGTCCAAAATATAAATTATGTTTTAATATTTTATGAAAAGTAAAATTTTGAGAATCATATTTTTTTTCAATAAAGTATACTTAATTAAAAAAGTAAATAGTATTGTTTTACAAAGCGCATAATTAAAAATTAATTAAAATCCTAATTTAATGCTTCTAGCTCTCAGGGTCAGAAGCATCCTCGTCTGCCGGATGCGCTGCTCCCCGTAAGAGACACGCTCCTCAAGTAGCTTTGGATAAGTTTCCTGAAAATAATTAGATAAAATTTATTAATCAACAAATAATAAAATATATTAGTAAATAACTAAAATAGATTTGTAAAAATTATCAAAGTACTATAAACATGTAGGATTTTTTGTCAAAGCAACAAACCTGAGTAGGAAATCGTGATTCGCCCGGGTTTTTCTTGTCCTCCCAAGCAGAGGGGTCAATATTAGTGCCGTCAAAGCTTGCAGCCTAAAAGAAAACTAAAGCATATGTCAGTTTTGACTACAATAAGCATAAAACATCTCAAATTCACACATAATCCGATTCATTAATCATTTGTCAACTAAAATTTATGGACAAAGGAAGACACATTTGGAAACAATCCACAAACTTTAGACTATAGACAAGTCACAAAATTGAGAAGAAGCCTACATATACATTGAACCATTTACATCTCATATATAATGCCCAACACCAAAACATCAAGTAAGTATATATACACCTATCTTTACAGAGACGCATATATATTGATGCTAATTTTTCCAACTTATATACACCTAACAACCTAAAACAATCTAATTATATGAAGATTGTGGAGTTGTTTGGTAGAGAATAGAGATAAATCTCAAGAAAAAAGAATTAACGCATATATATTAATTACACCAAAAGCAAAAAGCACTACTCAACATCTATATATCTTTTACTTGTTAAATTAGTTTACTTGAATATTTTAAGTAAAGAGTTAACCGAGCTAAATTAATTACTTGAATATTTTAAATTAAGAGTTAACCAAGTTAAATTAATTTATTTGAAGGTTTTAAATTGAGACTTAACTAAGTTAAATTAGTTTACTTGAAGGTTTTAAATTAAGTGTCTACTAAGTTAAATTAGTTTATTTGAAAGATTCAAATTAAGACTTAACTAAGTGATATTAGTTTAGTTGAAGGTTTTAAGTTAAGAGCTAACCAAGTTAAGTTGCTTGAATGTTTTAAGTTAAAAGTTAATATGAATCCTAATCTACAATCATAACAACAACACTCATCCAACCTTACCAATACTATCATTATGCCAATCCACCTCAATATATCAAACATATATATACTAAAATGCAAAAATTACAAGAAATCAATACACCAAATAACTTACTATACCAACAAATCAATGTACCAACAAATCAATATACCAAACAACTCATAATATACAAAAATTGGTAAAAAGAAAATAAATACCTGGAGGCTGACGGCATGGAATATAAAAATCTGTAATAATAAACAAAAATTCACAATAAAAATTTGTAATGAACCCTAAAGCCTAAAGTTCATAATAACATTTTAAAAACTGTAAAAATAAACAAAAATCGTAAAAAAACTATAACATAAATCTATTCGCGGATCAACAAAGGCGGCACTAAGACGGCGGCGGCGAGTCGACGGCGACTGAGACTAAGAGGAGAGGAGAAACAAAAAAGAAAAAGAGAAGAGAAAAAGAAAAAGAGAAAGAGAAAAACATACCATAAACAGCGGCGGCCGGCGAGCACGGGCGGCGGTTGGCGGACGCGGCGGCTCGTGTGGTGGCGGTGTGGAAGAGAAGAGGGGGAGAAGGAAATGGAGGAGGGAGAAATGTAGAGAGAAAAAAAAAAAAAAAAGAAGAGGTGGACCGGTCAAATTGGGAAAAGGGAGGGAAGACAGAGAAAGATGATGAGAAGGAAAAGAGAGAGGGAAAATGAAAAATTATGGAGAATATTTTCCGACTGAATTTCCGACGGATTTTCGTTCCAAAACAGTCGGAAAATATTTTTTTTAATTTATTTAAAAAAAGCAATAAAAATCAAAATAATTATATTTAGGACCCCTAATAATTCATCATTAAATAATAAATTGTTATTACAACGCAATTGAATATAATATAAAAATAATAATTGTTTTTTCATGTTTACAAAACAAGAATATGAAAATTAAATGTTACAACTTACAAGTATGTTGTTATGATCAACCATCGTTACAGTACATAATTCAATCGAACCATCCGATTTGAAATCCAACCGTTAGATACAATCATCTAGATCCCATATTGCTTTTCTTTAAGTTTCACATAAATCCGGCTTGCCGAAGCAGATATATCATATTTAAAAAATTATGTTACTTTTTTAGGATGAATACGGAGAATATTTTCCGACTGAGTTTCTGACAGATTTTCGACGCAACTTGTGAATCAGTTCCAATTTCGTTCCAAAAGAGTCGGAAAATATTTTTTTAATTTATTTCAAAAAACCAATAAAAATAAAAATAATTATGTTTAGGACCCCTAATAATTCATCATTAAATAATAAATTGTTATTACAACGGAATTGAATAGAATATCAAAAATAATAATTTTTTTTTCATATTTACAAAACAAGAATATGAAAATTAAATGTTAGAACCTACAAGTATGTTGTTATGATCAACCATCGTTACACTACATAATTCAATCGAACCATCCGATTTGAAATCCAACTGTTAGATGCAATCATCTAGATCCCATATTGGTATTTTTTAAGTTTCACATCAATCCGGCTTGCCAATGTAGATATATCGTATCTGAAAAATTATATTACTTTTCTAGGATGAATACGGAGGACATTTTTCGACTAAGTTTCTGACTGATTTTCGGCAAAACTTGTGACTCCATTCCAATTTCGTTACAAAACAATCGGAAAATACTTTTTTAATTTATTTCCAAAAATTAAAAAAATTCAAAATAATTATAGAATTTCCGAGCATCATAATCCGTTGGAATAAGCATCCCAAATATAACATTTAGGGACGAAAGTTGCGACGACAAGTCGTCGAAATTTCTTTTGGAGTCTTACCGTCGCAAAAACAATTAAACTGTGACAAACTCCGTCGGAACTCTCCGACGGTTTATGTGTCGTCGGAAAAAATGGTCGCAAAACTCAAAAGATATATTTTTCCGACTGAATTTGCGACGATTAGCGACAGAAGTACTTTCGCTTCCTAATTTCCGATAGAATGCGAGGACATGTTATATTGTCCGACGGATTGTGCAATATTTTCGTCTATGAAAGAATTCCGTCGGAAAAAAATAAAATACGTTACAAAATCGTCGGAAGTTGGGAGGGATTTTGCGACCAATATGAATCGTCAGAAATTTCCGTCCCAATAAAATGATTTTTTTGTAGTGGAAGCTCAACTGTTATTGGCTTTGGGGTGTTCTTTTATGTGCCTTAAGGAAGTTTGACTATTGTTTGGTTCGAGACGTTCTATTATGCACGCAAGGAAGCTTGAGTGTTATTGGCTTCGGAGCGTCCTTTGTGTACTTCAAGAACACTAGTACGAATTAAGTAAAAAGTTGAGATTATTACTCCCTATTTGGGAGCGTATTTGTTGCTATGAACATTCTACATAACATGTATTTTTTTTTTTTTTTGCTTTTTAATAATTTTAAATTATTATATTATCATGCATAGACAAACGCGTATTAGCTCAGTTATTTGGAGCGTCAAGCTAATAATGCCAAGTGCTCCAGTATGGCTTTTTGTAAATCTAACTACAAAAAAAAGAGCTGCAACAAGAGATATGTCACTGGACACAAGCAAGAGAGCCGGGGCAATCTCCATACCATCTTCCCCTCAAACCAATTTTTTTTTTTTATTACGTGTGGTCCTGCCATGTCAGTTCACCCATCATGACAAAATTCATTTATACAATTATATTAACCTCCTAACAAAAATAGCAACAAAGTTACAAGACACAATGGCATCTTCAATTCGATGACCAAACTCGAATGGCCCTTAGCAGCAAGCAAACTAAAAGCAAGGAACTGCCCTCCATGGGATAGGATACCCCAGCTTTCTTGTATAGTCATGTTATTACTTTAAATATATTATTATAGATGAGGGCTTCACAATAAAGAAATGCTAACGTCGCATATAGATCATAATACAATATTCAACTAACAATAAACCGACTCTTAATTTAATTAATGATAAATAATAGGAAAGTAATCTACAAAATGTAATGCATAATTGAAATGATTGCCTGGCAACATAGAAACTTATCTGAAGTCAAGAAAACAATCTTTATGGCAGAATTGAGTCAGAAATATCATGAAATTTGATGTTTGCAAGTCAATTATTTTGGCTCAAACATAGCTTGATTAGTTTATCTACGGGTATCAAAATACTTGCAAGTCAATTCTTTAGTTCACACAAAACTCTATTTATGCATTACCTCGCATTTCAATCTAAATATATATAGGAGATCATAAAATGACTGATATCAAGAGGTCTTGATGTTGCTTCTCAAACTCAAGATATATACTATATCATAAGATGGTTCATATTAAGATTTTTGGTGTCACATCTCATTCTAAAGATATATACTACATCATATGATTTCATTTTTCATTCCAAAAATTTTAGATTCCGAATTACTAATGAGAGAAAATCTTGGATTTCTTAATAGCTTAATTTAGAGTACCAATCAGATATTCTAACATATAACTTAATAAATAATTGTCATTACTTAGGAATTAAGTAATCATCCTGGAGCCAACGAGTCTAGCTCAATTGGCAAAATTGAGCCCCATGATCTTAAAGATCATGAGTTCGAACCCCACCAAGTACGTGGGATGTTATCTACTGTATAGCAGGAGTTGGTCTACTGCATAGTAAGAGTTATTGTCTACTGTAATAGTAGGTTTTATTGAGCAGGATATAATTATTATAATAGTCTATTAGATGTTCCTGTCAACAGGAATGATTGTACTTGTAATCGATTTATTTCAATAGTTGTGCATGGCCTAAAATGTATTATTGGCAGAGTATTTTAGAGAGTTAAAAGATCAACTTGAGTTAAAGAAATCAGAGGTTAGAAATTCAGAAATTAAAGTAGCTAACTGAATTACCAATCTATGTAAATTTATGGAGTGATAATTTGTACCTCGTGTATGGTCGATGCTTCATAAGATGATAATCTTATACTTTTTGTGGGGATCTTGTATCATATTTTTCAAACTAAAATCTTGTGATTCCCACATACGCCGCCAAATTGATGGTACAAAAATCATGGGGGTGTACTTTAGTATAATTCCCCCAGGATATAATATTAGTCTCTCTTTTTTCTCTTCTCCACACCTCCACCTTCTCCCTCCTCACTAATGAATGGGGTATTTATATTTATGTAATCTTATGCTAATTACGATAGGTAAGGGTAAACGCTACGTTATTCATTACCTACCCCCTATTATAGGGCTAGATGAATTGGCCAATGCCATTTCTATAATTAGCTAAACTCGCATTGATTTGGTAAGTCAGTATTTTTTTTTTTTCTTCAACTGCTTTCTTAAGCACCTTCCTTTTCAAGAATGACAACTTTTCCTTTTCTAGGTTGGTTTTTTGCTCCATCAAACAATATATTTTATTTGTATGTATTAAAAAAAATTCACATACACAATTTATATTTGAGGTAAACATGTTACAATATTAATCTTCGTTTAGCAGTATATTCTGTGGACTAAAAAAGTATATTCTGGCAAATGCTAAGACAAATTTCAATGGATGTGCCACCTCCACTTCCTTGGTTGGTTCAAGATTCAAGAATATATATATATATATATATATATATATATATATATTGAAGAAAGAATTTTAATTTTATTCATTCGACTAAATTTTGAAATGTAGTAGGCTTGAATATGTGACACGTGGCATGTTGGCAAAAAGATTTAAGAAACTTTTGTTCTAAATTCATTAAATTTGTAGACAAGTAAAATTCTATACCTAATTGAATGATGATAAGTGCAAAATAATGCATTAATTATCAATTTTATTTTTTTCTATTTATACTTTAAAATTTACTAAATTAATTTCAAGTGAAAATACCAATTCAATTGATATTTTAATACATATTTTGACATCAAATCAAAGGTCTACAGGAGTTTAAATGAGGTGTTTCAGCCAGTCAAATCATACTTTGCAGTCAAAGATTCAAGTCAATCAGACGGCGTGACGTGAAGCAACTGCATGTACTCTCCAATCAAATCAAAACAAATAATTTAATATTTATCTAATCTTTAGAAATTATAAATATTAAAGAGATAATATCAAATTGACCAATTATGTCTTGCCAAATATAATGTATTTATCTCTTTAAATTAAATTATAAATAGATAATACAAAATATATTCAAGTACATCACAATTCTATGTCTTGACATCTATATATAAGGTCTTTAAAGCTCATTCAAGGACACAATTGAACATACAAGTGAATACACAAGCAAGAGAGCATTCAAGAAGTCTCAAAATCCTCTTCAATGCAATGAAGAAAGATCTGCGGCGTTCAAGGCAAGAATAAAGTTGTTCGTATTGAAATAATCCAAATTCAACATTTTATTCAAGAACAAGTCAAAACAATCAAAGGATTAAAATATCGAATAAATTCAATATTATTTGAAGACTGAAATCAACGTCGAATGAGATTAAAACGTCAAGTTCTACCTCCGAAGTTGCCAAATCAAGGATCACGTTCTTAAAAAGAGAATCAGAGGATTAAATAGAGATTGTACCTATTTTTATCTATCAGATTGATGTGTTAGGATAATTAAACTGCAGGAAGTGACTAAAAATTAGAATAGTTGTCCACGTTGCCATAGAATGTATTTAACAACTGAAAGGTGAATGAAAAAGACAACTTTTGCCCTACAGTAACGAATTCTCTTCTCTTCCTTATTCTAGAGCCGCCCTACTCGAACTAGGTAAATCTTCCTCAAATACTACTATTATCATTGATGTTTTCAACCTCATTTCGTACCTCCCAAATCAACACAAGGCCTTGAGTAGGATATTCTTTCCCTTTTCAAGCGTTAGTCTGAAATCCAGACTTCCCTCAAACAACGCCATGAATACTTGGTTGTTGTCGTGTCCTACCTTCAACAACAATTTTCTACCTCTTCCTCCAACCAGCCTCTATCCGGCGTTTTGCCCCTCCTTCCTCAACCTCCTCCACCCCCATGTCCCTCTCCCTACTCCCTACCAAGCCCCATAAACTCCATATGCAACCTTTCGATGAATCGGAACCTCTCGACTAGCTTTTTCAAATCAAATAGAACTTCACTTTTTATCAAGTCCCCCTTGATCAACGACTGGACATAGTTTCCTTCTACATGAAAGGAGAGGTTTTAAATAGGTTCCAATGGATGTTTAACAATAGAAACTCTCATCATGGACTCTTTCATTTAGGTGTTTGCGTTGCATTTTTCGGGGCTTCAATATTGAGAATCATCAAGCCACCATCTTAAACTTAGATAACGGGGATTAGTCACTGACTTCCAAGCTAAATTTGAGCGCATTTGTAATAAGGTCGTAAGTCTTTCTCCGGAGTGCACACTAAATTGTTGCATCTCTGAATCAGAAATTCAGTAGGAGTTGGCAATTTTTCAACCTTCAGCGATCAACCAGGCCATCAACTAATCCCACCATGGCGCTCCATCAGCCAATCCCACCTTAGCGCTCCTGTTTGTCCTGCTCCTCGTAACCTGACACCGTGCCGGTTTTCCCCTGTTAAAATGTTGGATTATTGCTTTAGGGGCTGTGTTTCAATTATGGTGAAAAATTTGGCCCGACACCCATGTAAGCCAAAGTAATTCCTCCTCTTATTACCGACTGAGGATGAACCTTGTCTTGCACTCGACAGCTCTAAATCACTTCCTTCCTTGGAATCTCTTCCCTATTGCCTACTCGCGTACTTCATTCTAACTTCGACCCCAAACACATACATTTTTAGTTGTTCCCTGATGCCTTGAAAAAATTTTCCTCACCTCACACACTGTGTCTTCAGAACTTTAGTTTGGAGAATTCTGTTTGTATTTTACTGGATTTAGGCAACTCCCACAATATCTTACAACCTTGGGTGGCTACTTTTATTGGTCTTCAGGTAACTCCCATTGTTTCCTTTCCTAATTTGATCGGTAACAGTGATACTATACACTGCTCTAGACTTTGGTTCGTCGTCCCCATCAATATACCATCCCATTGTTTCGTTGTACAGTTCTAAATTTTAACTATCCATGGGGTTGATGCTGTCCTCAGGGTTCATTGGTTGCGTACCCTCGGCCTATTTCTCTCCAACTACACTATCCTTTTCCATACATTTCTATCATACCAACACTTTTGTCACCTTAACCAGTAAGCATTCATCTTCCCTATAATTCTTTTTCTTTTCTCAATTTCGTCATGACTCCAACCACCACAATATTGCCTCAATTTACACTATTTTCTTTCTACATTCCCCACAAACTGACCCCTTTGTCTCCACTTCTCTTCTGCCGGACTTGCTTGTGCTTATCAAGAAGTTTCACCCGATCTTCGCCAGCGATATCATCATATGCACTTGTCACCAAATTACACTCCAGTTAACATCAAGTCATATAGATGTCCACAGTGCCAAAAAGGAGGCTATGACAAAAATGATTACCGATTTTTGCGAGATGGCATTATTAAGCCCAACACCAACCCATTTTCTTCACATATTTTGTTCGTCAAAATAATGATGGATTTTGACATTTTTGCGTTGACTATCGTGCCCTCAATGCAATCATAATGCCCGTCCATTTTTTTAATCCCCACTATCGAGGAACTCTTGGATGAACAGTGGGAGCTTCGGTCTTTTCAAAGTTCGATTTACATTCCGGGTATCACCAAATTCTCTTAGCTCCAGATGACACCTTTATGACTGTAGTCCAAACGATGGATGGTCATTTTTTTCGTGATGCCTTTTAGCCTCTCGAACGCTCCTACCACCTTTTAGGTTGTTATGAATGAATTATTCTGCCATTTTCTATGCTCCTTTGTGTTGGTGTTTTTTGATGATATGCTTGTTTATAGTGTAGACTGGCGTTCCCATTTGCAACATTAAACCTCCTATCCACCCACCACTTTTATACAAAGTACTCCAAGTGTTTATTTGGGGTTATATCGGTGACATATTTGGGCATATCACTTCGGTAATGAGAGTCGAATCAGATATTTCTAAATTAGCATCCATCACTAATTAGACCCTTCCACAGTCAGTGTCGGAGCTTCGCGGCTTCCTTCATCTTAAAGGTTACTATCAGTGATTCTTGCGCCATTATGCTGCCATTGCAACCGCCATTACGAACCTCCTCTAATCCTCTACCCTTGTTTGTTCCTTGATGGCATTGGTCGCTTTTTAGGAGCTCAAGACTACCATGTCTACTCTTTCGGTCCTCACTCTACTGCACTTTTTACAACTTTTTGATATCACCACGGACGCTTCACGGTCGTTGTCAGGGCAGTTCTCTCTCAGAATCGCCACCCAATCACATTCTTTAGTAAGAAGATATCAGGACGAATGCAATCTGCTTTCGCTTATGGTAGGGAGATGTTCGTCATTAGTTGTTCATAAATGGCAACATTACCTATTAGGTAGACGGTTTTGTGTTTACATTGATCAGTGCAATCTCCAGGGGCTACTAACCCAAACCATTCAGATGTAGTCCTATAATAAATGGTTAACCAAACTTTTCGGTTTTGAGTTGTACATCATTTACACTCTTGTCAAGAACTACTTAGTGGCCGACTGTTCTCTCTTGCCACTCGAATTCTGGATTATATCCATTCACACCATCTCCACCTATGCTCATGTCTTCCTTGACCACCCAGTCAATATATCCCTCGTCTCTTACATTACAAGAAACAAATGCTCACAACTCACATTTCCTCCACAGTCTGGATTGGTTTATTATTCATACTAGACCACTGACACGCCAATCTCTCCTTCAGGAACTGTACTCCACCCCTTAAGGGGGGTATTCCAGTACTCGTGTCATCCTCGTGAGGTTGACAACATCTTCCTACTAGTCTACCTTCCTTCCGTTGTTAAGTCCTTCGTCCCCCAATTCCCCATTGCCAAAAAACTAAATATCTCATCAGAAACCATTTCGAGCACTTCAAACGTTATCTATTCCTAACCAAATTTGGGAAAACTTTAATATGGATTTCACAACTAACTTTATACGTCTAGCAACAAGACGCTAATTTAGGTTTATTGTTGACCATTTTTTTAAGTATACGCATTTCTTGGGATTACCAACTAAGTTCATAGCTCTGTCTCACCCTTCGATTTTTGCCACTGTGATTTTCACCTGCATGGGATGCCTAAATCATTTGTCAGCAATCTAAACCGGTTTTTCCTTAGTCATTTCTGGCAGGAACTATTCCGCATTAGTGGTATAACTCTTAAATTTAGTAATGCTTATCATTCAGAAATTGAGGGTAAAAAAATGTATCTTCGATGCTTCGTGCTGAAGAACCTTGGCATTAGCTTCGATATTTGCACTTGGCGGAGCACTGGTACAATACAACCCTCCACTCATCAACTAAGATGACCCAATTTAAAGTAGTTTATGGGCGGCTGCCGCAGCCTATCACTGATTATGTGCTAGACGGATCAACCGTGGCCACCTTTGATGAATCCCTACGCCACTGGTAGATGATCATCTCCATTCTAAAACAGAATATACTACGTGTCTGCCACCCTATGCAACAGCAAGCCGCCCTCCATCGGCAGCATTACGCCTTCACAATCGATGACTAGGTTTATTTGAAGCTTTGACCGTATCACCAACTCTTCATTGCCCTTCGACCTTCACATAAACTTAGCTATCATTAATTTGGACCATTTCTCATCCCTCATTGTATCGAAAAAGTGGCCTTTGAACTTGAACTTCTATCAAGATCCCGCATTCACCCCTTTTTCCACATTTCGCTGCTCAAGCCGCACCACGATGAATCACCTACCACTGTCCGTCCTCTGCCGGACGACACTAACCTCACCATGTTGAATTTTTCGCCACACTACCTTTTGGGCTGTTGGAAGATCAACACGATAGAGGGACACCAAGATCAGCTGTTGGTGCACTGGAATCACAGCCTGAATCTTAAGCAACTTGGATAGTAGTAATGGATTTTGACTCAGTCTTTCCATCCTTTGACGTTGAGGATAAGGTCCTCCTAGATGGGCTAGGCAGTGATACAAACCAAGTTGCAACTGGGCCTGAAGAACAATAGGTTATAGCTGGTCTAAATTTAGAGCGGCGTAAAAGAATCATCCACAAGCCTGCCAAGTTATATAACTACCATTATTAGTAGGAATTGGGAATATATATGGCCCAACGGATTATATTAGGCCAAGCTGCTAGTTAGGATAATTAAACTGCTGGAAATGACTAAAAATTAGGATAGTTGTCCACATTGTCATTGAATGTACTTAACAACTAAAAAGGTAAATGAAAAAAGGCAACTTTTGCCCTACAATAACAAATTCTCTTCTCTCTCTTATTCTGGAGCTGCACCTGCTTGAACTAGATAAATATTTCTCGCATAGTGCTGCTATGACACCCATCCTTAAAGAACCCAACCTCTCTCTTTGGGATTTCTGTTGGTACTCCTCTCTTCCCCAAATCATTGGAGAAGTTGGACTCTTCCTTTTTCTCCCCTCAACTGGTCTACACTTTAGCAACACCTCTCTAAAACCTATAACCAAGAATGCTCCACTTAATCCCTCCCTTCCTTACTTGTTCAACATCAACCTTCCATCAATTACCATCTTCCCTACACATAAACAGTTCAAATAGAACATAACCCCATCTTATTCAAATTATCCGCAACAAGACTTTTCGAATCTTCTTTATTATCATGACTGGGCTCTCCATTTTGCTTGGTGCTAATTTTAAACATACCATTTGGAGAAGTTGGACCCACTATACCTACACTTCTAGTGCTCTGAAACAATTTCCCACCACACTTCCCTCCATGTACTTCACCAACTCTCACCCTCAGCTCCTCCTGCCCCACGGAAAACTACCGCGTATGATCGACATGGTTCAACTTGGTTTTGTGAAGATTATGATTAAAAAGAGAGAGAGAGAAAGAAAAAAAAGAAATTAAAGAAAAAGAGAGGAAATAATCATGGAAAAAAACACAAGCAACCCCTTTGATATTGCAAATAAGCAAATTATCTCTTTATGAAAAAATTAACAATTTATCTTCCTGTGTTTTTTAAAAATACAACATTTATCGTTCTGTATTTTTAAATTGAAACAATTCATCTCCTTATCCCTTTGTATTTTTTAAAATGAAACAATTTACCTCCCCATCTTGCTTTATTTTAAAAAAATACAAAAGGATAAATTACTACTTTTTCATAAATAAATAATTTACACATTTACAATATCATAAAGATTAAATTTTATTTAACCCCATAGTCGTGGCTGAAAAAGTATTGGACAAAGGAAAAATCAAAAGAGAAGAAAAAGAAAAGAAATGCATTGAAGCAGCGTACTAAAAAATGCACCATCTCCCATGACTATTTCATGGTTTGGATTTGTCGCAGGCTGGGCTTTGACTCGAGAGTATTGGGTCATTTTGGGGCATACCATTTGGCTGTGGGCTGGATTGGTTGAAGGAGGGGTTGGCTACATTTTAATTCCCTCTTATCTTTGGTTGGTCTTCTAATTTAGGCTGTGGCCCTCACTATCTGTTTTTGTTAAGGTACTGTCCGGCATGTCAACTAGTTAAAGGAAAAAAATTGGGTAAAATCCATATTTCCCCCTTGTGATACTTCAAATGTTCAAATAAGTCCCTGTGATAAAAAAAATACTATATACCCTCCTGTAAAATTTAAAAAGGTGCATATTACCCCCTGTAAAATTCATGTTCCCGAAATTGTGACTAAATATGTATATTTTGCCCTTAAATGATCAAACCACTACTGTATTTAAATTATACATATTTTAAAATATATATAAAGAAAATATAATTTAGTTATATGTATATATATAGAGAGAAACCTAAAAAAAATAAAACGGAAAAATGGAGATTATTCACCAACGGACGAGAGATTGGCGGTGGGTATGGTGTCAAAATGATCGTTGTCGGAAGGGCTTTCCAACGGTGGAAAGCACACGTCAAGAGGTCGATGGATGTCGGAGAAAAAAGCGATAGAAAATTGGGGGCGCGGGTTAGGGGCCAATATATACCTTTTTAAATTTTACAGGGGTTATATGATATTTTTTTTATCACATGAGCTTTTTTGAACATTTTGGGTATCACAAGGGGGTAATATGTATTTTACCCGAAATAAATTAGGCAGCACGTTGTAATACGCTTATAATAGACAGTCTTTTTTTGCATTAATGAAATTACCAAGGTATTTTTCATTCGATATTTGTCTATTTAATTTATATACATAAAGATGGAGGTCCCTAGTGTAATATCAATACACTTCTATATATCATTGAGGGATGAATTGATAAATATTTAAAAAAAATTATGTTAAGTAATAAATAAAGTATATGTTGAAATTTGTATGTATTAAAAGTGTAAGAGATTAAATTGGAGCTTTTATATAATTTTTGAGGTTAAATTACTAAGGTTTAAAAAATAAGGGATCAATTTGTAATTATATAAAAGTAATCCAATTGAAAAAAAATAGGAAAACGAAGAAGACAAAAGAAATGGTTTAGTGAAGGCACATGTGTTGCCCTACAATGAGAGAGTTGTATCACCCTTTAATATATATATATATATATATATATATATATATATATATATATATATATACAATGTTGCCTTGGTTAGAAATCAAATAGAGAGGTGGTGGAGTTTTCTTGTTTTGTTCTATAAAATCTGTTACCGGTTAATTATGTTTAATGATTCATTGTAGTTAATCTATTGATTTTGCATTAAACTAATATTACTTAAGTATTAGTAATAATGAATAATTTGTATATTTATATTATTTGATTAGTAAATTTATTCAATGCAACTTCTACAATTTAATTAGTGTTTAATAAAAAAATATATGAGTTTGGTCATTTATAAATTAAACTACTTAATAATAGCATGTGTTATTGTTATAATTGATTTATTGTTAATCAAATACCTTTTTTTTTTAAAAAAAATCACCTAGAGGTGGGGAGCTTTTTGGAATTCACAGTCCGTCTATATTAAAAATTGCGCAAAAATGATTACAGCGGAGAGAGCTATCTCCCTAGAATTTTTAAAATGAATCAAGTACTTAACTATGTGTGAAGGTGTTCAATTAATTGCTATAATAGTGAGAGATTCATGAAAATTTTATAGAAATATTTTAAAATTATATTTCAAAAATATTACGCTTATTTAAAGAGTATATGATTTTTGAGATAAATATAAAGTGAATCTAGTGATGTTGTCAAGAACGCATTTATAAGAATAATAGGTGTTTGATAAAATAAATAGTTTTGAGTTAAGGAACAATTATATATATACACAGAGAGACTTGGGAAGCTTGGGATGTCAAGTTATTAGAAGAAAATGGAACAGAGATTTAAATTTCAGATGAAATATTAACATTGGTGAAAAATGTATGAATGTTATTTAGGGATAATTACACTTTCATTCTTTAAGGCTTAGTGTAATTACAAATAAATCCCCTGTGATTTGAGAAATTACATCTAGCACCCCTGAGATTTGTTTCCGTCTAACAAATTAGTCCCTCCATTAGTTAAAATTTAACGAATCCGCCGACATTAGCAAAAAAATAAAATAAAATAATATCTATATCTAGCCCCAATTGACTTATTACTGACTTATTGTAGGTCCAATAAATCTTTTTATGATCAAATTATCCTTATACGTCTCACGCGTTAATACATATGAGGAGATATATTTTCACCATTATAAGGATAATTTAGTTTGGAAAAAAAATTGTTTGACCTACAATAAATCAGTAATAAGTAAATTGAGGGCATATATCAATTTTCATTCAGCTTTTCTATTAATATTAGAAAATTTAGTGAATTTTGACTAATGGAGGGACTAATTTGTTAGACGAAAGCAAACTTCAGGGGTGCTAGATGTAATTTCCCAAACCACATAGGGTTTACGTGTAATTACACAAAATTTCAGAAGATGGGAGTGCAATTATCCCTATTATTTAATGTCTTATTAGAATTTGTGACATTCTTGATATATTAGTTATGCTCATTGTAACTTATTATAGGATACGAGGATAAAATAGAGGATCAAGCAACTTTTTCTGCTAACTCAAACCTTCAAAATTTGAGGTAAATATAATTAATTAGATTTATATAAATAAATATATTTGTATACTTGATTATAATTATTGGTAACTTGTCTAGATTGCGATTTTGTTGTTATGCGCTTAAGTATATGTGTTTATGGTGTAAAAAAGACGAATGAATGATTACGTTCTACTATATTTGATTGGTGATTGAAGCTCCATGATGAATTTATTTTATATTGAAAAAAGAGATGATTTACATAACTGAAGGCATATTAAATAATTTATGATGGTGTGAATGATGACGATAATGAGGACAATGTGATTGATGATGTGATAAGTAATATGAAATTTTTTTGATTATATAGCTAGATACTATGGGTGCATTGGGTAGTGAGGATTATCCTATTCTGATAGCTATACATTGGGGTGGTGTGTTGACGGGTATCATGTGTTGTATATTATATGACATTGATTGAGATTATGATGTTTGACAAAACTATTAACTGATGCAATTCGATTAGGTAAGTAGAGCCATAAGAAAATAACAATATTTTAAAAATATTGTACTGTGGATGGATGTATGGTTGTTGGTATTGGCTACTTTATGAATTTATTGTTATTAAATAACAAATACATGTTGGTTGGTGTCATTGGCTCAATCATTTGCTATTTATTTTCAACAGATAATCCACAATGACTAGCCGATTTAAAGCATAAGTCAATTATCAGCATTACTAGGTAGGTCAGTAATAATATCTTTAGTTGGAAACTCTAGTTTTATGATTTTAGTAAATTTGTATTTTATGTTTTGTAATCACTAGAACTGCACTTTTCTCCTATTCATTATTTATAATTGCATGGAGTACTAAATACCAAATTTTAAAATGTGTTTACATTTCTGATGTCTATGTAATATATTGGTAAAGATAGAGTTGATCTTAGCGGGATAAATATGAATTTATTATGAGATGTAATGTATTTATGGAGAGGATGCTACACGTAGGCAATCTAAGGCTATGGTCCATGGTTGCATGTTTCATAGTAATCATGTATGCTTCCAAGCTCTTAGATTTAAAAGTTACAAGCCAAAGGATCAATTGGATCACTGATCCTGTGGATGCTTGCTCACACGAAACACACCCTTTTTAAGGGAACGTCTCCTTTCATGAATATTGGTATGGAGACACTGATATATGTGTGAGGGTGCTTGTTGAGAATGAAAGCACCGAACAGTTACATAGGATATTCTTTGTTAGAGTGACAATATCGAATTTAGAATTTTTCGATACGACAGTGCAAGACTAGCCCTTATGACTTGAGGCATCGCAGGGACCTTCTATTAGGTCCATTGTACTTTAATTTATTTCATAATCAGCTAAGTGATCATAACGAGGATATTTTGGTTACAAATTCATCTAATATGAAGGTCCCAAGATGCACCGTTGGTCGAGTTGGGCTAGCTCAGTCCAGGATTGAATTGAACCAATAAAAAATAGGTTAGATTAACCCAGGCCCACTTGAAATTGGGCCGATCCCGGATTGGTCCTAGGTTTCAATACATAGGACCAACTTAGCCCAGTGGCCCAGAACCACCTAGTCCTAAGTTAGGCCTGGGTTAGGTCTGCTGGGCCATTTTTTTTTATAATAATAATGAATGACATATAAGTTTCATTTTATTCTCCTAAACTAACTATTCTAATAGCTTTTTTTTTTTTTAATACTTTTGGAAATCTAAAACTTATTATCATTATTGTTATATTTCTAAATATTTGTACTTTAATTGATTAATATTTTTTTATTTTTTTCAAAATTTATTATAAATTCTTTTTTAATTTATTATCATCTAAGTTCATTATATAATCTTAAATATTATTTCATTTAGTTATTATTTTTTATCTGATTTAATTTATTATTTATTTTATTTTATATTACTACCATAAATTTAAGTCATTGTTAAAAAAAAACTTCTATTTCATTAAAAAAAAGAACCACTAGAAAAAAATAATTTTCCACTGTGGTCAATTACTATAGCCAAAAGAAAAAAATTATGGCAAATACGAATTAACACGGCTTCGCAACAGTCATTAGCTGATGTTTCGGCAAGTGTGGCTGAAACATTAGTCATGGCAAAATCCATGATAAATGTTTTGGCTATGGCTAGAAACCTGGTGAATATGAATAAAACGTGGTAAAAATTTAATATTTTGCTTTGGATTTTGTTTAACCGTGGTTAATAGTAGTGATTTGCCATGATTTTTAAGCTGTTGTCATTTATAGTATAGCGAATACTCAATTTTTTTTTTTTTTTATTTTTTGTAGTGAATAGGTACATTTGGGCTTGATTTGGGCTTAGTCTGGTCCTGGTCCGAACCTTAACTGGGCCGATTTATAAGCTGGACTTAGGGTTATAAATGGATCTGATTGGGGCCTTTTTAAAGACCCAAGACCACCCCAGGATCGGCCATGAATAGTAGTGGGCTGATCTTGGCTGGGTTTTTTGGGCTAGTCCGTGCCAGTCTGAGCCAACTTGGCCCACTGTGCACCTTGATGAAGGTCTATGAGTGGCATGTCAAAGATTCATTAATATAGATCTCCAATGATCTTTACTGTTTCTGATTAATAAAATTCTTGGCCAAGGTACCACAGTAACTAGTCGTGGGAATTTCTAGGATGGCTGCTCTTTATCAAGATAAGCATTACCAAAAAAAAGTTGAAATCTTAAAAAAATTTCTATCAAATATCAAATAACTCATCATTTTGTGTAAAAAAAAAAGGCACCCTTATAATTTATACTCCAATTACACAAATTAGTTTATTTTACCCTCTGGGATTATCCCTTCTTTATTAACATAAATGATTTTATTTCTTGAAATTAATTATGTACCTTCAAAAACTATCTCTTACATATATCAATATTAGATACCAATACTGAGATTAAAACTTAACATTGAAAATTTAAAACTACATAAGCTTTCACTTTTTTTAGTTCTAACATAAAATCACACACGCTAATGGGGTGTATCATCCCAAATAAAAAAAATAGATGAAAATACCCCTGAAATAAGGGTAAAACACATAAAAACCCACACGATCCGTGTGTTTTTGTTTGGGGCGGGTTAGCATCCGACCCGACGTAAGGATCCAATGCTTAAACAATAGTTCTTCCAACACTTTAGAAAGTGAGATGACGCCACATGAACCAGCTATGCACGGACATTTGGGCCTGTAAATACCACTGTTCACATGCCCATTTATGGTAAGACACATTTATTCCAATTTCGACCATATTTACTACTTTAGATCGTTTGCGACCATCTCAAATCTCATTTTTACGTAAACATAAGAGGGTTTTAATTTGGGACCTCCCTGCTAGTCTAACGATATACTCTTTTCTCAGGAACCACATTTTTGGGTGATTAGTACAAGCTCGACCTGAAAAAACCATAAGGAGTTGCTTCCATTTACAACTCGGATCACACGCGCGCGCGCACATATATATATATATATATATATATATATGAAAACATCTTGTCAACTTCATAATACAAATGTATAAAATAAAATCCAAACTCTCAGAACATTTATATAATGAACGGCGTGATAGATTCGTTCAATGAAGCGGGTTGGAAAAGAAACTTAGAACAATGAATTATTATTATTAAATAATAGAAGTATATGAGTGAAAGGAATGACCAAAAATAAAATAAAAGTTGCTGATTCCATTCATTTTGGCGTTGACATTAATGTGATCATTATAATTCTAAAAATTAAATAAACGTTAATTTATATTCTGATGCTGATATATATGCTGATGCAATCAAACAGTTTTTCTGTTTATTGTTTTATGTACATGTCAATTTGTAGACCGTACGAATTAATTACACCTCACGTTACCAAAATTGACCATAATATTTTCATTTGAGATCGATATTTGTTTATGCTCTTCTGACATTTGTCAATAACTACAAATTTATTATATAACTAAAATTATCTCAATTAAACTTATTAATTATTATCTCATATAACTAAAGATTACTATATATATATATATATATATATATATATATAATATTTTAGTAAAATGATTCCTGAAAAGGATCATTAGACTTAAGTGATAAGATATAGGTATGTTTATGTGCGTGTATATATATAAAGTTGGTAATAAAATTGTAGAAGATAATTTAAGAATATTACATGCAATAAATCTCTCGAAATTATAACTAATTATGCTAAACCCCCACCCCCCTTGTTTTAATAAATTCGGAGAAACACCTTTATATTGTGTTTTAAATTATTGTGGTCAAATTAACTTTTTTTTGAGTGATTTTTAATTTTTCATTTCCATCCCTCTTAAAAGAAATTTCATTTTATTCGTAAATATATTTAATTAAGTATCAAAATTAAAAAAAAATAGAAAAATGATATTAAAAATTACAATATAAATATTAATGTACTAAAATTCATTTACCAAATTTAAATATCTACATCAATACAAATATTAATTAACTATAACAATCATATTTATTATGTGTTTAATTGTTTATATTAAAACTTAAAATATGTATATGCTAACTATATTTATTATGTATATAAATATTTTAAATCTAATTATTTGTTTAAATATATTTTAATTAATTATATTATTTACTATAGATTATATTTAAATTTAAATAATCATTATACATATTTAATATAAAAATGTCATACTATTTTTGAATTATATTTAAATTTAAAAAATTAAATCAATTTTCTTAATTCTCTGAAATTTTTTCTTGACTTTCTTTTAATTAAGTTAATTAAAAATTTAAATCTTTTCTTTTCTTTTTTAATAATTGGGATCAACAGTGTCACCACCACCCCAGCAGATGTTGTTGCCTCTGATTTTGGTCTGGGCGATATTGTCATCGCTCCAATATGATTTCGATCTGAGCAACATCGTCATCGCCCCAATATGATCTTGATGATGGCAACGTCACCTAAATTGGGGGGCGACGACATCACTGTTGCCCACATCTATGAGAAGTCGTCCCCATCTTGGGGGTAGGGGAGGAGGAAATTTTATTAAATTTATATATGAAAATAATAATATTAATTCTTTTTTATAATATTCATTATAGATATAATATAAATTTAATAATTTGTTAAACTCATGCCTTTAATATTTTTTAAGATCATGGTAGAGATGAATTAATATGATTTGATGGATTTCCACTATCAAAAAAATCAAACGTCTATTAAAATAAAAAATAATATATAATAGAAAGGACATAACGAACATTCGATAAAAAAATAATAATAATAACGCGGTCTGGTGAATTTAACATAGAGGAGTATAAGTGGGGGAAAAATAAAGGTGCAAGTTAGCTACGTTTAAGAAAATAGAGGGAATTTTTGCTTATTTTTGTAATGTAATTATTTTTAATTGAGTAATACAGAAAAATTTATGCTATTTGATCTATTATTCTATGTGAGCAATAAAGAGCACATATCTTTCTGTCGGTTAGACGATATAATTGCTAACAACTATATTTAAGGTGAAAATTACGATGTATACATATATATTTTTATATTTAAATGTTAATTAATAATGAATAAATAATAATCAATGAACCAACTTACGGCAATACCTTTGTCCATTAACAGCTTTCACAAAAGTAGATAATTACATATTGCTTTCAAGACTAAATAAATTAATGATCTCCAAACATATATATATATATATATATATATTATATATATATATATATATATATAAAGGCCAATAAAATTATGAGACCTTATGATTTTAGAGGTCATGGGTTCGAACCCCACAGTATGCATGAGATGTTGTTTCCACTGCATAGTAGGTGTGGTCTACTGTAATAGTGTAGGTGTTGGTTAGATTTGTTTTATTCGATATTGTCGATCAGAATATGATTTTTGTAATAGACTTTTGTGTTTTTGAGGTAAGAGCGATGAAGTATTATTAAGTGAAAATCGGTTACAAATGCAATTATTCGTGTCGACATCAATATATTTAACAAAGACTCTGCTCAAACACTTATTATTTGTTAGACATTGATAATCAATATAAATAATTGTAATCAATTTATTTTAATTAAAAAAAATAGTTCATCGCTCTTACTTAAAAAAAAAATCTTAGACCATGATCATTAAAAAAATCTGATTTATATATATGTAACGTGTATATTTTTTAACGGTTGGAACTGGCCCAAGGATGATTTGACCATTTTTGTTGGAAATTAAGGTACCACCACAACCTAGAACGAACATGGTAATGAACACACTACAAAAAATGCCTCAAATTTTTTTTTTCGAGAGAAACAAAAAATGCCTCAATACTAATGGAAAATTTTAACAGATAATTAAACTCTTATCTATTAAAATTTAATGCAATTACATATAAATTCTCTATAGTGAAAAATTACACTTAGTGCTTCTGATATGTGCTTTCATATAATAAATATGTTTCATTGTTAGTAAAAATTTATTGAATTTGATGATATTGACAAAATAATAGAATAAAAATTGATATTTACCCTCAATTGGTTTATTATTGATTCCAGGTCAAGCAATTTGTTTTCGCCTAAAGTACCCTTATAATGGTGAAGATATACATCCTCATATGCACTAACGCATGAAACTGTATGAGGGTAATTTGGTAATAAAAAGATTTATTTGACCTGCGATAAATCAGTAATAAATCAATCGATGGTAAGTATAGTTTTTTTTTTTCCTTATTAACATCAGTAAATTCGGTGAATTTTGATTAATGGAATAATTTTTTATTAGACGGAAGCACACCTCAAGGGTGCTAGATGTAATTTTTCAAACCACAAAAGGACTATGTGTAATTATACCAAACTTTAGAAAAAAATGAGTAATTATCCCAAAATTCGATGCTAAAATCAACGTCGATATAATTAGCAAGTAAAACTTTCTTTGCTAATTTATATTAGTCAATTTATACTTTAAATAATCTTGTTGCTAAATTCGCTACCAAATAAATTTTCATTGCTAAATTCATTAGCAAATAAATTTCTTGTATTAAATAATAAAGACTAGCAATTAACTAACGCTAATTTTTTCTATTACTATTGAGCTATTTTTTTGTAGCGACACTATAAGAAAAATGAATTATTCCTACATCGTAATAACGCCGGTTTAAAAATCATTGTAAATCCACAACAGTCAAAAAAATCGATACAAAAAATTAAATATTTACCATAGATAATGAACATCTATCATGATTTTAATTATAGTCAAAATATTTGTTACGATTTTTAATCTTAACTAATATTTTGACATCACTCAATCATTGCACGGTTATAATTAATTAATATTTATCACACTTTTACTTACTTTAAATTATATTAATTAGTCATTATAAAATAATATTTCTTTTGCTGAAAACTATCCTTGTCTGTAAATGTTTGGCCTTGATGAGGCCATGGAAGTCGGAAGATGTAATAATGAAGGTGACATTTTTGTCTTATAGGGAGGATTGCCGTTCGGCTATTTGCAGTGGGACAGTGAGAATAGGACAGAGAGAGCATCCAATCAAACTCGGTGGAAGATTATTTGATTTCCTGATCTCTCTGTCTCCTCCGTTGCCAATCGGCCGAAACATACCAATTGCATCAATGTGGAAAGAGGAAATGAATCTTTTTTTAGATCTTTGGACCCATATACTATAGTTATTTTAATCAAGTTTTGAACTATTCAATTACAATAGTGTGGTGGCATATATTTTATATATATATAATGTCATTTACAATACGATCGATATTTTGTTGCATAAAATTTTATTTATTGCAGTATTACATAAGTAATATGGAAATCGTTTCGCTTTATTGATGTTGTTTTGAAATTTATATGTTACTTATGCTTCTCTTTACAATTAATGATAGACGTGTGACAACTCAATATGTATATACGTGTATATATATATACACACGAAAAAATTATTAATTTGGTCCACCTATAGGAGTGGTGGCAATTGAAATCTGGTTGGAACTAATTTTGGAAATTAGCCCTGCAATTTACAAATATTGGCAAATTGAGGTCATAATTTGCTGAAAATTGTAAATTTGGTTGGAATTTGGCATGTGCTCATCACGTGAGTCCCAATTTCGATCAGATTGCAATTTATGGGGGATTTGTCCTTAATGTGCCAATTCTTTTAAATTGCAAGGCTGAATTATCCTTATAGTTACATGACCAAAATTACATAATACACACTAAGGATAGCTGCAATTTGGTTCCACAACTATAAGGAGTGACCATTTTAGTTTTATTAATTCAATTTGCCACTTAAATCTTGCAACTCATACAAAAAAAATGGCACATTAAAGATAAAATCAGCCAAAAATTGCAAATCTAGCCGGATTTCTTCATGTGCGCCTCTCGCGGGCTCCAAATTTCGGCCAAATTTACAATTGCAATAAATTTTGTTCTTAATATGTCATTTTTTTCAATTACAAAACCTAATTATAAATTAAATTTCAACAAAATTAAAATTGTCATCCCCAATAGTAACAAGCACTAGAACAAAAACTGACTATTGTCTACAATTTTTAATAGCTATGGACTAAAAATTATGGTAAATAAGTTTTACTAACAACGATTAAATAAAATCGTTGCAAAAATATAAATTTTTCATTAAGAAAAAATTATTTGACATGGGTAAGAGCCATGGTAAAAGAATTTGTCATGGGTTTTAGCCATGGTAAATGTTTTAGCCACTGTAAATACTATGGCAACAACTATTGCATGGCCGTGGTAAATAACTATTTGCTACGATTTTTTTATTTTTAACCATGACAATTAGCCATAATTAAATATTGCATTTTTTTGTAGTGAAGACTAGAATAACATTTCTCCGTATATGTATACTAGCGTGGAACCCGTTCTATGCACAATTATATTATTTTTTTTATTTTTTTAAATTAAATAAATCTTTCCCCACCCCCTTTCTAGGAGCTTTATATATGCCATTAAACACTATTTTAGGGAAATTCCAGTGGGATTCTATTGTTATAATTAAAGCTCAAGTCAAACACAATAAACATATATTTTATTACTATTGTACAGTACCAATTAGCTTTGTTTTTTTTTTGTTTTTCAGTCTTGTTTACTAGGTCAAAAACGTGTATATGTATATATATATAATATGGCGTATATTCCAAGGGAACTCTTGATTCGTGGGAGAATCTTCAACTCCTCAGCTTACGGAAAAATTAACAGATTCATTGAAGATTCCCTGTGGAAGATTTGTGAAGGGTTTTGAGGTGGTAGATAGTGCGACCTGTCCAAATACAGTTGTCCACAACTTTAATATATAATCCAGCAGTAACGTGAGTTAGAAAGTTTTTGGGTAGACTTAATTTTAAATATTTTACTTGTTTTTATATTTTAATTGGGTGTTTTAAAACATTATCTTATTTTATTTTTTAAATATTTTTTTTATTGTATTTGAATAAATAAGGTGTCAAAATTATTTATAAAATGTTATGGTGTTTGATATTTGATGTTTGTAA
Source organism: Sesamum angolense (assembly GCA_034509725.1). Lineage (NCBI taxonomy): Eukaryota > Viridiplantae > Streptophyta > Magnoliopsida > Lamiales > Pedaliaceae > Sesamum > Sesamum angolense. The sequence continues at coordinate 10,262,668 of JACGWL010000001.1, read as the reverse complement.
AAATTATCAAGCCAAGAAAAAAATAACCCGCACTTATGTTAGATTCCAAGATGTCCTTCTCCCATTGTATCTTTGGCATTTAGAATAGGCCTTCTTCAAAGTGTAGTGATTGCGATCGCATTAAATGCAACGAGGTGAATTCTCACTTTCACCCATCATTTAATGTACTTGGTGTGGCTTGTATGTTTTAAAAGTGGGTATTTTTTGTAATTGACTTCTCCTCAACTAAATGCATTGTGACTTGATTAATTGAGAAATTTAATTATTTAAAGAAAAATATGTTTTGACGTCCAATTAGCATTTAAATCCGTCCCAAGCGAGAAGCTGACAATATAGGCATGCGTCCCACTTCTAATGAAGCTTGATGAGTGCAAATAGGCTCATCAATGACCTCGTCTTTCTAATGAAGCACGTTTTTTAAAACAAAAATAACAAAATAATATATAGTGAAACGAGACACCAATCACGTAAAAATGCACCAAACTTTTAGAATTAATAAGAGTAGTATAAATAAGATTGTTTTTGTGTGTTGAAATTTTTTTTAAATCTTACCGAAGTATGAACTCCAATTTGATATAAGTGTCATAATTAATCAAACCTAGAACTTCTTTACTAACAATAATTAGCCATTGATAATTTGTTCTATATACATTTTGTTTTTGTTGTTGTTTTTACTTTTTGAATAAATAAATTATAGAAACATTATAATAATAAGTATTAATTATGGATTATTACGATGGTCAGTAATTAATATAAGTATTAAAAAATTATAATTAATAAACTACTACTATAAAATTAAAGAAAGATGTGAACAATTTTGACATTTTTAGGCATAATTGTTGGTATGCCATTTCATAACTATTATTATAATCTACTTAATTGTATTGGGTAGATTGATGTATGGTGGAAGGCACGGAGGGTTAGAGGTTCACTTGGATTTACAGGCAACCCAAGGTAGAGCAAAGGGGAGAGACATGACAGTTGCTCCAGACTCTGAGTGGTCTCTCTTCCCAACCTTGGTTATACGCTAGGGATTTTAACGAGGTATTGCACCAATATGAGAAAATCGACACACTGTGACCTCACAAGAAGATTGAAGATTTTAGAGAGTCTTGCTAAGTGTCAATTAACAGATCTTCGTTACCTCGATAATAGATTCACTTGGTGCAATATGAGAGAAGCTTTGAGGACTGTCCAAGTCAGGTTGGATGGAGCATGTGCAACGATGGAGTGGCGAGACTTGTTCGTTAATGCACAAGTTGTTTGCAGTAAAGCTAAGGGGTGGGATCATGCCCTATTGATTATTCACCGGTCGGCTGGGAGCGGACCGCACTAGGACAAGCAACACAAGCTATTCAAATTCAAAGCGATATGGTCGAGAGCGATAGATTGTTAATGTGTCGTTCATCTACACTTGAGCAATGGCGATATGGATCAGTGGGATAGCAACTTGTGGATTGCATGAGAGGGGTTAGAGTGGGTCTAATCGACTGGGATAGGGCGTGTTTTGGTCAGGTAAGGAAAGTAGCTAAGGAGCCAGAGGAACAAATTTATACCTTGTCCAAGATCCCAATTACAATGCTGCTAGGCAGCAACAAACTGTGTTGTGTCAAGAGCTCGAGGAACTTCTTACCCACAAGGAAATTATATGTAAATAGAGGAACATGGTGCAGTAGCTGAGAGAAGGGGATCATAACACATCATTGTTCCACGCAAAGCCTAGCATTAGATGGCGAAAGAATACCATCACTCGACTAAGGGATAGTAGCAATGACAACTAGAGCACTTCAAGGGAAGGTCTTCAGAGTGCTATTTGAAGCATTACAAGGGATATTTAGGTCCTTTGAACCGAGTGTGGAGCATATTGATGTTGTTCTTGAGGGTTTGTCGACGTTGGTCAGTTACTACATGAACGAATTAATGAATCAACCCTACCCAACTGAGGAGGTAGATGTTGCTAAATCCCAAACATACCCCCTTAAATTCCCAGGACTTGATAGATTATCTCTAGTATTTTTCAGAAATATTAGAGTATTGTAGAGTGAGAGGTCATATATTTTGTTCTTGACTTCTTGAATTATTAGAACTTTGACCCTAAGTTTAATTATACTCACATAGTCTTGATCCCTAAATGTTATGATCCTGAGTTTGTAAGTCACTTTCACCCTATTAGTTTATGCAATGTAGTCTACAAGATTGCCTCTAAAATGATTGGTAATAAGATTAAGCCATTCATTCACGTTCTCATCTCTGAAACATAATCCGCATTTGTCCCCAACCAATAATTATAAATAATGTGTGAGGAGCTTATGAGACCAATCACTATCTAGCTCATAAGTGCTAGGGTCGATTAGCCACGCGTGCGGCACTAAAGTTTAACCTAACCAAGGCGTACGACTGTGTGGAGTGGATTTTCCTTAGAAGAGTGTTAGCCAAGTGAGGATTTCATCCTAAATTTATCTCTCTCAGTCACACATTTGTGTCGTCCCCTTTCTCCGTATCACTTCTTGTTTTGTGAAAAAGCATTGAGTCACTTACTTTGCATGGAGATGGAGTTGGGAGAGCTAAGATGGGTTGAGGTTTGTTGGCATGCACTACGTGTTTTGCACCTCATCTTTGCAGACAACACTTTAGTATTTTGTCAAGCTAATAGTGACGCCATGCAATGTGTAAAACGAATTTTTCGGAGATCTTAATGGGACTTGGGATTAATGGTGAACTTGGAGAAATCTTTTATTGTTTTCAACAGCAACACATCAAGGGGGGATATTGAGGAGCTCCTTAGTCTGTGGGTCGAGGATAAACATAACAAGTACCTTGGTCTCCAAACGATAGATGATAGATCGAAATATGAGGTTTTCCATTACCTTAAGTACATAATTTGGACGAAGGTGAAAAGTTGGGAAACACAAGAACCTGTCACAAGTGAAGAGGGTTGTCCTTATTAAGTCGACCTTCAAATCGATCCCACTTTTATGATAAGCTACTTCCAGCTCCCTCACCCGATGTGCTGTGAGCTCGAAACAATGATGGCTCGCTTCCTGTGCAATAGCCCGGATAGTGGATGGACATTTTGGATTAGCTGGGAAAAATTGTGTGTGAGCAAGGAAGAGGTGCTCAGCTTTCAAAAATCATGTGTCTTTAACCAAGCAATGCTTACAAAACAACTTTGGCACGTCGTGACTAATTTGGAGTGGTTTCTAAGTAGGATCTTGAAATAACGTTACTTCCCATTGATAGATTTTTTCTCGGCGCAACCCAACTCCGCTAGCTCATTCATGTGGTATAACATGTTGGCGACACGTGACCTAGTCATGGCAAGCTCACACACAATGTTTTGTTGGACCATTGAGGCCTATGCCACTCCTATTTCAAGTCCTTATTGTGCTTAACATCCTCCCACTCGATGCCACCAGTGATAAGTTTTTGTTGGGTCCAGGAAGTAGTTCCAATGAGGAGTTGATTCGACTTTTCTTTAGCTCTGAAAATATGGAGTGTATCCTCTCGATTCCCCTAGAAGTAGGTGTGGATGATGATGTGTTGTAGTAGCACTACGAGAAGCATGGTAGGTTCTCAGTCAAGAGCGCCTACCAGCTAGCTATTTGTGATATGAGGCTGTCTGGCAAATAGGTAGCAGAGGGACTTCATTGATTGGGTTTCACTTAGAAGATGATAGTCATCCCAAGGTTAGGTTGTTTGTATGGAGGATTTGAAGGGATATGCTTCTCTGATGACAAACTTACATAGAAGGGGAGGGATGCTACAAGGGGCTTGTGTGTGTGGTACGGGGCTAAACAAGATGACTCGTTGCATACTTGGTGAGATGCATCTTCCCCCGCCTAGTCCGGGCCCTGTCCGGTCTCCCATGGAACTGCATATCACAAGATCAGAACAACTCGGAGGAGTGGATGTGTGGTGTCTCATACCATGTGCGATGTGTTGGGTTCGAATGTTTCCTATTTCTTGGCTCCGTAAGTGGGTATGGAATTGGGGGATCTTTAGAGAACGTCTAAGCATCGACGGATAAGATCAGGGAGCAGTGTCCGATGCATTTGCTCGTTAGTGCTTATCATAGTAATATCCCAAGTGTAAAGGTTGTGGGATGAGAGTGTGGGTTCTTTGAGCTTATTCTTTCTAGGGCAAATTGCAATTTTCCAGTATCTTAAGGGCGGTGGCAGTATTGGTCCAGGTTTTTAACGAAATAGCATTTAGGGATATTAGTGCTAAAATTATGGCAATTGCAGGCCAAAAAACCCTAATTTCGCCTGAATTGCCCACGAGGACCGCACGTGCTCCTGTAAAATTGGGGCTTTTCCACGTGTCCGACGACGGTGCTGAGGTGGAGAGGCAAAAAAATTAAACGTCCACGTGGCAGGCTGACGTGTTTAATTTTTACCACGTCAGCCTGCCACGTTAGATTCTTTTTTTAAGAGGGAAAAAACAATTTGGGTCATCTTCTTCCCTTCTAAACATTTAACAAAAAGAAAAACCCTTGACTGAAGAACTGAGAGAGGCAAAATCCGTAGGTGCGATCAGTTGCTACAATTTGTGTGGCGAGTTTCGTGCTTGGTTTGGAGTAAGCGAGACCACCTATTTGGAGAAAATGGTGATGATACGTGCAGAAAGGCATTTGAATATGCCTCCACCAGCGTACCGTAAGTCCCAACAAAAACTCAATTTATTTTGTATTTTGACACAAGAATGTTTCTTGTGCTTGTTTGTGTGTGAAACTTGTGATTATTTATAGGGAAAGCATTATAGCAGTCCATTTTGGGGGAACATAGGAATTTGCCTGTAGCAAATTGTATTGGTGGAAAAGTTATGAAATTTGACTATATGAATGCACTTCATATGAACAAGAATAATCTAGACCTATTTGCTGAAAAATGTGGAATTTCTGGGGAAGGACTTAGGTATTACATAATTAAAAATGGTGGTTTTAAGTTGTTGTTAAATGATGAGGATATACTAGAACAAGTTTTAGAGCAATTGGAAAAAAGAGAATTTACTGTGTACATTGAGTTTGATCCTCCAAAACCTCAAGAAGTTGCTGTGGAAAGTGATAGAGTTGGGAAAAATGCTACTGAAAAAAAGAAGAATAAAGGTAAAAAAAAAAAGAAGAGGAAATGGCAAGGATAAGGTAAGGTGATTAGGGAGGAGGATGACATAGAGTTTTTGGGAGAAGTGCCTGTAGATGATGTGGGAAATATATTACCAGGAGGGGGTGTAGGTGAGAAACATATTTCTGAGACAGAGGAAGGGGTGTGGGTGATATGGATGAGGATGATATGGATGATGCAAATTTTTTAGAGAATGATTGTGGGATGGATTCAGTTAGTGGGGATGATGAGTTATATGAAAATTTTGTGGATGATGTTAGTGCTGAGATGGATAGTGCAGATGAAACAAATTCTGAATCAAGCAGAGATGTGGTGGTTAGTGATAATGATATGGATTAACATAGGCTTTCTGAAGATGATGAGAATGAACCTAATTTTCCTGTCTTCAATCCAGTGGAGATGTATAATCCTTCACTGGAATTGGGGATGATATTTTGTTCAAAGAAAGAGTTCAAAAAGGCAGTTCAGTCTTATGCAATAAAACAGAAAAGAAGTGTGAAATTCACTAAGAATGATTCATTCAGAGTTTATGTTGTTTGTAGTGGGGATGGTTGTAAATGGAAAATACATGCAAATAAGCTGAAAAATGAAGAAACTTTTCAGATTAATCTGTACCAAGATGAACACACTTGTCCACAAGTGTTTAATGTCAGAAATGTGAAAACAAGTTGGCTAAGTGAGAGGTACTTACAAGACTTCAAATCTGACCCTAAAAGAGATGTGAAAGGATGGAGGGTAGACATAATGAATCAACTGAGGTGTCATATTTCAAGAGATCAAGCGTACAGAGCTAAGAGACAGGCACTAAAAAAACTTGAAGGGAGCCCTGAACAGCAATTCACTAAACTGTGGGACTATGCTGAGGAATTGAGAAGAACAAATCCTGGGTCAACTATCATTTTGGGGGTAAATGATGTGAACAGGTTTGAAAAGTTTTATGTTTGTCTTAGTGCTTTAAAAAAAGGATTTTTGGGAGGTTGCAGACCAATTATCTGTGTGGATGGTTGCCATCTAAAGGGACCCCATAAGGGTATTTTACTTACTGCTGTAGGGGTGGACCCTAATAACAATTTGTACCCCATTGCTTATTCTGTGGTTCAATATTAGGGCACCTCCCCCTATGACAGGCATTGGTGTCATGCCATGTTTCTCTAGCAGACCCTTAATTCCAGTTTCCAAAACTATAATCAAGGAGCATGGGAAAAAGTTTGTGGATCTCTCTAAGTGGTCTTCCCAATCAGCAAAAGATCACCAGCAAAAGTAGTGTAGTTCAGATTTTAAGTTGTGTTTTATTTACTTTTGTGCTGTCAAAAATAGTGTGCATATGACACCATTTTGGTTCGAATTTTAGTGTTTTTAGTGCCAGCTTTTGACATGCAAAACTAAAACTATGTAATAGCAGTTATGCTTTTTAGTTAATGTCAATGTTATTTCCCTTTGTCTAATTTTGCCTCGAGTATTTGCAGATTTTAGTTGGTTAAATGAACAAAAAAGCATTAAAAAGTAATACCATCCATTAGTGAAATATAAGATTACATATTGCAGGTTTTAAATATTACAATGGGAAACAGAGCATTAAATAATCTTCGAGTACATTACAACCAAGTACAATATGAACTTATATACTACACAAAGACACCATTTTCCAGAAACACTACATTACAACCAGTCTACCCATCCAGTCTTCCAGAGATCATCTTCATATTCAATTCCCTACTGCAATCTTCTTCCTTCTTGAAACACCATCCAATACTCATCCAAATGCACATCAGACATACAACAAAAAGAAAAAGTATCACTTTCCAAACCTCTTCTTACTGCATTTCAGCCTCACTATCTCAGCCTCCATTTCATTCTTCTTTCGCAATAACCCTGGGATAATTGCACGTGCCCTTCTACACATTGGGGGGTCCTCCCAATCAAAAAAACCACAACCTCCTCTCTACACCAAAAAAAATAAAAAAAATTAATTCATGAAAATATTGTAGAAGTGGAAGAATAGAACAAATAAAAAAAACAAAAAAACAGAAACTTAAACTTACATTGTAATCTCTACATGCATGGAATCTCCTTCCAGGATTCATCTCTGTCCATGATGTTCGAAGAACGGCTCTTCTCCCACAATAGCAGTCAATGAGACCTGCAACACTACTCATCTTCAATCGCTGGCTCAATTTTGGGTGCGATCGAGTATTTTCAACTTCGGGTGCGATCGAGTATTTTCAACTTCGGCTCAATTTCGGCTTCGATCGAGTATTTTCAAGAACTAGGGTTCTTCAAAAGTAGAATTGGGGGATTTCAATCCTACCGTTGGGAAATGGCTTTTATTTTCGCTCTTATTTGATCTGACATGGTGTGTGTGTCCGACGTGGCAGGCTGACGTGGTAAAAATTAAACACGTCAGCCTGCCACGTGGGACGTTTAATTTTTTTGCCTCTCCACCTCAGCACCGTCGTCGGACACGTAGGAAAATCCCCAATTTTACAGGAGCACGTGCGGTCCTCGTGGGCAATTCAGGCGAAATTAGGGTTTTTTGGCCTGCAATTGCCATAATTTTAGCACTAATATCCCTAAATGCTATTTCGTTAAAAACCTGGACCAATACTGCCACCGCCCTTAAGATACTGGACCAAAATTGCAATTTGCCCTTCTTTCTATTAGCAGGGAAAATCTAGCTCGGACCCAACTCGACTAAACTTGAATGAGTCATATGATAAGTATAATACACTTGACGTGATCAATTGCATAATAAATGTATCACACTTGTTTTGTGATTAATTTAGCTCGACCAAACCTAGTCCGGACAAGAATCTTTCCTATTAGCATAGCTTGTGCTTTCTTTAGGTTGTTGGATATTTAGTTTGAGCAATAAATCCCTTATCTTCTTTCCCTTAAAAAAAAGTAAAAAATTGTAGAGGTTGTACTTTTAACACCAAAATAATGCCATAAACTTGTTTTTATTTAACATATATACACATTATATGTATAATTTTTTAAAAATAAAAATAAATAATATAATTTCTGTATAGATGGGGTGTATATACTGAATTTTGTTTTTGAGAATGAGCGATAATTATATAGAGCATAAGAAGAAAGTACATAGGATTAAAAAACAGAATAGATTAAGTCAATAATGAACTTCTCGCCTATTTCTCCAAGTGGCTGCCGCAAGATCAAATAAACGATCCCTACAACACCTCTTTGCAACTCGAATAACCTCCTGAGCATATGGAATTAGACCCTAAAAAATTCTTTTGTTCCTCGTCCACCAGAGTACCCACCAAAGGAACACAAAGTAATCAAACTAAGGCCCCTTCAGCATGCGATAAACATTCCTAAACCAGTTTTCAACACTGCAGGTCCAATAATCAATATACCCCCATGGAAGGCCACATATTACCCAGAAGAGTCTCGCGAAGCTGCACGAGAATAGTACATGACGCCCGTCTTTGTGTTCCTCCAAGCAAATCGAGGCTTTCGAATTCCAAATGAATCTCCAAGATCATGGCGAATGAGACCCCCTAGCCTTGGTGTGAAGGTCTCGAGCCACATAATATGCACTGCCAACCTAGAACCTCCCATGATTCTCATAATTCTAAATTAACTCATCTTTTGTTTCATTACCTTGGAATTTTATGCTCAAAATGTTGTTTGCTTCTGGTGGGCTAAATTCTGTCTGAACTAGTGCCTCATTCCAGTCAGAATCAACAGTGATGAGGGCTGCAACCTTAGTGTCCCTGGAAGAGAAACAGGACTACCAATTAGTTGGAAAGAGATCAGTCTTGGAAGCCAAAGCTAGCCAACAATAAAAATTGATTGACCATCCCCTACTCTCCAATGAAGACCAACCACCAGCACTTCTCTAGAAATCAATATTGAGTGCCATGTGTATATGATGGAAGATTTCCAAGACAAGCCTCAAGAAGTTTGAGTGCGGGAAATATTTTTGACAAAGAACTCCGCTGAGCATACTATTTAGGTGAAGTGTCACCCGCCAGACTTGTTTTGCTAGAAGAGTCAAGTTATTCTCCTTGAACCATCTAAACCCGAGACCCCCTTCCGCTTTACACCTACAGAGTTTATCCCAAGCAACCCAATGAATCTTTGGATCCATACCACTATTTCAGAAAACGTTAGTCATCATACTTTCAATTTCACTAAAGAAGTTGTCAGGAAGTCGAAAGCAACTCATCGCATAAGTTGGAATAGTCTGAAAAATGGATTTGATGAGGATAACACAACCCGCTTGAGAGAGCTTCTTAACGGACCAGCTATTTAACTTCTTCCAAATATGGTCCTTGATTCCCTCGAACACTTCTTTTCTAGACCGACCCACAACCGTAGGAAGACCAAGATATTTCTCATGCTTGGTACCACCTCAACACCTAAAATATTCACTAGCATAGACCAAGAAGAGTTATCAATGTTTTTGCTGAAAGTTATTGCTAATATTAGGCAATTGATTTGCAAGCCAGAGGCTGACTTGAAATTAGAAAGAATTCGTTTGATATACAGTAAAGCTTTTTTGTGTGGCTTGGCAATAAATCAACGTGTCATCAGTGAACAATAGATGTGAAATGCGAGGTGCAAACCTTGAGACTGCTACCCTCAATTAGGGCCTCATTCTTCGCTTTGCTAATTAGATTACTTAGAACCTCTGCACAAAATAAAAAAAAATATGGAGACAAAGGATCTCCTTGACGTTGTCCTCTTTTAGGGCATAAGAAACCAAATTGGTCTCCATTCAATAAGAAGGAAAAAGAAACAAAGGTTACACAAGTTATAAAAAGAGCCACAAACTTAGAATCAAAACCTAACTTAATTTGTACCCTCTCAACAAAACACCATTCCACTCGGTCGTAGGCTCTGCCAACATCTAACTTCAGAGACACGTGTCTATTTTGTCCCCAGTTTTTGTGATGAAGAAAGTGATTAAGCTCATAAGCAATCAACACATTATCAGTGATCAGATAACTAGGAACAAAAGCTGATTGAGAAGGAGATATTATCGAATCGAGAAAAGGTTTGAGCCTAGCAATGGTTTTAGAAGTAAGTTTATATATAACATTGCATAAACTGATTGGCCGAAAATGAGACATATATTCCGGACTAGGGCACTTAGGAATTAATACTAAGTGTGTAAAATTCATAAGAGGATCAAATAAGCCATTGTTAAGGAACTCAATAATGCACACACTAATATCTAATCCTACTATATTCTAATTTTTTTTAAAGAAAATAGGAGATATACCATTTAGACTCGGAGACTTAAGTGGATGCATTTGTTTTAAAGCTTGTGTGATTCCCTCTGAAGTATACGACCAAATGAGCTCCTCTTTCATGGTCTCAGTAACCCGACACTCAACTCTAGCAAGGACCTCCTCCATTGACTCATTTGAGGGTTTTGTAGAACAAAATAGTGAGCCAAAATACTCAATGATTACTCTACTAATATCATTAGTCTCCACCACCTCTCGGCCCTGATCATCTTTGATTTTTGTGATTTCTTTTGTAATCCTCCTCTCGTTGCCTTTAGCATGAAAGAAATTAGTATTTTGATCCCCCTCAGTGTGCCCAAGATCCTTGGCTTGTTGTTTCCACATCACTTTTTTCTTAGAGACCAACTCCTCCAACGTATCTTTGACTTGTTCAATTTCTGTTTTACTTGCAGCATTAATGTCCCCATGATACAACACACATAATTTATCATTGATAACTTGAGACTGACGGCGAATGTTTCCAAATTTCTCGCGATTCCACTGCAGCAAACCTAGACAACTTGCTTGGATTTGGTGACGCGTTGTTGCTGGGGGAACATCAGCTTTGGAGGACTCCCAGGCATAACGAATGACCTCCTCGCACTCTAGGGACTCAGTTCAAGCGACTTCGAAGCAAAACCGATGCTTTTTCCAGACCAGGAAACTCACAGGTTCCTCTAAAGAAATCCATAAGGGTGAGTGATCCTAACACGCGACCATCTCATGACGTACCATGGCCGAGTGGAAGAGGTCTGCCCATCGGGTGTTGCTGCACGCCTGATCCAAGCGAGCTCGAACGGTATGAGTGGCTTCACTTCGATTGCTCCAAGTGAAGATATCACCTTGGAAGCCAAGGTCAAGGAGATCACAACTACTGAGGCATTTGTGAAAGTTGGATATCTGCCACCATGCTCGAGGTAAGAGACCTTTTCTTCATGTTGTTCCAGAATTTCGTTATAATCCCCCACGCAAAACCAAGAACACTCAGACCCATGCGATAATTTCCTAAGTAGATTCCATGTATTCTTCCTTCAATTTGTGTCAAGTTGGCCATAGAAACCTGTAAACCTCCAATGCTTAGGGCACTCATCTGATTTAATTATGGCATCAATATGATTAACTGAGTAAGATTGGAGCCACACTTCAATGTCCTTGCGCCATAACAATAATATCCCTCCACTTCGCCCTACTAAGTCCACATCAACACAATTATAATTGAATTTCTCCTTCAATCTACCATATCTCATTTATTTGCACTTGGTTTTAGAGAGAAAAATCAAGCCTGGACGTGGAACTTAATGAGCTCCGTCAGGGTCCGAACTGTCCAAGGGGAGCCCAATCCCAGACAGTTCTAGGCTATGATTTTCATGGCTCTCGAGAAACCACTAGAGAAGAATCGCCGCTAGCCAAGAAACCAGATCTTGAGACTATAAGCAGCTGAAACTCCAAACCAAATCGAGGAGAAAACCAGATAAACCTATAAACAATACAATTCAATGATCTCATCTATTTTATGTAAAAAAGATTATTCGCACAATATATTTATATATATTATATATAGAAAATATATAATTGAATTTAAAATAAAAATCCCATCAAGAGGCAATCTCAAGACTTTTGATGCACAAAATTTTTCAAGGTCTACGCAATGTCATGCATTTCTATCCTTTCTTTTTCCTTCTTTTGTAGGAACAATGCATTGATATAAACTCAAAGTCTTCCACTGCTCCCTTCAACTTCCACTGTTTCTCCCACAAGACTACTCTATACTCTACGATCAAGAAATTAATAAGAATCTGAATTAATTACCTCCTGCACTAGCAATTCAGCCATGGCCGCCAACGCCACCGCCGTCCCACAGGCTTACCAAGCCTACACGTCGGCGGCGGTGCCCGACTGGCTGAACAAAGGTGACAACGCCTGGCAGATGACGTCCGCCACCCTCGTCGGCCTGCAGAGTGTTCCCGGCCTCATCATCCTCTACGGCAGCATAGTCAAGAAGAAGTGGGCCGTCAACTCTGCCTTCATGGCCCTCTACGCCTTCGCCGCCGTCGTCATCTGCTGGGTCATCTGGGCCTACAAGATGTCGTTCGGCGAGAAGCTCCTCCCGTTCTGGGGCAAAGCCGGCCCCGCCTTGGGCCAGAAGTTCCTGATCAAGCAAGCGGCGTTGCCCGCCACAGTCCACCACTTCCACAACGGCACGGTGGAGACGGCCATGGCCACACCATACTACCCGATGGCGTCAATGGTGTGGTTCCAGTGCGTGTTCGCCGCCATAACTGTGATTCTGCTGGCAGGGTCGTTGCTGGGGAGGATGAACATCAAGGCTTGGATGATGTTCGTGCCGCTGTGGCTGACGTTCTCGTACACGGTGGGGGCGTTCAGCCTGTGGGGCGGCGGCTTCTTGTTCCACTGGGGCGTCATTGATTACTCCGGCGGTTATGTCATCCATCTCTCGTCGGGGATCGCCGGCATCACCGCTGCTTACTGGGTGAGTTCGCTACTAAGCTCTAATGACGTCGACCTCTCCTATTTTGACGTTGACTTTGAATGTGACTTTTAATATATGTGAAATTTTATTAAATATATAAGAGATATTGATTTAGTTTATACATATCACTTGGTTTAAGAGATAAAAGACTAATTCAACAATTTGACCCAAAAATAATGAGTTAATCCCTATTATTAGGAATGATCCAATTCAACAATATATAGCTTAGTTAGTAAAGTCATGAGTTCGTATTCCATCAACAGATAGGTTGTTATTTATTTTAATAGTAATTATTGATTAAATATAAATATTTAATATTGTTTGTTATATTTTTCAGTAATTAATATCATAATTTAATTATAATTGATTTACTCAAAGAAAAAAAATCATGTTCCATTCTATTTGGTAGGAAATAAGAAAGAAAGTCAGATTGCGTTTGAATTGATGTAATTAAACGTAAGCATTTTAAATTCTTAATAACATATATATTTTGTCTATTAATGGCAAGTAGCTAAATGGAAAAAACTGCAATTAATTCTAGGTATGGTGTGAGTGGCAATTTAAATCTCGGATGAATTTATTTTGATGATTTATAATTTTAAAATTTTATTATAATGATTGGAAAATTGCATGTGTTGGTTCACTTTTTTTGCCATTTTTTTTCTTGATATGCAAAATTATTAAAATTATGAGAAAAAAATTCAAATAAATTCATACAAAATTAAAAGTACCACTTATTAACGGACCAAAATCACAAATTTTCTTAGTTAAATGTTTAAAATGGGTGGGAGTAAGAGATCTCCAACTTTGAATATTCAACTAAGATCCCAAAAGCTTTATTTAATTTTCGTGGACGAAGTGAAAGAAATTGGGGTGGACTTGTGAAGTTGCTTCACTTTTTTTACAAGTCTCGTGCTGTCATTTATTTCTTTCTTCTTTGATTCACATTTTATTTTCTTTGCTTTTACTCTCCTTTTGTTGTTATACTCATTTTATTTATAGTATGTAATATTCTAAAAAAATCAACAGCCTAAATCCTTTAATTAGAAAAAAAAATGTGAACCTCATGATCGATTAGACAGTGAACTTTTTTGTCTTAGAAGTATAGGGTTTTTTTTAAAAAAAATTAAGAGTCATGAATTATTATTAATTGAAATAAATCGATTACAAGAACAATTATTTCTGTCGATATCAGTGTCTAACAAAAATTATTAAAATAATTATATGACCGAGTATTATAATAGACAACAATTTCTAATATACAGTAGACCAACTTTTACTATACAGTAAACTGTATGACGAGATTCGAACCTATAACACCTAAAATTATAGAATTTCAACTTTGCAAACTGAATTAGAAATACGGGAATTTTATACCTAAGCTATTAGTGGTTTTACAAGAGGGTAGAATGCAATTTAACCCGACTTTGATTTTGATTTGATGTATATTGGGGCATGCAGGTGGGGCCGAGATCAAAAGCAGACAGGGAGAGATTTCCGCCGAACAACGTGTTACTAATGCTGGCGGTGCGGGCTGCTGTGGATGGGGTGGCGGGGTTCAACGGCGGCGACCCGTACAGCGCCAACATCGACTCCTCCATGGCCGTCCTCAACACCAACATCTGCGCCGCCACCAGCCTCCTCGTCTGGACCTGGCTCGACGTCATCTTCTTCGACAAACCCTCCGTCATCGGAGCCGTCCAGGGCATGATCACTGGCCTTGTTTGCATCACCCCCGGTGCAGGTACTATTTTAAATTTATTTCACGCACACATTTTTATGGTACCTTTTTACAGTATTGAATTGTTTTCTGTTTGATACAATTTTAAGCTAAGTAAAACCTAAAATACCGATAAATACATTTACTAAAATTTTTAGGGACAATTATCTTGTGGGTTTGTTTACATCTAATAAATATTAGAATTCATTGTATGCTACACTCGCGAGCATAAAAAAAATTATTGTAAGAAATGATAAAAAGTTTATGAAAATAATAAATTATATATAACTATAAATTACAATAAATGTGAAGAATTAAGGTGGAAGAGGAATGTGGAGTAGTGGCTAGTTAAGAAAAATAAATAATTATGAAATTATTAAAAAATATTAAAATTATTAAATTGACCAATTTTTTTTAAAGGGAATAAATGGAATGAAGGGTAAATTTAGATATTTTAAAATTGGTACGCCAAATGAGTTTTCTTTATAATAGTATAGATTTCTGTTTGTTAGTCAAAATTTATTAAATTTATTGATATTAATATAAAAATTGATATTTATCCTCGATTGACTTATTACTAATTTATAGTAGGTCAATTAAAAAATTTCCGACTAAACCACCCTGTGAAAATATACGCCCTCACATTTATTAACATCTGAAGATGTATAGTGGTAATTTGCTCATAAAAAGATCTATTGAATTACAATAAAACAGTAATAAGTCAATTGAAAATAAATATAAATTTTTTTATTCCATTTTTTTGTTAATAATAGAAAAATGGGTGAACTTTGACAAATTAAGGGACTTATTTGTTATATGAAAACAAATCTCAAAGGTATTAAATGTAATTTTCAAACCATAAGGGATCAACGTATAACTATACCAAACCTCAGAGAATGAGAGTGTAATTATTCCAAAATATTATCATCTGGTATGTATAAATTAGTTATAATGGTATCAGGAAACATTGCATTTGATCTCTCATAATTTAGGTTTTTTTGCTATTTTGATCTCATTATATTTTAACTCACCATATTGCGCTCCATAACTCTGAAAAAATTATACAGTCTGAAATCTTAATTTTATTAATTTCATAATGAAAACAAACGCGAACGTCGTTAAGTCACGATGGAAATTACAAATTCGTTTTTATCACAAAATTAACTAAACAAAAATTTCTGACTAAAATTACAAATTTTTTGAGACGTAAAATATAAAATTTTCTTTGCATTACTAATAAAAAACAATTTCTAATATTTTAGGAATTTTAAATCGGTCCAGAGAATCCGGTCTGGGGCAAGCTGAATTTCAGGTCCAAAATTCTTTTACCTGGTCATGTCTTGAATTTTGACGAATCCACTTCAAACCCGGCTTATTGTCGTTCTTATTTGTAACCACTCAATGGTGAGGGTTGACACAGTCAAGTTTAAGATTATCCTATGTGATCAAGATGAAGTGAGTCAATGAGCCATCCAGATTAGATATAAAGGACATCACATAATTTAGTTTCTCAATCATTTTACTCCGAATATTAAAAAAATTGTACTATATATAATTGAAAGTGAGTAAATTTGAGGAAAAAATGTAAGTATTTTTTTGTTATATTGCAAATAAGTAAATTATCCGTTATGAAAAAAAAAATAGCAATTTACCTCTTTGTGTTATTTAAAATGTGAACACTTTATCCCATGTGTTTTTTTAATGAAGCAATTTATCTCCCTAAACGGGAAAATTGCTTGATTTTAATTAACACAAGGGATAATATGCTCATTTACAATATCACAGGAGGTAAATTACATTAAACCCGTAAATTTAATATCATAGTCTCGAAAAAGAATTTAATTTTAATCCTGTAATTTAGAAGGGGTAGATTTTGTTCTAGATGAATTGATTTTTGCAATTTAGTTTTTTACTTTAAAATGTTGGTAATTTTAGTTCAATTGGCTGAAAAATTGCATTTGACATGTAAATGATCCAATTTAACTGCAATTTTAGTTTTGTTACTTTAAAATGTTGGTAATTTTAGTTCAATTGGCTGAAAAATTGCATTTGACATGTAAATGATCCAATTTAACTGCAATTTTAGTTTTGTAACTTTAAAAAATTCACATTTTTTTAATGCTGTGTGAATTGATTTATAGGATTAAAATTACAATTTAATTACATTATATACAAATCACATATAATTTTCGGCCAATTAACCAAAAAAAACCTAAAAATTACAAATCTTCGACCATTAGCCATCATAATCTTGCATAATTTTATCTTGATAACTTTTTGTCTTATATATTTTTTTCTCTCCCAAATATTATATCATTATCTTTTATTATTCATAATTGTTTTGTAAATCTCATATTTATATTAACTTATTACTTTATATATGCTTTCAAGTATTTTTTATTTTAAAAATTCGATAGTAGAAAATTATATCAATTATAATTTTATTTTAAATAATTAAAAAAAAAGGTTATACAAACTCATGTAGGGAGACGTAGATTGAGGGTGCTTTTGAATTTAGCGCAGCTTTCATTTTCAGCAAGTCTGAATTCATGGAGTCTTGATAGCTTTTTACATTGTAATAATTAATCTATTTTGTATGTTTACTTAAAGTCACTGAGTCAACGTATTGGACTATACGGAGCTATTTACAACCTCAAATATGATGATAACATTATTACTAATTTATAGGCTAAAATGCATAAAATTCCTCAGTATTTTAAAAAGTCTGCTAAAAAACCCCTTCTATTTTAAAAATAGGCTAGAAACCACCCTGTGTTTTTTTTAAATGTAACTCAATCGCCCCTTTCCGTTAAATATAACTAACGGCGTTAATTTTTTTACAAAATAACCGTTATACCCTTATTTAATATATATTATTTTTTATTTTAGTAACCGTTGGATCTTCTTTGATCAAATAATGACCGTTAGATCTAATGAATTAATCTCAACCGTTAGATTTCAAAAAAAAATGAAAGGTTTGGATTCAACAAATTATTTAATTTATATTATATTAAATAATTTAAAATTATAAAAAAAAATTATTACCAAAAAAAAAAAAAAAAACTAACTACTCAACCCCACCCACCCCCACCCCTGCTGCCAACCCCCCTCCCCAATCACCCCACCCCCACCCCCACGCCCACCCCACCCCGCCGCTTGCCTCCTCCTCCTCCTCCTCCTCCTCCTCCTCCTCCCCACCCCCACGCCCACGGCCACCCCGTACCCCGCAGATGGGGGGCGGAGCGGGGGGCGCAGATGGGGGCGACGGCCAAATCTAGGCGACGTCGCCGTCACCGTCGCCCATGGTGTCGGCGGCGACGACGTCGTCGCCCCAATATTTTTTTTTAATTTTTAAATTAATTTAATTATATATTAAATATTTTAGTTAATTAAGAATAATTTTAAATAATTAAGAATAATTCAATTATACAAGTAATTCATTGAAATATTTTTAAATATAATTAAAGGAAAGTTTTAAATTTTAGTTTTAATAATTATTTTAAATTTAAGTTAAATTTAATTAAATATAATTTTAAATTATTAATATTATATATTTTTATAATTATTAATATTTGTATTTTTAGAGGAGAGAAAATGCAAAAAAAAAAATAAATTAAAAGTCATTTTGACTATAGTAATTTTAGATACAATATAGGGGTATTTTAGTCAATTAAAGACCATAAAAATATCAAAATTCGCAAAAAATCAAGCTAAAACGCACTTCAGGTGCGTGTATCTCACTTTCCGTTAATTTCTAATAGAATGGAGGTTTTTTGCTGAGTTTATTAAAACACAGGGGGTTTTTAAGCTATTTTTAAAACACAGGGGGATTTTTAGCTTTTTCAACAAAACATAGGGGGTTAAAATGCATTTTAGCCCTAATTTATATAGTAACTTAAATGGTATGATATATAAATTATTAATTATATCTTATAGATTTTTTAACAATTTATAAGCTATTTTTATTTTATTTCAAATTTAATAGTTACTTTTTATTCTAGATGTATCTCATATGTAAAACTATTAATATCTCTGTATGTTGTGTTTGGATCGATTCAAAATATTTTAAATCTATAATAATAAATTCATTAAACTTGTTTTGATAAATCCGTGCCACGAAAAAATTGAAATCCTTAATTTTCATTTTGAACTATATTCACTGTAAAAAAAATAGCTAGGAAAAAAATTATTGCTAAACACAATGTCAAGTTTAGCATCCTTAATTATGACAATAAAAATATACCTTTTTACGATATTCACTTGTAAAGATATATAAATGTAATTTGATCATAAAAAAATTTATTTGACATGCATTAAATTAATAATAAGTTAATTATGGATAAATATGAATTTTTATCCAATTTTTTTTTTGTTTTTGGTAATGTTATCAGATTATGTGAATTTTGCCTAACGCGAAGACTTATTTATTAGATAGAGTCAAACATCAAGAGTACTGGATATAATTTTCAAACCATAAAGGATTTATGTGTAATTATTGGATAAAAACAAACATCAGAAGAACTAGATGTAATAGCATAAGGAGTACTAAATCTTGTAATTAATAATTTTTTTCATCAAAATCCAAATCCAGGCCTTGTTCAAGGTTGGGCAGCCATAGTAATGGGAATACTCTCTGGAAGCGTTCCATGGTTCACAATGATGATAGTCCACAAGAAGTGGTGGCTCCTCCAGACCATCGACGACACCCTCGGAGTCTTCCATACCCACGCTGTCGCCGGCTTCCTCGGCGGCATACTCACTGGCCTCTTTGCCGAGCCCGTCCTCTGCTCCCTCTTCCTGCCTGTTACCAACTCACGCGGAGGCGTTTACGGCGGCGTCGGTGGAGTGCAATTCCTCAAACAAATTGTGGGCGGCGGCTTCATCATCGGATGGAACATAGTTGTCACGTCCATCATCTGTGTTTTGATTAGTTTCGTTATTCCACTGCGCATGCCAGAGGAGCAATTGCTAATAGGAGACGACGCCGTGCATGGCGAGGAGGCGTACGCTCTCTGGGGTGATGGGGAGAAGTATGATCACACCAAGCATGGCAGTGCTTCGGATGATCAAACGCCGCATCACAAGGCGGCCATCGGGGCTACACAAGTAGTGTAAATAAAGAATAGTACTAGGCCGGATGTGGTTGATTTCTTTGCATGTTTACCATTTCTAGACTGCCAAACCTATTTAAAGTGTGTATATGAACTTTTTTTTTTTTCCTTTTTGTTAATCTTTTCTTTTGGTGTAATCTTACTTTTTCATTGAAAAATCATCATCATTTAGTTGCCATTTTTCCAACCTCGAGTTAGAGCTTTTCAACATATTGCTTCCCAGAACTAAAATAATTGGAAGATTGCACTGTCAAATTTAGAGAAAGTTGCAGTTTAGGTCCCGTAAATTAGGGTAAATTACAACCACCTTCCCTAAAGTTTGGCGTAACTACAAATACCCCTCGTTGTTTGAAAAATTACAAATTACTCCCATAATATTTGATGAAATTATGTAATTTTTTAATGGAGGTATAAAAATGTCATCTTTGCCCTTACTATATTTTTTTTTTTCCAAAATAAATTAAAATATTATAAAAATATTGAAAGGGATGGATGAATTTTTATTAAAAATTATAAAAAAACTATCCACTTAATCCATAAAAAAAAATATTTTTTTAAAAATAAATAAAATTATAATTTTTAATTCACAAGGGTATTTTGGTCAGTTCATCATAAAAAATGGATGATTTGGGCTAATTGTTAGACGTCCGTTAAAATCAGAGGGGTATTTGTAATTTTTCAATAATAAGGAGAGTATTCGTAATTATGTCAATCCTCAAAATTCCACGAACAAAAATAGAATATGATATCAAACTAATGCTAGCACTTACATCACACAAAGCTTTATCTAAAATTATCTTGCCTATAGTGCAAGGGATAGAAAAACCCCATGGATCCTTGAGCTTGGGTGGTAGTTTGTAATGGAGAATCACCAAACATTCTTCATTAAGCTTTACTGTTTCACTTTCTTCCCACTTCTTGTTTGAAATCACCTCTTTCAAGAATTTTGTGTAACTTGGAAGATATCGATAAGAGGAATACTAATATGGATATTTTTTAGTATCTCAAATATTTTAGCAAATTGCTTATCCTAGTTAGCTGTGATAATTCTTTTGGAATAGGGGATGGATAGAGGAATAACATCTAAATTGAGTTTAGGGCCTTTTATTTTATCTTGTGACTCCTCCTTTTGTTGAGCTTGTGCTTCCTCCCACTACTTCTTTGTTGGCTCTTCTCCAATGGCTCTCTCGTTCCTAAATATGAGTGCATGACTTACTCTTTTGGGTTCTTCTAAGTAATACTCAGGAGTTGACCTTCGTTCCTAGTCGACATCATGCTAATAAGCTCTCTACTTGAACTCCAAATTTCGAAAAAATGCTTCATGACTAAACAATCTTTTATCTTGTTTTTGAAATTTTTTGGTTAGCTGTAGTGATGAACTTGGTGATAATGCCTTCAAAATTGCTCTTCTTTTTTTGCACGAGTTCTTGTTGTTTATTGTTACTCTATTAAAAATTAGGGTGACTATGATATCAAGCGATAGAAATACTCCATATTTTTATTGGCACAATTGACATGTAATCCGTACTAGACCAAGAAATCCACACTTTCAAAAAAATTAACAGAGTGAACTAGATAATAAAAAAACAAGCGCAATTAGGCTATGCTCATTCAAAGAAGATAAAAAAATAGATGTTTTCATATATCCTTGCACTAACGACATGCAAAGAAATGCCAAAACGTGAATCATCCCTTGAAAGAAGCATGACCAAATAATCATCTATTGAATAAATGGATCGAGCCACTTATTTATTAGATTTGATCCATAGGAATGTATGAAAGCAATAAAAATATTAATGGAAGAATGAATAATTCTCGCTTCACTAATCAAAGGGTGATTATTTGTATTTAAATTTCAAAGTTTAAAATCTTCGAAAGAATTCAAAGGATCAAGAGAAAATTGGAGAATTAAACCAACCTCGTGTAGAGATTCTTTGATTAATTCAAAGATAAAATAATTAGATGGTGAATTTGTTTTTAGTATCAAGTAGGAGAATGAGGTTCTCTAAAGTGATTTTCATGTGACGCATCTTATGGTGAGAGATAGTCAAGCGAAGGAATCAAGTATTGTAAAATAAGATTTGATCCTTAATGAGTTCACTACGATTTTCTCATTCATTTAGTAACATTTGCTAAAATGGATTATAAACTCGGTACCCAAAAACGAAAAATTACCTTTTGTAAAGACATTAAGATATGCTGGTATCCTACTTCTATGAAGCAGTGTGGGGATCAAATGGATGTAAAATCCTCATATGCATTTGTGGGCTATTCAAACTCAAAGTGTTGAATATCAATCCTACCAACCCTCGACTCTAGTAACAAAATCATTGTTTAGTGGAATGCCACATTCATTAATGTTGAGAAATTAATGTTATTGAACATAACAAGAAAAAGAACACAAAATTTTAACGATTGGGCAATGTGCCTACGTTCTCGGGAGCGGAGCGGCTGCTGTATTTTATTTCAGAGAAATCGTCTCTTTCAGCTTACAAATACAATATATATATATATATATATATATATATATATATATATATATATATATATATAAATGTCAGTAACCTAATCTATGGTACATTTACCAAATTGACCCTGTATCATACCTAACGATTAAGGAATTTTTTATTAGATACAAAAGATACAAGAGTCATGGAATACTAAAAGTTCAAGAACCATAAATAATTTCATGTACAAGCAATGATACAAGTGATCAAAGAACACTCTAAGTTTAACTACACAAATCTCCAAGGAGATTTGATCTCAAGATCATAGACAAAATGGTCTTTTGTTAGAGAACAACAATGAGGATTTTCCTACTAGATAGCCATCTAATGAAATCATGGAAAGAAGATATATGGTATCAAGTTGGGAAATGGCAGAAGCCATGCAATTCGAGAGGACTCTACGCACTTCAACAAGATATGTCTGTTGGTTGCACAAGGTCCTATTGTGACTTGGAGATAATATGATGTAATGAGCTATAAAGTTTGATTAGCATTGAAAATGTTGTGTTCAAAGCAAAAAATCTCTTCCAACAAATCGTGATGATTGAATCCAATTAGTGGCAGTGTATTACTATCTAGTATAGTTTGAATTATAGTATAGTTTGGCCAAATTGCGTATTACTCCCCTATGTTTTCAAAATCAGTTTAAAACCCCTTGTGTTTTAAAAATAGGCAAAAAAATTCCTTTATTTTTTAAAATCCTATGCAAAATCTCCCTCCTGTCAGAATTTAATGGAAGGTGAAGTGCACTCACTGGTGGTCTGTGTGGGCATGATTTTTTTGGTATTTTGACATTTTTGCTATAAATTAACAATAATACCCCTATATTGTCTTAAAATTATCATGATAACATATACTTGTTTTAATTTTGTTTTTAGTTGATTTTTTTTTTTTTTTTTTTGCATTTTCCTCCATCCTAAAAAGTAAGTAATTTTGTTTCTAAATATATTTATTTAAATATCAATAAATTATATATATATGTATATTCTATAAATTTATAATTTAAATAAAAATTAAATTAAAATCATAATGTAAAAAATAGTATACTAAGTTCATTTTTTAAAATTTAAATATTATATCAATGTAAATATAAAAAAACAATATATAACAATAATATTTTAGTAATTAGTTTAAATAAATATTTAATTTAAATATATTTATAAATTATTTATTATAAATAATTTAAATATAAATTACTAGTATATATAGTTAAAGTTTTAGATTTTAAAATTTTAAATTGATTTTTCTTATAATTTTAAAATATTTTTTTCTCTTACATTAATTTTAAATTTTAATTTTTTTTTAAAACAAATAGTTTTAGGGGAGGGCGGCGGTCACCCAAAATTCCTCCCGCAATTGCCTAGATTACCATGACGACCACGACGCAGCTGTCGTCCAAATCTGGATGAACGCCACATCGCGATTGCCCAGTTGCGACTTCAGCAACTCTGTGTTGGGTGGCATCATGGGGGGGAGCAGCGGGTGGAAGGGAGAGGGAAAGGGGGGACCTGGTGGTTGGGGTGGGCTGGGCAGCAGGTGGAAAGGGGAGGGGGAGGGATACCCAAGGATGGGGGAAAGGGGTGGATTAATTTTATTATTTTTTAATTTTTGTAAATAATATTTTATATTTATAACTATAGATATAATATATATCAAAATTAATTAAATCTTAAGCCATAATAATTTAGATTTAACGGTTGAGATGTATTGATTAAATCCTATGGTTGTCATGCAATCAAAAAAATCCAACGGTCATAAAAATAAGAAAAAAATATATAATTGATAAAGGCATAATGGTCATTTGATAAAAAATTAACATTGTTAGCTTTAAGTAACAATGAGGCAAGTGTGTTGTCTTTAAGAAAACAGATGAGTTTTTTTTGGCCTATTTTTAAAACATGGGAGAAGTTTTAGATAACGATTGAAAATACAGAGGGTATATGCAATTCGGCTTATGATACTAAGAAAACATTATTTGCGCATGTAAATAGATTAAAAGGGATGGAATTCTTTTCTATTATTTAAATTAGAATGAAGAATACTAAGATGAAATAATAGTGAGTAATATGCAGGCAATATACCAAAGTTTTATCGAGGTTACGAGCACGAGTAGTACTATTTGATCTGAGAATCATTGGTAGAAGCAACACTTTGGAGGAAATGTGGTCTTAGTTTGCCGACTAGGCTATATGACATTGGCTAGGTTGCACGTTTTAATACTTTCTTTGTATAAAAATCTTATTTGTTTCGCATCAATACTAAATGCTTTCATCGTCCATATTTATAATACAAATTTAACAATCGGAAAGTCCCTAAGCAATATATAGCTGTGTAGTGTATGGTCACGCACCTTCGGACCAATATAAGTGATGGATTTCTTTATTTTTTGGGGTAATTACAACGATAACCTCTAAAGTGCTGTGAAAATACACGAACCACAATAAAAGTGTTTGGATTAGGGTTTGGAGTGTTTTGTTTTGGTATTTTTGAGATAGAGAGAGAAAAATAGAGAGAAATAAGTGTGTGTTTGAGTTCTATGATTGCAGTTCTATGGATTTTCAACAATCAAAAGAATGGAGTAGCATAAGGGGAGCTTAATAGTTTTGACGCAGTGAAAGCGAATCTGCACCTGGAAATGGGAATTACAAGATTCAAGATTTCGGATGGTGCAGATTTGCAAAATTATAAAAGAGCATGGCCTGAAGTCAATAAGTTTTTGGCCGCGATACTGCTCTTGGGCTTTATAATTGTAATCGATGATAATTAACCTTAGTAGAAAATCATATTTTTTCTAGTGTACAGAGATTCTAAAATATTATACAGTGTTGAAAAAGAATCCAAAAAATAATGTTTAAGATATTTTAGAACTTGTGGAAGATTGTAGAAGGCAAAAGAGACTTATGTAGATAGTTGTAGAGATTGGCAAAATGGTCCTAAAATATGTAGAGATGTATATAAATTTAGAACTCATCAAATAGAGATGTATGCAGTACAAATTCTGACCATTAGATTAAATAGATTTCAACCGTTTATTAATAAAATGGAGTAGCATAAATAGCCCTTGAAAGTTAATTTTGTAACAATCTATCTTGTCACAAGCTCACTTATGAAGAACTAAGTATAAAAATATGTAAAGATGTATAGAAGTTTAGAACTCATCATATAGTTATATTCATTCTTTGACGACTTCTTCTCGCTTCTTTCGAAATGATCCATCCTTGACACGGATGTTTTCCAAACTATATGCCAATACACTTGTCTTTGTATTCCAAGAGGTGATCCTCAGTTCTGTAATGGATCATCCTATCTTTAATGCAAAACAGTGGTTCCCATTTTTGTTAAACTTGATAGGATCAAGTTTAAGCATGAGGGCATTGTTGCTATCACCCAGAAATATAATATAAGGGGGAGCTTAATACTTTTGATGCAGTGAAAGTGAATCTGCATCTGGAAACGGTAATTACAAGATTCAAGATTCTGGGGGGTGCAGGCTTTCAAAATTCTAGAAGAGCATGGTGAGAAGTTAATATGTTTTAGGCCGTGATACGGCTCTTGGGCTTTGTAATTGTAACCGTTGATAATTAACCTTAGTGCAAAATCATATTTTTTCTATTGCACAGAGATTCTAATAAACAGTACAGAGTTGAAAAAGAATCCAAAAAATAATGTTTTAGATATTTTAGAAGTTTGTGGAAGATTGTAGAACGCAAAAGAGACTTATGTAGATAGTTGTAGTGATTGGCAAAATGGTCCTAAAATATGTAGAGATTTATATAAATTTAGAACTCATCAAATAGATATGTCTGTCGAACAAATTCTGACCATTAGATTAGTTAGATTTCAGCCGCCTATTAACAAAATGGAGTAGCATAAATAGCCCTTAAAAGTTAATTTTGTAACATCCATCTTCGCACAAGCTCACTTATGAAGAACTAAGTATAAAAATATGTAAAGATGTATAGAAGTTTAGAACTCATCATATAGTTATATTCATTCTTTGCCGACTTCTTCTCGCTTCTTTCCAAGTAATCCGTCGTTGACACGGATGTTTTCCAAACTACATGCCGATACACTTGTCTTTGTATTCCAAGGGGTGATCCTCAATGCTGTAATGGGATCATCCTATCTTAAATGCAAAACAGTGTGGTTCTCCTTTTTGTTGAACTTGATAGGATCAAATTTAAGCACAAGGCCATTGTGGCTAGTCACCCAGAAATATAAGGAGGAGCTTAATAGTTTTGACGCAGTGAAAGCGAATCTGTATCTGGAAATGGGAATTACAAGATTCAAGATTCCGAGGGTGCACGTTTGCAAAATTCTAGAACAGCATGGCGAAAAGTCAATATGTTTTTTACCACGATGCTGCTCTTGGGCTTTGTAATTGTAACCGATGATAATTAACCTTAGTACAAAATCATATTTTTTCTAGTGCACAGAGATTCTAATATATTGTATAGTGTTGAAAAAGAATCCAAACAATAATGTTTAAGATATTTTAGAAGTTTGTGGAAGATTGTAGAAGATAAAAGAGACTTATATAGATAGTTATAGAGATTCGCAAAATGTTCTAAAAACATGTAGAGATGTATAAAAAATTAGAACTCATTAAATAGGGAGACCTGCAGGACAAATTCTGACCATTAGATTAAATATATTTCAACCGTCCATTAATAAAATGGAGTAGCACAAATAGCCCTTGAAAGTTAATTTTGTATCCATCCATCTTCTCACAAGCCCACTTATGAAGAACTAAGTATAAAATATGTAAAGATGTATAGAAGTTTAGAACCCATCATATTGTTATACTCATTCTTCGCCGACTTCTTCTTGCTTCTTTCCAAGTAATCCGTCGTTTACACAGATGTTTTCCAAACCACATGCTAATACACTTGTCTTTGTATTCTAAGGGTGAACCTCAGTGCCGTAATGGGATCATCCTATTTTGAATGCAAAACGGTGTGGTTCCCATTTTTGTTGAACTTGATAGGATCAAGTTTAAGCATAAGGGCATTGTGGCTAGTTACCCAGAAATATAGGGAGAGCTTAATAGTTTTGACACAGTAAGAGCGAATCTGCATACGGAAATGGGAATTAAAAGATTCAAGATTCCGGAGGGTGCAGACTTGCAAAATTCTAGAAGTGCATGGCGAGAAGTCAATATGTTTTTTGCCGCGGTGCTGCACTTAGGCTTTGTAATTGTAACTGATGATAATTAACCTTAGTAGAAAAATCATATTTTTTTTAGTGTACAAAGATTCTAATATATTGTACAATGTTAAAAAAGAATCCAAAAAATAATGTTTAAGATATTTTAGAAGTTTGTGGAAGATTGTAGAAGGCAAAAGAGACTTAAGTAGATAGTTGTAGAGATTGGCAGAATGGTCCTAAAATATGTAGAGATGTATATAAATTTAGAACTCATCAAATAGAGATGTCTGCAGTACAAATTCTGACCATTAGATTAAATAGATTTCAACCGTTTATTAATAAAATGTAGTAGCATAAATAGCCCTTGAAAGTTAATTTTGTAACAATCCATCTTGTCAGAAGCTCACTTATGAAGAACTAAGTATAAAAATATGTAAAGATGTATAGAAGTTTAGTACTCATCATATAGTTATATTCATTTTGTGACGACTTCTTCTCGCTTCTTTCGAAATGATCCATCGTCGACACGGATGTTTTCTGAACTACATGGCGATACCCTTGTCTTTGTATTATAAGGGGTGATCCTCAGTGCTGTAATGGGATCATCCTATCTTGAATGTAAAACGGGGGGTTCCCATTTTCATTGAATTTGATAGGATCAAGTTTAAGCAAGAGGGTATTGTGGCTAGTCACCCAGAAACATAAGGGGGAGCTTAATAGTTTTGACGCAATGAAAGCGAATCTGCATCTGGAAATGGGAATTACAAGATTCAAGATTCCGGAGGGTGCAGGCTTGCAAAATTCTAGAAGAGCATGGCGAGAAGTCTATATTTTAGCCGCGATGCTGCTCTTGGGCTTTGTAATTGTAACCGTTGATAATTAACCTTAGTAGAAAATCCTTTTTTTTTAGTGTACAGAGATTCTAACATATTGTACACTGTTGAAAAAGAATCCAAAAAATAATGTTTAAGATATTTTAGTAGTTTGTGGAAGATTGTAAAAGTCAAAAGAGATTTATGTAGGTAGTTGTAGAGATTGGCAAAATGGTCATCAAATATGTAGAGATGTATATAAATTTAGAACTCATCAAATAGAGATGTCTGCAGGACAAATTTTGACCATTAGATTAAATAGATTTCAACCGCCTATTAACAAAATGGAGTAGCATAAATAGCCTTGAAAGTTAATTTGTAACCATCCATCTTGTCACAAGCTCACTTATGAAGAAATAAGTATAAAAATTTGTTAAGTTGTATAGAGGTTTAGAACTCATCATATAGTTATATTCATTATTTGACGACTTCTTCTCGCTTCTTTCGATGTGATCCATTTTTGACACGGATGTTTTCCAAACTACATGCTGATACCCTTGTCTTTGTATTCCAAGGGGTGATCCTCAGTGCTGTAATGGGATCATCCTATCTTGAATGCAAAACAATGTGGTTCCCATTTTTGTTGAACTTGATTGGATCAAGTTTAAGCAAGGGGAGCTTAATAGTTTTGACACACTGAAAGCGAATCTGCATCTGGAAATGGGAATTACAAGATTCCAGAGGGTGCTGGCTTGCAAAATTCTAGAAGAGCATGGCGAGAAGTGAATATGTTTTTAGCCGCAATGCTGCTCTTGGGCTTTGTAATTGTAAGCTTGACTGTTACCTGGACACTCCCTATTGGGTTAGGTATGTATTGCTTTAGGCCTCATTCATGTCTCTTCCCTGATCCATGACCAACAAGGGAAGCCCATCCCACTGGCCCGTTTACCCACTCAAATTGGATAGCTCACTTACACCACTACTCACCTGGCCCTCTTAACCAGCTCAGTCCGATCCACCTCTCCTTGACCCAACCTGGTACATGTTACATACCCTCTACAACTCTAACCCCAATTTATTCTCTCCTTTTTTTTTCTATCTCAAGCGGTCGATCTCCATCACTCTCTCTTCCGCCATTTATTCTCCCTCAAACAGTTTCTTTGCTTTGTATCTTACATTCCCTTTTCCTATGGCATTGGTTTCTTTGCTCCACAGCCCATATCTCTCTCTTCCTTTAATACATTTTCTCCTATTTAAGCCCCATGTCTTTGGGGTTGACAACAACTCACAAAAATCTCTATTATCCTATTCTCTTTTCTTCTTCGATCTCGATCTAAGTTTTTGTTAACATATCTCAGTGATATTAACCTTAGTGGTTAGGTGCCTTAGTGGTGCTTCTGGTTTCTGGTGTTTGAGAGCAACCTTTGAATGGGTTGCTGGCCTGATCTGTGGCCGGTAGGACTTCTCTAAGGATCTAGGCTCCCTGAGCCTTTTATTCTGGCTTCCGATTAGTTTGTGCGACTTTCTGATTGCTTGGTGTGATTATATACATATTCATGTGTAGTTTCTATTTGGTGGGTTAATATATTCTTCTAAATGTGAAATAGTTTCTTGTTGGTAGTGTTGTCGCTTGGTGCGAAATTATCTCACTAGTATTTTGCTTAGTGCATAAATTGCATTCTTGATATATTATTGCTAAATATTATTCGTTGAACCCACTACCCCAAAAACCTTACTATTCTGTTCTCCTGGTCGGACCCTTGAGGTCGCCGGATAATTGGTAGAAATGTAGTCAAGGTCCCTTCATCTGCATATATTGTCGCTTATATATATATATATATATATATATATATATATATATATAATGGCTGGTTATAGTATGCAATTAGTCAAGTGTTTGAAAGTTGATTGTCTTGATGAATGACTTTGACAAGCTATTTGTTCTGATGAAGTTGACTCCTTCACTTTTTGTTAGAGAAATCTTTTGATTTTTTATGCAGGTTGTAGAATAATAATTAGTATGGCGCCTCCTCCTGACTATGCAACCAATGAGACAACGGTGGCAACCTTACGAAAAGATAGGGAAAGAATTAAAGAGAACATTTTGAAGATGGAAAATCTTCTTTTCCAATTAGACAACTACCTCTTTGTTTTCAAGGGGTAGTTTTATATATCGTTATACACTTCAAATGTTCCCATTTGGTATGGCGTCTGTTGAATATGCAACCTATGTGACACTTAATGACCATAAGAAGTTTTCAACTCAATCACATCTCCGGTCACACTAAGCTTCTAGTATTGATAAATGATTGGTCAACACCCTTGAGCATATTTTTTTAAAAAAATGAAATATGTAAAAGCATAAACAGAACTTATTTTGAAACTACTTGTTAGTTTACGTGCCACTTATAGATAAGATTTAAATAGTTATTACTGAGAACATTCTTATTACTTATCAAACAATGTTATGCACACTAATAATACTTTGATTTTGCAATTAACCATAAACCGCAAATCCTCAACTCCAAAAAAATTAAAACTAAAGCAGAATGAAACACAAATACACATACATACCTCCAATTCTTGATACCAGTATTGTAATTTTATGCGGTTGAATTCTCCATCCTAAAATATCTTAAACATTATTTTTTGGATTCTTTTCAACACTGTACAATATTTAGAATCTCTATACACTAGAAAAAATATAATTTTCTACTAAGGTTAACTAATATAGCTACAAGAAGAAAATCCGGACAAAAACAAATCTATCACGGCTTCACAACGACCATTAGAACGGTTTGTTTCTGCAGAAGTGTCCAAAACCAAGGTATATATTTTGGTTATGGCTAAAAATCGTAGCGAATATTAAACTGTAGCAAAAACTTAGGTAGTGTTTGGATTAGGTTTTGAGTGTTTTGTTTTGGTATTTTGAGGTAGAGAGACAAAAAATAGAGATAAATAAGTGTGTGTTTGAGATAGATGGTATGTTTGGATTTGTGTTTGAGATAATATAAAATAGTTTAAAATAAATGGTGTATGTTTGATGTCAGGATTTAGGAGACAAAGGTTACTGTTGATTGTCAAATCATGTCTTTTTTATATATATTTTTAAATATAATATAATATTATATTATATATTGAGTCATGGCCAAAGGCCATGGAGGATCGAAAGTTGCAAGGCAAAATTTAAATCCGACCATGTTGGTGGTATGTAAAACCAACTATAGGCGGAAGGCAGCAAATAAACATGCAAAATAAATCCGACCACGCAGGCGGTATGTAGAACCGACCATGTAGGCGGAGTGTAATGAAAGAATATTTTTTACTATGATAGATATAGAGAGAATTGAATAAATTAAGAGAAGACAAAGTTGGGAACCTTTTACGTTTTGTTAATTAACAGGTATGAATTTTAGTCAGAAAATACCACACAAAGGCCCAAACAGTGCCAAAACAAGGCCAAACCGGGCAGCAATGGCAAGGCCAACTTCGTTCATACCCATTATTTTAACTTAACGACCCATAATATCTTCTGCTTATGTTCATCTAATTTCTCCTTATATTTATCAGTAATGAAAAATACTCTTTTTTTTTTTTTTTAGCCTGGCTATTTCCGTTGTTCTAAATAATTCAGCAGTAGTTGCTTAGCCTTACATTATCAATGAAAAATACTCCTTTTTTTTTTTTTTTAGCCTGGCTATTTCCTGATTGATGGACCAAAATTTATCCACCATTGAAACACCCAATTTGGTATTTCCTGTTGAAACACTAATGGACAAATTTTAAAAAACCATGTGTTTTTTTATAATTTTCATAAAAAAAAAGCTTTATTGAATGCTTCAACATAATCCCAATAATTAAATTTTATGGGATTTTTTTATTTTGGGTGGATATATCTTTTTCTCCTAATGGGTTAATTCCCCATTCAATAGCAGAAATGAACTTTTTAATTACTGCTTTTGAATAATTAAATTCTTTTTCATTACTAGAGTATGTGTGATTAATCTCAACACTCTGAGTAGCTTTCAAAATAAATTCATAATGTGCTCTCGGTTTGTATGACCCTGCAATAAATGATGCAACATCAAGATATCTTTTCATTAGATACCATGGGTCATTCTCCCATCTTAAATCATTATTCTCAAGTAGTATAATTACCTCATGATGCTCACTAAATTTATAGTAATTAATTCATCCTCATCTTCTTGCACTATTTTGCGTAGGAGGATGATGATTCACCAGCTGTTAATTTTTCTGTTTTTTTTTTAAATTCAAGAAATTGTTTGAAGAGTTCATTTTCTTCTTCAGAATTTTTTCTCCTGATTCTGGAGATAGTTTTCTCTAATTAGTGACCTATTTCCATGGCGAATTAGGTCTCCTGGACGAAACCTACCTCCTCTTTGATTAGAGGAGTTCCTCCCCTTCCTCTATGAGGAAGCATTCCTGAAAAATAAAAATAATCTATTAGCCAGCATAATAACCAGCAATTTGCTTATGATATAGCAAATTTGCTATCCAAAGTTATTTTTGATGCAGTTTTTCTGCAGAGACATCTGCATCTGGAAATTGAATAAGAATATCCAAATAATTTCATTAATATTGTCAATTCGTTTCATGAGTATTCTTTGGCTCCTCTTCAATCTTACTTTATATTCAATTGGCTCGTCCCAAAAATTAAATTTATAAATGGGCCAATGGACTCCATTCATGAGAAAGTTATCTCTTTTGATCAATTCTTTAGTCCAAAATATGGAATTTTAGAGGAGATATTCATTCCTCTAAGGAATTCGTTTTGAACTTCATCAGGATTCATTAATATATTCCCTTGATAAGAAGTCAGGAAGACTATTAGTCTTTCCTTTGATATGTTCAATAGTGAAATTAAATGGGGCCAAATGTGCTTGCATCTGGCAAACATTTGTTTAGAAACATCCTGCTTAAAGTCTTTATTGAACATAAATTTGGCAGCAAAACAATATGTTCTAATAGTAAATTGTTGATTTAACAAATCATTTTGGAATTTTAAAACACATTTAACAATAACAAGAACTTTTTTGGCAACAGTAGCATAGTTTTTTTGAGCTGCCTTTCATTTTCCTGAATGAAATCTAACTAAATATTCTTGTTTATTTTCATCAATTTGTTTTAGTATCCCCCCAAATCCTATTTCAGAGGCATCTGTTTCAATTTTTTTTTTTTTCCAATTAGGATTAGCAAGGGTAGACATGGTAATGCTTTTACCTTTTGTTTAATGAGTCTGCTTTAGTATGTTCATTTGTCCATTCTGGTGGATTCTTTTTTTTAAGTTATCATACAGTAATGCTGTATCTTTAGCAAGATTCTTGTAATATGGGGCTATGTAGTTTAGGCTCCCTAAAAACCTTTGTAATGAGTCTTATCAATGATTTTATGAGGAAATATTTCTGCAAATTCAATACATCTTGTAATGGGTATAATTTCCCCTTTTTCAATATGATAACCAAGGAACCTAACTTTAATCTGGAAGATACTCATTTTTTATGTTGATATTACTAAACCATTTTGGATAACTAAATTTTTAAACATTTTCAAATGCTTAAAATGATCTTCTATACTATTAGAGAATGCTAAAATATCATCAATATAAAAAATGATAAAGTTTGAAAATTGATTAAGATATCATTCATTGTGTTTTGAAATTCTGAAGGTGCATTTTTTCGCCGAATGGCATAACATTCCATTCATAATGTCCAAATGGGACTGTGAATGTTGTTTTATATCTATCTGATTCATTTATTTGAATCTGCCAATACCCTGATTTTAAATCAAATTTGAGAAAATTATCGCCTTATGTAGTCTGTCCAACATATCTTTTTATTAAGAATCGGATATCTTATCCATTTTAAACCTTTATTAAGGTTTATAATTTATTACAATCTGGGTTTTCCTCTTTCTTTTTCTGGATGCTTATTCACAGAAAGCAGTGCATGACCAGGGTGATTTCGAGGATCTAATTAGTTTTTTCTCTATTAGAGATTTAATCTCATTTTTACATAATTCTAAATACTCAATATTCATTTGGCAAGGTCTTGCTTTAGTGGGGATATTTGTTTCTGAAAATTCATTTTCATAAGGAAGACTTACAATGTATTTTTTTCTATGCCAAAATGCATTAGGATGCTCATCACATATTTGAATTTCAAATTTATTTTGAATCATTTTAATTTTTCCTTGTAATTTGGGATTTTCAAGTAGTTCATTTATTTGTAACGAGTTAATCTCTTCCTTTATAAAACAAATCTGGTTAGTCTTAGAGATTATTAAATCCCTTATTTCATTAATAACTCTATCTATTGGTTGGGTAATAAATTCAAATTTTATTATTTCGTCTTCAAAGGTTCATATTATACCTTTTTCATTAATATTTTTACTTGGAAAGATTTTCTTAAGGAAAGGTGTTCCAAGAATAATTCATTAGTTAAATCTTTTATTAATAAAAAGCTTGTTGGAATACATTTTCTATTATTACAAATATAAGCTTTAGGGATTTTAAAGCTTATATTCAATTTTTGTCCATTAGCAGAGGATAAAGAGTGAGTTTTTTTTCCGAAATATTTAGTTGGTATAAGACCTTCTTTAATACAATTAATATCTGCCCCACTATCTATGAGTTTAGTAAATATTTTTCTAAAATTATCTTTTATTAATAAATCAATTCTGACATTCCACTTTTGGCTAGTGACTATTTCTAAAGTGGACAGGAAATCATCTTCATATTTTTCCTTGCCTATTCCAGTATTCTTATTAGTCTCTAACATTTCAACTCTAGTATTAAGAGACTGGTTATATTTTTTAATATTCCTAATTTCTTCCTTTAATTTTTCTACTTCTTCTTTTAGATCTTCTAGAGTAGAGGGATTATCTTTGATTGTATGCTTTTCATTGAGCATTCTCTTGACTTCAGTAATTGTATATGGTTCAAAGGGTTTACTAACAATTCGTTCATAGGCTGGGTTAGATTCAGAAGTTGAGGCTTTATCATTATCGTCAATTTTACTAAAAATAATATCTCTTGCCTCCGGGTCCCTAATTTCTTTGAGTAATTCAATATTGTTATTATCACTACGAACATTTATCTTTCCCATTTCTTTAAATTTTGCCAATAATTCATACAATTCTTGGTGAGTATTTTCTTCGGTTATTTCCTGTCTACATTCACAGGGGGGTTTTTCTTCCTCTTCTGATTCAGAGGTTGATGAATATTTCGAACTTTCTTCAATATTTTTAAGTTCACTTTTCTCTTCAGATTTTTCTTTAGTTTGTTCTCTGATTCAGAGGATTCATTTTCTTCAGAGAATATTATATTGAGTATATTTTGTTTTTCTTCTTCTTCTAGATTAAGACTATTAATCTTCTTTTTCAATCTCTTAGCTTTTTTATTTCTGCACCTATTTGCAAGATGGTCTGTTTCACCACAAATGTAACATCTTCTTATTTTCTTGGTGGTATTATTTTTAGTTTTCCACTCATTTTTTCTAGCTAAGTCGTTTTCCCTATTTGTTTCTTTTCTCGATTGTTTCTTTTTATATCTTCGTTCTTTATTTTCTTTGGCTCTATTCCTAGGATTCTTGGCCTATTGGATGGTTTCGTGTCTATTCCAAATTGAACACAAAACTCTCCTAATTGATTTTTCTCTGTTAAATTCTGCTTTTAATTTGTTGGTTTAGTCTAATTTCATTACATAAATTCAGTGCTTCTTGAATGCAAGTTCCAATTAACTTCCCATAACTATATGATTATAATTAATCTGTATTTTTCCTTTTCGCAGGGTATTTCTAAATCTTTCAGCAAAAAGATGAGGGAGGCCATCTATGAATTTAGACTTCCAATGGGCATCATTTGATTCTGGGAGTTCCATAACTCTACTTAAGAAGATGTCTTTATACCATCTAAACGAAGTTAAAGTTTTACATTTTAAATTCTGCAAATGTCCTGATATTTCACTATTATCAGACCATCTTCCTGTAAAATGTTTAACAATATTAATAGCAAGTGTATAAACTGTTTTTTTCTTCTGTAGTATTATTTTCAATTTTTACTGTATTTAATATTTCATCTTTGTCAGCTTGACTAAGATAATTATCCCACCATCCTTTTAATTGACCAGTAAATCCTGCTACAATCATTTTAGCAATAGCTTTATCAGAATTATTATTTCCTTTACATATGGTGCTATACATCATCATTCTATGTATTATATATAAATTTGTCTTTTGTAAATCCATCAATATTCCACTCGTAAATTTGTTTACCATTATAACCGTTTTGATCAATTATCTCTTATTCCTCATAAAGTATATTGTGGTGTTGGTATGGGATACTAAAATTTTGTCTGCATTGGTTTTCTAGCAAATTTTTCTAATTTATTAATTTCTTCGAGGATTTTTCTCTATAATTTTGAGATTCTATATCATTATTTAAAGTATTTAATTTTAAGGCTTTAATTTTTGGTCGAGAAGTTTTTCAAGTTCTCCTACAGGTTTTAAATTAAAACCTACAATATCTGGTGGAGGCTGGATTGAGGGCCTAGCAATAATTTCTCTTTTTGCTTCTTCTATCATTCCTGTATTTGTACTGATTTCTCGTTGTCAATTTCTTTTCCAACCAATAACTTTATTAATTTTATTATTTAATTCAATTATTTGTTCTCCTATAATATTTAAATATTGGTTAACATAATTATGTTTTTCAACAATTCATTTATTTGTGTCATTGTAACCATTAGAGTGTCATCTTCAATTAATTTAGAAAATGCTTTAAAATTATTTGAATTTTATTTGAATTCATTTTGAAAGGTTGTTGAGGGGGAAGAATATTATTTAACATTTTTCTATTTTCCATAAAGTATTTTCTTTCTAACACATTCAGATATTGCTTTGAATATTTGGTTATAAACCAAATGTAACTTTCTCGTTCCAAATAGTTAATTCATTATAGAATTGATTTGAAATCTTATTTTACTTTTCTTGTGAGAAATTTTCAAAGAACCATTTTCTAAAAGGTTCCCACATTTTTTCTAAAAATTCTTCCTTAATTTCCTTTCTAGCTAGGGATCCCGGGCTAAAATCTATTAAATCTGACATATTAATTTATAAACAAAAATCTATTTCTGAAGTTAATTCTTCGTTTAATTTGGGATCCTTATAGATACCTTTAACAGTATTATTTGGTTATATTCTTATTTCTTCAACCTTATTACAATTTGACTCGTTATTTTCTTCTCTGATTTGAGATGTGGATACTTTAGATGGGGTTATTACCTCTATTGGTGAAAAGTAAGACATTGTAGAATATCGTGAAGAACTACTCTTTAAATATTTTGATTGGTTAACAAAATCTATTATGACATTTCCTTCTGGATTCTGTAGAATATTCGTGTATGTGCTTTCCGTATTACTCCTAATCGGGACTTCTTTTCCAATTATCTAATGTTCCGGAAATTCAACTTCACTTTATTTTATCTGTCTCCTAGTATTAATTCTTGAATTATTTAAACTTATTTCAAAAAATACGGTCTGTTCAAGAGTTTTATTATCTTGTGTCATACAATTAGGATTAAGCGTTTGAAGAAGTTTATAGTATATTCTATAACATATACATATTAATTCTGATCCGGGTGTCAAAACCTACTAAAATAAAATAAAAACTCACAATCAAGGTGTGTGAAATAGAAAAACAAACATGGATTTGGTTTTGGCCCATCTCAGGAATGGGCCGAAACCCAATCCAAACATAGTGTCTATCTTTCATAATTACACTAGTAACTCTTAACTTTGTCATACGCTTAAAACTGCCCATTGTCAATTTTTTTCAAGCCAAAAGTTGTTGATATCAAGAAAAAAGAAATGACAAAAACACAAATTTTCCCTTGGACATTTGTCAATAATTTGACAATTATCTTTGAATAAATATATGCTTCTTTGTGCAGTGGGTATTTGATATTTTAAAAAACTTATGGGGATATAAGTGAATATTTAAAAATTAAAATTAAAGTTCCAATTACAATTAACTCATGAAATATGTTTTTTTATCTAATTTACTAATTAACTTTCGTTTAAAATTTTTATCAAATTAGAATTTCACTTTTTAATAATTAAAATTTTATTTAAAGATTTTATCTTATAAAATTTTACTAAAATTAATAAAATACCATTTAACTTTATACAATTGTTTGTTTGTCCTTTTTGTATCCATGTGTGTTGCATATATAAGCATATATTATTTATATCATATCTATATTTATCAAAAAAATATAAAAGAAAAGGCACAAAAAAGGTGCGCAAATTTTAAAATATAATATTTAAGTAAAATATAATATAGCTTGCGTAATCGTTTTAATTTTGATAATTATTTTATTTTATATTTGGTTATCACCATAGGGCTAAATAAGTTCTTTTACTCTTTCCCTCTTTTTCTATCAACAGGGGTGGTTGGTATAATTATAAAAAATAGAGGTGGTTTGCGTATTTTCACTATATTTATAATTTTCCCTTCTTATTCTATATATTTAATTATTTATCAATATTAGAGCATTATTGGTACCTTCAATCATAATATGACATATAGTTTTGGAAAGTTATTTTTAAAAATTGCTAAAATAACATCTTCTATAGGCACTCCAGCTACATATTTGAATCTTCCAGGACTCAATTAAATTAAATTTAAAATTATTTATTTAGTCAAGTAATGACTTAATACTCACTAATAACATGGACAAGTGTCTACTGAATGCCAAGGGAATATTAAAGAAAAATATTTTTTTTTCAAATGATTCTTTTTTATTTTTTCTAATTAAAATCAATGGGATCACGATATTTCATGCCGAATGGGTGAATAGTTCCACTCTTTCAGTTTTCTTGGTTCAAACATATCAGATCTCAGGCCTCATACATTTTTATTTGATGATCAATCTTTGAAAATAGCAACGGCGCCCAATTTAACCAACAAATGTAACTCTAGAACAAGTTGACATTCATCTTCTGTCACGTCCCATAAATACGTCGAAACAACAATGAAGGCACTATAGCTCGAGAATTAGCATCATCTTTTGTCCCCCAATATATTATTTGATCTAGTAGATCAATGAATTTTATATATATATATTTAGTGAGCAATATATATATATTCATGGGTTAATGTAGTTTAGAAGAAACATTAATTGTCATCCTTTTAATTCTATATAGAATTCGGATGAAGAACAAAAGTCGAGGGAAGGTATCACTCAAATGGATTGTGATCCTCTGTGTCTCCAGCTTTGTCCTCGGGATGCTTTTCAGCAAAAGGTTTTCACTCATTTAATAAATTTTTATTATGTTTCATATATATGTATATATAAATATGTGTGTGTGTGTTTGCTATTGTTGATTGTTTATTTGATATCAACACATTAAAGTTATTGAACGCCTAATTTATCATTGGTATTTGTGTTGTGTGTTTATTGCTTTATACATATGCCATTATCAAAATTGCTGTCAGTTAAGGTTTTTTAATTCCATGAAAATGCTAATCGGAGTAGTAGTTGATTCACCATTAATGCTATATTTGACATGGTTGAAAATTTTCACTTAAGGAGTAACTAACATTATTTCTTATGTGATTTCTTGTGTTGTAGAATGTTGGCTTCTCATCGAGCAAGAGATCAAATTCTCTACAGGGGGCGACATTTGGGAGATTTTGAATCTAACTCTGATGATTGTGTAACAAATAAGGTTCCCTTTTGAAAATTATTATCCACATTAACTTGCGTTTTTGTATTGGGTGTTCGATTCCTATTATTGTGTATCCATTTGTTACTTTTGGTCGTTGTAGAAACTAATTCACGATGAGGAAGTGATGAAAAAATTCACCAAGGCTCATGAAGCCATAGAGTGAGTATATTGTCAATTTTGCTTGATAATGATCGTAATTATTTTGTATGCTTAATTGAAATGCAAATGCAAAAAAGTGTGCAGCCATAGAAAAAAACTTTGGTCATGTGTATGATAACAACTTTAAAAGAATGCTCACACTCTTGAAATTAATTGTAAGACTGAAATAATTTAGACCAAGAATGGATAATAGGTCATAGAAGACATTAAGAAGTTTCCAGTTATTTAATTATCTTAAGTTTACCATTTCTATTGCTTGCTTCTCAGATCTTTGGACTCTTCTATTACTAAACTACGATGGGAGCTGCCATCAAATAAAAAACCCCCAAAGATTGAAAACTATGGAACATGACCTTGATTCCAACGTACAATGATGATACTGTGATGAGTAAAAAGGCATTTATGGTTGTAGGTATAAATACAGCATTCAGTAGCAGAAAAAGACGTGATTCTATCAGAGAAACATGGATGCCTACAGGTGGTACTTTTCCATGAAAATATACTCATCATGCATAGGTTTTATCTTCAAATATTTTTTCTTACAACTTTTTGTTCGAAATTTGATAGGTAAAAGTTTGCTTCAGCTTGAGCAAGAAAAGGGTATTGTGGTTCGTTTCATGATTGGCCACAGGTTAACTTATACATATTTTTTTTATACTTGTTGTACTTATGATGCTAACTTTAATGTAGTTATAAAATTGCAAAAGTTAGGCCGCTTTCCATCAACCTTGATTCTAAATTTGTATACCGAGTCTAACAAATTAAACACAATAATTGCATGATGGCTAAGGTAAAATAACTTGGTTTGACTGCTTTGTATCTGATTTTTGCTGAATTGAGGACTCCAACTTATCACTTATAGGAAAAAATAGAACTACAAAATAGGGCATCATCATAGTTTTGTAATGATGCTCACACAGAGCTTTGCAAAATAAGCTTTTATGGTGATCTAAGACCTAGAAGAAAATTAGTAAAAGATATTGACAAAAATATTTGAATTAAAAATCAATTAATCAAAAGATAGTTTATAAGTATTGATTTTCCTGATCCAAATTGTTTTTGATGAATATGCACTTTACTTCTGTCATCATTGCCAGATGTTTGTTCTTATAGTTAAAATATTCAAATCAAACTATCTTTACATGATGGGTATGTTTAATCAACTGTTATTATGCAATTGAATGCCTATGCTTAAGACAACTTGTATTCGTTCTGATTCTTCATTTTTATGTAGTTTTGCATGTTATGTACTTGAACACCCTCAACCTCTTTGAATAGATAAACCATA
This sequence comes from Sesamum angolense, assembly GCA_034509725.1. Taxonomy (NCBI): domain Eukaryota; kingdom Viridiplantae; phylum Streptophyta; class Magnoliopsida; order Lamiales; family Pedaliaceae; genus Sesamum; species Sesamum angolense. Next base: position 10,221,307 of record JACGWL010000001.1, on the reverse strand, counting down.
TACATATCATACTAATCCTTATATAGATAGTTTTGTTCACATTGCATTCAAAATTAGAAAGAGTAATAGGTGATGAAAAATATATTTGATACATGATCTGGATATAAATATATTGTTGGAGTTCATGGTGGATATTTCTTTTATAAATTGCATTAGATGTTTCGTGGCCAAAACTTGGTTGTTCTGGTATATGAAATGAGCAGTTAATATGATTGAATCTTATTCATCCTAGTATTATGATTTATGGAGTTCATAAATTGCTGAAGATGGTGAAGTATTTGTAGCTTGTAGTTGTTGAATATTAAGTTCTATTTTTCTGAAGCTCTATTTGACAAATTAAATGAACCCAAAATCAAGAAATTTCATCACAATGTAATCTTATTAGTGGAGAAATAGCACCTTTTGTCACGTAATTTAGAGCCTTTCTGTTTTTTGTCCTTTACCTTTTGAAAAATAGCACTTTTGGTCCCATGACACATTTATATATTTTAGCAGAAAATAGCACGTGGTCTTCATACTTTTGGCCCTATATGTTACGGGGATTCTCACTTTTGGTCCCATAACTTTCATAAAGTAGCACTTTTGGTCCCGTGCACTTAATGGTCACATGACATTTTTCGTTTAAATATCTAACATAAAGGTGTTATGGGACCAAAACTGTTATTGTTTAAAGTTAAGGGACCAAAAGTGGAAATTCCGTAACCAGTGGGATCAAAAGTGAAAAGACCCTCAATTATTGGACGAACAATGTTATTTCCCCCATATTATCTTTTTTATCATTGAACTTGTATTTATTCTTAGTCTAGGAAGATGACATTGAAACAGGATTCAAATATTGTATCTATTCTTTACTTCTGTGCACCTCAAACTAACCCCTCTTTTCAATTTTATGTTATATAATGGCATATACATCGACATGCCATAATGCCTTGCATATATTGAGAAGATTATTGTTTATATCACATGAGTGCAGACAAGTTTCTAGAATGAACCTAGTAAAAAGAGGATCACATTGCAAGTAATTAACTTTTCTTGTCCTGATAGAAAAAACTTGAAACCATTGCTGACATTTTTATACTATTCAGTGCAATATCTAATAGCATCTTGGATCGTGCAATTGACTCTGAGGATGCCCTGCACAAAGACTTTCTTAGGCTTGTATGGAATTGTATATCCCTAATATATTATTTTTGCCTTTCGCTTGGTTTTTTTTTTTTTTGGTTTAATGTTATTGATTTTTTATACTGATATCCTTTCCAGAATCATGTTGAAGGATATCATGAATTATCAGCAAAGACAAAATCATTCTTTTCCACTGCTGTAAAAACATGGGATGCTAATTTCTATGTCAAAGTGGATGATGATGTCCATGTAAACTTGGGTAAATTTGATTTCTTTATACTTTTCCACATTCCTAACTTATACAATATGATGAAATATATGATCTCCAGTTGTAACTCTTCTATAATAACTAAATTTTTTATTTAACATATATAATACAGGTGCACTAGCTGCAACTCTCGCACGCCATCGTAACAAGCCCCGAGTATATATAGGATGTATGAAGTCGGGGCCAGTTCTTTATCAGAAGTAATGATTTTTATTATTTGCTCGTTTCCTTTGTTATTCACTTTTGTAATAAATCATTCTTTATCATTAACAAGTTGTTCCTGATTGTAGGAATGTTAAGTACCATGAGCCTGAGTATTGGAAGTTTGGGGAGGAAGGAAACAAATACTTTCGACATGCTACCGGACAAATATATGCCATATCAAAGGATCTAGCAAAATATATCTCCATCAATGAGTAAGAATGACACCAAACTCTTATCTCAATAGAAAATAGAAAATTTATGTGTAGCCTTTTTCTTGTGTGAGTTTAATATACTGCATAATAACACATAGTAATGGATCTTAATAGTTGATGATCAATCACAAGTTAGCTTTCTTAAAAGTGTTAAAATGTGCTTGTCATGAATTTTCAGACCCATTCTTCACAAATATGCTAATGAAGACGTAACTCTTGGTGCGTGGTTTATTGGTCTTGAAGTCATGCACATTGATGACCGCAACATGTGTTGTGGAACTCCGCCTGGTAAGGATTTCCATATTAGTTGCTAGCTTTCAATCTTTGACATGAATCAATCATTAAGAATCCCAAGATGTGTACAGACTGTGAATGGAAAGCTCAAGCTGGTAACATTTGCGTTGCAACATTTGATTGGAGTTGCAGCGGCATTTGCAACTCTGTGGAGAGAATCAAGATTGTTCACGTCAAGTGCGGTGAAGATGTTACTACTCTTAGGAACTCCCTTTTCTAGCATATCTTTAATGCTTGACATAGAAACAGAGGGGAAGAAGCTTGAGGAAGAAGGAATATCCATTGCTCTTATAAAGGCATGTGAGGGAAAAATTAAATGATTTTTCTTCTGTATTTGATGAAAAGAAAAAGGCAAGATAGAAAAGGGTAGAATTTCAAGAGACGAGATTTGGTCTCTCAATTTATTGTATGTACAATAAGCATATTGTGTCCAATATTTTAATTAGTGCAATAGTCAAAGCACCATGTTTTCAACTTGAAGATTACATGGTTTTAGTAATACTTGTAGGCTCATGTCAATGTAATTTTCAAACAAATGGCATAACAATTATTGATGGATCTGTGCCATTTTGACAATGACAATATCCTGTAGCAGTAGGATCTCCTGTCGATTATTTGACCCTTTAGGCAAATATTGTTCGTGAAATATATAATGATTTAGATGGATTTGTATGATTGTATTCATTGATCATAATACAAGTCAAACTAGTATAGACTGTACAAAAACATGAAAAAAGTATAAACTATATTTTCTTTAATGTATTTGTTTAAAATGAACATAACTAGTGCACGTATATTTATCAATCCATTCTTGATTATTTTTATTAGATGATTGTTTCTTGTAAAAATATAAGTTATTAGAAAGAGATAGTCATTATTATTATTGCCATTTTCTTTAGGAATAACAAAATGCTCAGTACTTTTTTAATCAAAGTATGTTTTAATGGAAGGAATGGTGGAAAAGGCATATTATTTTTCTTAAGAATCATTTTTACAAGAGAGAATGTAATTTGATGTATAAGTCGTATGACAATGTGTTGCTAAAAGATGAGCTAGGAAGGTGTGACAACTAGTATATGCAAAATATTTGAAATTTATGTATGTAGTGGGCTTTGCTCATGCCATTCTCCTCATGTGATCCAGGAGTTCTGAAGTAGCAGGGTTAAGTTCAGGCGTGAGGGGGGAGGGGGATTCTCTTTCCTATCGGCAAGTTAAAATGAAGTTGAGTCAAATTCAACAATCATATCTAGTACAAACTACTTCCTTTGGGTTTGAAGTTCCAGAATAATTTTGGATTGCAAAGAAACACACCTATTATAGGAAAGGATTTCTCTAAAATGACCCGGTCAACAATTGTTGGTTGGATAGCTTGATGTGAAGGTAACATTGTTAAGCAAAAGTTATTTAAGAGGCATAAAGAAATGAAATCAAATAATCAAAGTAATGATGAGCATTTAACTACCAACAAATGAATATCATTGAAAAGAGGCAATACAATAAGTGTCCTGCAATTGCTCCACAATCTTGAATGTTGGATAATTAGTTCCTGTGTATTAGATGCTAAGCCTGAAACACACCCTGGAATGTGATTATCAAAGATGTGAAGTTTGGGTTAAGAGGAAAAAATTATCTAAGTAAAAGACTGGACACCTAATCAAGTTTGAATACAACAAAGGGAGTTGTTGAAAAGAACAGTCACATTTTTTCTCAAGACCTAATTGATACTTGAATAAATGTCATTCAAACACCGAGTGAAGAGCTTTTTATTCAAAATTCTTTTTCTCAAGAGTTCACTTGGTACTTTCACAAATAGTTCGTAAAATATCCATTCTGATCACAAAAGGATTGGGCACAAGTTGTAGCCATGATTGGGTCATGGACATTCAAACATAAAAGAAAAATTTGGAGGAATCAAGAATAAACACAAACATAAAACACTTGACAAAGTCTCATTTTCCGGAGATGGGATTAGAAGTTTAGGACGGGTGAATCCTATCTCAAGAGAAATAACACTGAGCAACTTTTATATGACAAACCACCTTATCTGATGGTTTGTTGGATTTGATACACATGAATTTTTTTGGGCCATAAAGTACTCAAGCTTAAGAGTATTTTCTACTACATAACCTACGCCGATGTTCGATCACGGTTTGGTTATGTGCACTTGAGAAATACGAATTTAAAATGTTTTAGAGGTTAAAAGTTTTCAAACTCAAAAGTTTGGTTAAGGTTTTATATCCTTTGGATCTAGGAGTTAGACCTAGAAGGATTCGAGGAAAGACACAATTCTAATAAAGTCCTAATGTCCTAATATGATTAAGTGGCATTATTAAGTATACTCAAGTGATGGTCACTGTGCTACCATCTAAAACAAACTTGAGGTCTTGGGAAGATCTAAAGATGTGGTGAAAAGATGGTGATGGAGGATTGATTGTAGCACCCCGTACAACATCATTCTTAATTACTACTAATTAATATACCATTTCCTTCATTTCAACTCATTCCATAACATAATATAAATTCTATTTTATCAATATAAGTCATATATACCACACGACATAATCGATATCACCAACAGTTTTCATATACTTTCCCACAAGTGTACACAACCTAAAAAGAAGATAGCCAACATCCATCTGTACAAAATTTTTAAAAAAAAACCGATAACACAAGGTTGTACACTACGCATAGTCCAAAACTCCAGACTTTCAGTGTCACGGCTGACCCACCTATTCCGAATAATGGCACGGCTAAAAAATATGATGAAACTAGTCAATGCAGCCTATCCCTTGAAAAATGTGTGGCAAGGAATAAGCTGCATACTCAATAAGATAGCATTTCAGTCTCTATATATATATATATATAGTCAAGTATAAAGCAACAATACCAACATAATCAATATTTGCCATACACTATTAATAGATTGTAAGATATCACATAGCTACAAGCAAATATCAAACCAAGACATAATAGTGATATTTTAGTCTATTTTCTTAGAGCCCTGCTTAACCAAACTGGAGTGAAACACTTAATGAGCTTTGATAGCTCTCACCATCATCATCATCATCTCAACCACAACTTCCTCTTCTATATTTTTTTTCTGATATCACACAGCACACAACTTGTGTGTATCCCATCCTAACTAATACCACACAGCACGCAACTCGTGCGTATTCCATCTTTACTGATACCCAACAGCACGCAACTCGTGCGTATCCCATCATCTCCATTAATCAATGACAACACACAACTTGTCATTGATCATATCATCTAAATCATTGAGTATGTCCCCAATTAGGTAAGTCATCGTTTCATTTTAATTCCTAACTTCAACATCATTAACCCCCTTATTCAATTTCATGTAATAATTTTTCTTTCATCAATAGTTTCTCCTATTCGATTTCACACCAGAATCAATTATACAGTCTCATAATCATTCATCCAACATCCGTATAATACAATCACAATTGGACGTATAATAGCAATTTTACAGTTACAGAGGTAATTCTAATAATAACTAACATCCACGATCAAGTATATATAGACAATCCATATAAATAGATACATATAATCCAATATTCCACATATGCTACTCATATAAGCATATATATATATATATATATATATATATATATATATGAATCCAACAATCAATATTTATATTCATATAAATATATATAAATCAATTAACTATACTTATCTCAAATTTCAAAACGATCAGTCAACACGAACAGCTGCTCAACCTTCCACTCTATCGCCACGTCCTATAGTAAATTACAATTTATATAATCAATACCTCGTAAGCATCATAAATTCTAACTAAGATATTATATAATATTCATATAGTTCTATTTATATCGAAATTCAACCCTCCATTTCATTTTATTTTAAATAATTAAACCTTCCAGACTTCTTACGTATATTTTAAATTTATCAACTATCTCATACGAATTCATTTATCAAACCCCTCATATATGTGTATCTACCATTCTTAATAATATTTCTAACTTAAATTATTATAGAAAAACTTACATTTTCTTAAATATAACTTTTCTAATATTTTCATTAATTTCTATCAATTTCTCGATATAATATAATTAAATACCAATATATATAATTAAGTATTTAGTCAATACACCCGATAAAATTGAGTAAATTAACTATAGTAATGATTAAATATAATAAATCTAGTAATTCATTTACCCAACTATATCATTCTCATATCAAATATGATATTTAATTCGGCACTAATTTTAATAGTCAAACTCATAAAACTTTTCGATTAAATAGTAGATCGGTCAAAATAAACTATATTTAGTAAATGGACTAATTAAATAACATAATTATATAAATTAATAGAAATTAAATCAAAAGTTCCATACCTACTCTTCGTCTTCATCTTCACCCGAGTGTGTGTGCGTGTGTGTGTGTTTTGACACGATTATTATAAGTTTTGTCCAATGTAGTTAGAACATGTGATGAGGACGTTGAGTTCCAAAATAGAAATTGTCGCCTTCTTGAAATGATTGAGATCTCCTATGTACTCTGAGGTGTGTTAGATTCTTGAAAGCCCGTGGCCACTACTGACAATCAAGTAAGAAAGGGTTTCCTAGGTTGATCAATAGAGTTACACGATTAGAGTTCATAAATATAATTGTCTCATCAAAAAATGAGAACCAATGACCAATTCCATCCGCTAGACTAAGACAGGGAAATAGAAGATGGAAGAACCGTACTCGTATACTCGGGAACCTAAAGGTTCACATAATGTTCACTATTGTCTAGTGTCATGCACAATTTCTAGACATCTACCTATGGTGATAGGTGCTTTTGGATTAATGGTTAATCCCAAGATATTAATTTAGTTAGTCTAGCGCAAAATATTTGCAAATGAAATTGTGTTTGACACAAGGTCAAGTTTAAATGAATGTCAACCTAAAGGGTCACACACAAATCACTATCGAGATAGGACAATTTGTTATATAATTAAATATGAAAAAGAATATTTAATTTAAAGAGTTTAAATTAATCAATTTACGTAAGTAAATAATATGATTATTTATGTACAATTAAATCTAAAAAAGGATACTCAAATTTTTGTGCTTTCTTCCCTCCTCTCCAACACTCTCTGAAAAACATCTCTACACCCACATCTTCTCAAGCTTTTAACTAAGTCTGAAGAATTGAGAAATAAGATCAAGAACACTAATCTAATAGTGTTTTCTCTTTAAGTTAGAATAGTTCTAACCCCTTGGTAATCTCGAATCCTCTAGCAAGGGGACAAGAAATTCCCTCATCAGCGTCGGTGTGGATAACGTTATAGGAGATGTTCATTCGTCTTTGCTTGAATAAATAAAAAAAGAGCTAATTGCCAAAAACTCCACACGCATCAAAGGTATAATTCTTGATTAGTTTTCACCATTTTCTAAATTAGCCACATGTTTATTCATGAATATGTTTGATTGCTTGAACACCCAGGAAAATGGGATCAGATCCCATTGGTTTTAGATTTAAACTCATCATATTCCATTTGCACTGCTTAGCCTTGGATTCCCAAGTCAATATCGAATCTTTCAAAAGTGAGGTGATCCTTTTGCTAGAAGGGGAGACATTGTTCGTGTTGCTTACTTATGCAAGGAAATTGTCTTTAATGACATTCATATCATTTCTACAACAACAATTCACTAGAGGTTTGTTTGCAAATCCAATTCAATTGATTTCTACATGAGATCTACATCGTAGTAGCATGCGCAATTAGATCATCTTGTTTTCTAATTAAATTTAAAATTTTTGTTTTTCTCGTTTTTCTCTATGTTTAGCATCTGGCCTATGCAAAACTTTCATTAATGTTAAAAAGTTTCATTAATGTTCAACATAAGCATCTGGCATATGCTTATATACATTACTTGTACGTATTTGGTTGAAACCCTTAGATCATGATGCTACAGGGTTGGGTCACGCGTATGACGATGATGGGTATATTTGTGACAAATATTTATTCAAGAGGGTAAAAAAGTACTTTTTATGTATAAGTCATACAATAAATATATATACACCCTACCGTAGTACATAACTTACAACACCACTATAAATACCAAAAATATTATTTTTTATGCAGGATACTATTGATTGATTAGACAACTCATACACACACTCCTCCAAAAATTATCTCTCTACGACTTATTTCACCTAGTGAACCATTGTGCCGAGGGTAAAATTTCTGCTTCATCCCTTTACCAAAATCTTAACCACATCATTAGCGTCGTCTGTAGAAATACATTACCCCGGCATTGAGAATGCAAACCAGGTCACGAACCCGCGAAGTTTATAGGATGGACGACACCCTAGAGGCACAAGTGAATGTGACAGATCAAGTGTCGCCCCATGAACTATCACCACCAGTGCAGAGGGCCCCACCCCATAAACAACCCCATTCTCAATGGACAAGCCATGCCACCCCATGAACAAGCCCCACTTAACGGACAAGTCTTGCCACCCATGAACAAGCCCCAACTCCACCCCATGTAAAGCCACCCCCTCCAAGTGTTCCACCCCAAGAAACAATGATACAACTGATGCAAAAAGCTTTATTAGCCTTGATTCAAGATGCATCCACCCAGGCGGCAGCACAAGCCATGGCTCAATTCGCAGCGCAACACCCAGTTAATCCGTCCCCTCCTTCATCTCGTCGAAGTCAAGAATTGTCCTCGGCTCTCGAGGAGGAGCAGGGGTAGGAAGAAGTGAATAATCGAGTTTCTCAACCAGAAGTTGCTCAGACACAAGAGCAACACCCCCTCAATAGCGGCAACTTATTGCTCCCTTCCCGCTAAGGAGGTGGAGGATCTTTATTTGTCATTGGTCGTCGCTCCTCCACAAACAAGTCTTTTCTCCCCTTCAATTTTAGCTAAAGCACGTCCAACAAGCATTAAAGTCTCCAACCTTTTAGAATACGACGAAACAGGGGACCAATAAGAACACTTAGACAAATTTTATGTCAAAATCGATTGGTATGACTTGAGCGACGCCGCATATTGCAAGATCTTTTGCACTACGCTCTCCAAACCCACCTTAGCTTGGTTCAACCAACTACCCGCTGGAACTATTTTTAGCCTCGATCAGTTGACTTAATATTTTTTTATCACTTTTCCATGAACAAGAGAGTCCCAAAAACGGTCGCATTTCTACTCACCATCTGCAAAAAGGAGAACGAGCCGTTGAGAGAGTACATGCAAAGATTTGTGGAGCCAGTGCACGAGGTACCGCATGTTAATAATGAGTTGTTAGCTAACATCATCCAATAAAATTTGTTACCTAGAAAGTTCAAAGAGTCTATAGCCGAAAAACCCTAGCATTAAGGAAGACTTCCTCATACGGTCAAAAAAATACATTAGCATTGAGGATTCGAATGCTTCGAACCCTTCTCTTAGTGGCAAGAGGAAGGGTCAGGAAGAGGAAAGAGAATCGAAAAAAAGAAGGAGCAAAGCAAGCACTTACCTCCAACGGGGTTCATGCACTACACCACCTTGAATGCATCCAAGGGGGAGATTCTAGTTGCAGAGGAACAACAAGGGCTAATCAATCAATGGCCGAGAAAGATGAAAGATAACCCCAAGATACTCAAATCCGACAAGTATTGTCATTTCCACCGAGATAGGGGCACACGGCAGAGGAATGCCATCACCTGATGAATGAGATAGAAAAGTTGATTCAACGTGGATACTTGAAAAAATATGTCAACCAAGGTCGAGTCACCAACCCTAAGACTTAACTTTCGCTCAAACTCGAAACACTGATAATCTCTCCAATCAGGTGTTATCGTTATGATTTTAGGAGACCCAACGGGAGGAGACTCATCCAATACGAAGAAAGGCGATAGTTCGAGGAACCAGGGAAAACCATTGGCAAATTGCTATTCAAGTCTATAATGTTAACTCAGAAAAACAAGAGGAAATTTCATTCAACTTGCAAGACATGGACCTGATGAGGAACCAAAACAACGATGCTTTGGTCATTTTAGCTACGCTTTCCAATTTTTTGGTTAAAAAAGTTGTAGTAGACAGTGGGAGTTCAATGGACATTATATTTTATGATGCATATGTCCAGCTAGGGATTGACAATACTTAGCTGTGGAAGGTGAACACTCCACTCATAGGTTTCAGCAGTGAGATGATCGAACTGTTAGGGGAAGTGATGTTTCCGTTATCCTCGGCTCTCTCCCCAAAAAGGTCCAACAAAATGGTTAAGTTTCTCGTAGTCAGGGCTCCATCCGCCTACAACATCATCTTGGAGAGACCAAGATTAAACCTTTTTTGAGCTATAGCCTCCACCATCCACATGAAACTAAAGTTTCCCACTTCTGTTGCGTGGGAGAGACCATGGGAGATGAACTAATAAAAATATCAAGAGAGAAGTTGGATGGGAAAGCACCCAAAGTGAAGAGAAAGAGGGTGATGATCGGTATTGAGCACGAGGTAAGGGACACCCCATAGGATCCCTTGAGAAAGAAGTTGTTTGATAAGAGAAGTATCACTTTTTTTTTTAAGTTGGTCAGAATGAGAAGTTCCCTCTCTTTTGACTTCACACTTGTAATAGGAGGGATGGATAAGGAGTTTAACATTTCATCCCCTTTTCTTTTGAATAGTTTCGTGAAGGAACTTTGTAGTCCGAACTTAAGCAATGAAGTTAACTCTTCCGTCGTACTTAAGAACTTTTAGGATGGGATGATCCCTGGAGTTTCGAGAGACCCCATCATCGGAATTTCACCGAGATTCCCCCCAATTATGTTGGCCCCGAAAAATTTTGCCCTCCCTTTCTGAATTTGGTAAAAGACCAACTCCTAAGCATGAGCAAAACCATCCCTTGAGGCAACGTCTGACGGAAATAAGTCATAAGAGAAAAAAATAACAATCGAACAAGTGCAGTGACTATATTTATAAATATAGAATATTTTCAATTTAGCATACCAAATTCTGACCATGTAAGTCAAAAAAATATCATTCCAAGTATAAAATACCGGTGAGTTTAATGCTAAAAATATCTGACCATGTGAATCGGAAAAAAGTTATCCCAAATATAAAGTATCGATGAGTAAGTGTTAAAATATCTGACCATGTGAGTCAGAAGAAGTTCATCCCAAGTGCTAAGTATTAAATTACATAACAAAATTTTCAACCACATAAGTCATGAAAAAATCACCCTTTGAGGCAATATCCGTTTAATTTAAAAAATAAATAATAAATAATAAATAATAGATAAATGTGTATTACTGAATTTCGACTATGCAATTCAAAATAAATAAATAAATATAAAATATAAAATTTCATCCCAAGTATAAAATACCACAGAGTTTAACAACAAAATATCCGACCATGTAAGCGACAAAGATTCATCCCAAGTATAATATACCGCTGACTTAAATTCTAAAATATTCGATCATATGAGTTGGAAGAAATTCATACCAAGCACTAAACGTCAAATCACATACCAAAATTTTTGACCATATGAGAGGTGCCCAGCCTTCCACCTAGAGGTCTTAAGCCCAGTCTCCCCCAGGCTCCAGCTCGTGCCTCAAGTTCGCTAGGCCTCGAGGTGGGCAGTGGGCTCGAGGCAACGCCTCGAGGTGCTTAGCCTTCTACCTCGAGAAGGCCATGCCTCAAGCTGGGCCAGCGACGCCCCAGCTCAAGGCATCGAGGCCGCTGCACCACCGCCAGCTCGAGAGCTGGGATCAAGGCACCACCCCGAGCCCACTGGTCCATCTCGATGCCGCCTGAGGCAGGCCCAACTCGAGGCACCAGCCTCAAGCCCATGACTATCTCAAGCCACTGCCTCGAGCCCGCAGCTGGGTTCACCAAGCCCAGCTCGAGGCAGTGTCTCGAGCTGGCCACTCCCTCCATCTCGAGCCACCAGCCTCGAGCCTGTAGCTGGGAGAACTTCACCTCGAGGCGGTGCCCCGAGGTGGACCACCTTGAGCTCGAGAGCTCTACACCTCCAACTCAAGACACAACCTCAAGCCCACAACCTAGGCTCGAGCTGACGAGCTCGAGGCACGAAGCCAAACTCATTCTCCACCCACCCCACTCCCATGTGTTAAACTCAATTTACAAAAAATGTTTACTCTCGGACAAAATATTACACCAAATGCTAGATATTTAATCAGAGAGTGGGGGCTAAATGATGGGTATATTAGTAAGAAATATTTATTCATGAGGGCAAAAAATAATTTTTTATTTATTAAGTCATGCAATAAATATATTTACCCTACCACACTACATAACTTACAAAACCACTATAAATACCAAAAATATTATTTTTTTATACAGGTTACTATTGATTGATTAGACAACTCATATACACACTCCTCCACTCTCTCTACGACTTATTTCACCTAGTGAACCATCGTGCTGAGGGGAAAATTCATGTTTCATCCTTTTACCAAAATCATAAGCGCATCAAATGACCATCATGAAACCAACATTTATGGTTTGATCTCAAATATTCCAAGTCGAGAATTAGTTGAGACGGCGTTGACCATGACAATAACATGTGATATCTGCCCACTTTCATATGACCTTTATTATTAGTCATGAAATTCACTTAATAGCCCATTGGAGATATCATATGAAAATCCTTGTGGGACATGATCAATATGACTTGATTCTCCTTTGTTAAGATAGTGCATTAAGTAGTCCTTGACTTGATCTTCCACAATAGCCTTGTGCATAGGACGACTATGACTTAACCATGGGCACACAGCTATGGTTTCTTCTGTAGTTATTGAAAGTCATGTTTCAAACATAGTTAGAGTATACATGAAGGTTTGTGAGTTCTAAGATATAATCTATCGCTCGTCATGAGATGATGCATAATATCTCATGAGTTCTACATTGTGTTTCTCAAAGCCCGTGGCCATGACAGTTGGACAAATAGGGAAAGGATCTATATTAATAAATGTGAAGCAAAACTATACAGTGGATACACATATATTGAAGTCTTGAATGGGAAACAATTTCAATTTCATGCCCTAGACTTTGATTTGGAGATTAGCTTGATGGAAGGGCCATATTTGAATGGAACTCATAACTTACACGTTAATGAAAAATTCACCTATTTTCTAGTGCCATGGACCATGGATAAATGGTCGCCTAAGTACAATGCATACTCTTAGATTAAGTAGTTAATTATGAGTGATGAATTAAAAAGGATGTGATTAATATGCACAAATTGGTTGCCAATTAATTTTTTATGCAATACAAACTCAAGTGTAGTAAATAGTGAACCTGAAGGGTCACATACAAATCCATGATGAAATTCTTGGAGTTAATTAATTAATTGGATAATTATGAAGAAGATGTTTAGGATTTAAGGAGTAAAATTAATTGATCCATTGGATGATTTACGAAATTTATAATTAATTGGACTATTCAGTTTGAAACATATTTTATAAAAGGGAGACATGTATTCATATGAGTTGTATGATTTTATGTGAACTATTGATATAGTCCTGATGGTATAATTATCATGAATCCGTGCATACTTGGATTTGGGCGTGGTTAGGTTCAGGTCAGTACGATTTGAACATTTTATGTGTGGATCTAAAGTCTGTTAAGGTATAAAAGTTATAACTGAGAGCATTTTAGCTATTTTACAGTACCTAAGTGTAGTCCACACATCAACAGTTCCCCCATTAATCGAGTCACAGGAGGTCACTCGAGAAATCCGAAAAGTCGTCAATCCACTTGTAACTTGATGTAGATGTAGACAAGGTTGCTCCCATCTTACTATTCAGAACATAATCCAGGTTAAAAAACTAGATTGATTCAAGTCTAAGTTCTATAACCTTTTCTCAATTATGAACGAAGTTTTGACTCTATCATTTTTCACCATAAAGAGTTGGTGAACCATGGTAGCGTTCATAATGCTCAACAAAGCACAATCTGGTCCACTAGTGGTCAATCCTAGAGAGAGTGTACGGGCGTCTCGGACACGCTATTTTAAGGTCGGTAAAAACCTGCACATCCTTCCATTGGACTTCGGCACAACTACAACGTTTGATAATGATTTAGTAAATTATGCCTAGAGAGCATATCTGGCATCAAGAAACTTATTCATATCTAATTCAATATTTGACGAGCTAGCTTTGCTTGGGGATCCATATTTAAATGGTGTTCGATCAGCTCACCACTAATTCCTTGAAAGTTTGAAGCTTTCCAAGTAAAGATATCAACATTCTCCTTTAGGAAATCAATCATCACTATTTCCAAGTTGGCAGGTATCTGATATCCTACTCTGTTTGTTTTCCTAGGATCATCGGAGACCAATTCAATCACTTTATGTTCAAAAGGCTCCATCCTCTTAGTCTTCTTTCTCGTGGGATCAATCTACTCTTGTAACCAATGGAGCTTTGACCAACCTTTCTACTCCATACTAATCTTACTAACGATAGTGAATTTGTATTTTACAGAGATGTGGTAGCTCTTCTAAGAGATACATTGGAGGTATACACCTTACATACCTTTGCTTGGTCGAAAATTTTAACTTCAAATGATAGGTCTAAAAGACCATTTGGAACTTGTTAAGCCCGTGACTAATGTGTATGCAAATGGAGCGTCAAACCATAATGTACTTCACCATCACTCTAAGTTGGTGATGAGGTGGGGAGGTCAATAGCACCCACGAAAATGACTTCTTATCCCCTAAATCCCGTTACTGGAGTGTTAACGGGCTCAATGGTGTAAGACATTCAAGAGGATGATGTTAGTAGAGTTTTCATTATCTATGAGGAACTAATAAACTACATAATTAATTATCCCAATGACTAGACGTTCATCATATGTAAATTTTTTACTTCCTCCAAATATTGACCATTAAATGATATGCCACCTAACCCCATGGCAATAGACAATACAAATGCCCTCAAGGATTCCATTTTAACCTCCTGGAAGGTCGAACGCATTTCTCCCTCGAGCTGGAGGAATCCCCTTTGATAGGGCCACATACAACCATGTTGATCATGCCCCTCCTGTGCTAGTTGTCATCTTTTTTGCTTGGTCATGGTCAGGGCCACTGCAGACTTTATCATGAGCTCGTCTTTCATGGTTCCTTGTATAACTACAAGATCTCTTACATTGAGGGTTGCATTGCTCCTCATCTTTTCTCTAATTACGTCGAGCATCTATATTGATATGCTCTTTTAGGTAGCCCTGCTTTGTCAACCTCTGAATCTCATCTTTGAGTTGGAAAAGCTCTTACATGTCATGACCTTAGTCCTCATGAAATTTGCAATGTTAGTTCAAGGTCTTCTGTAAATAATGTAAGCTTGGCTTTCCTCAGCCTTTGTGAAAGACCTTTGTTCTGCGTATCCATTAAAATCAAAGCTCACGACGAGCTTAGATGACTATAGTTATAGTGCTTCCTCTATCACGGCCTTTGGTCTTTCTCAGACTTAGGTTGCTTTGTATCCTTTCCTTTCTATTCATCCTTTTGCTCCGGGGTTCCTTGAACATTCTATTTCCGTTCTTATATTCTAAGGATGCATTTCTTCTTCATATATTATTTCCGTTCTTATTGGTGGTTAACTAATCCCTTGCAATAAGTTTAGTGCCTCTCTCTACATTTTGTCCAGCTCCTACATTTGGAAATATCTCTCTCTAGATTCTTGGAGGCGAGGGAGGACGGTTAGGTTAAGTCGACCACCAATGCTTGCTTCCTCGCACCAAATATCTCTATTGGCCAATGCTTTCCCTCCAATGTATAATTGGTGAGGTGGTTAAGATTTCAAGATCTTAATGGAAGTTAGGGCAACAAAAGTTATTTTTGTAATATGGCGGGCATATATATATATATATATATATATATATATATATATATATATAGAGAGAGAGAGAGAGAGAGAGAGAGAGAGAGAGATAGGTATGTGCCGAATGTTTCATATAAACTATACACATTCGGTTTGAATCAGATCAGATTGGGATAGGTGTGACCTAAGTGAACACAAGGTGATGTGTCACTTCTACTAAAAGTTCTGGTAACTTTTATGAGTGATCATGACTCTAGGATGGAGCACGGAGCCATGTATGTGTTTAAATATTTTTCTGAACTTCTCAAAAAAATAATAAAAACTATGTGTGTAATATTTTCAGTATGGACTTAGGAATTTTGGTTTAAAGCATATAATGCTACCACTAATTCCGTCTACACTTTGAAATATTTACACTAGCTGAAAGTTTAAATCGAAAAAAACTTATTTGTAGTCATAAATTTGAATACTAAGCGAAAGTGTGTACAAGCTAAGTGGTGCATTGTGAAATAGCTTGGACATATAGATTCCATGTCCTACATATGAAAAAATTACTTAAGTTTTACATGCTTAATAAAGAGGTATCCAATCTAAAGTACGAAATAAAAATTGGAGGGAATAATTAAGAAAAGGAAGGAATTTATATATATCTTATTTAATATGTAAATTCACTTGGCACTTGGTACTTGGCCACGTACACTTGTATCCAACAAAATCAAATAATATTTTATTTTATTTTATCTTCAAAATTATGTTTTATAATTCTTTTATTTTTTTTTATGTAAAGTGGCAAACAATAAATAGCATTTTGTTGGAATAAGATGACTTTTCTGAAAATAAAAAACTTAACGGTGCAACTTTAAAGTTGTTTTCCCAAAGCATCTTATCAGAAAAGGTGTTTTTTTTTTTTTTTTTTTTTTAAACACTGCAACTTTGGATTAAAAAGGCATAAATTGAATAGATGCATATTTTAATATTTCGAGTTGTTCATGAAAGGAGGTTTTCAAAATTTCTACTAGGGAAGCCTCGGTTAGTTTTATCGTATCCTAAAAGTGAGTTTGTTTAATCCGACAACAACAGTATAATGGGGACAAATTTCATTTAAGGACAGTAAAATCAGGTTCAAACTATTTCCAAAATTCTTATACTCTTAACATTAACTTCCCGATGGCCAAAAACTATCCCGACTTCATTTAACTCAGTTAATGCCTTCAGGCAGTCCTCCAGCACTGTGATTTGATGTTTCGGCGCTTTCGTTGTCCTGCATATAAGATTCAACACAAACATAGAGTCAGTTTCAATCACCAGTTTGGAAGAACACTTATCTTTTGCTATTTACAGGGCCAGTGAAGGGCTTCAATTCTGCTAATGAGTTGGTATTGATGCCTGCAGAAACAGAATATTTACAAGTAAACTCTCCCTTGACTATCTTGGAAATTTCCTCCACTACGTGTTAGGCCCGAATTGTTTAGTGAAGATCCATCTACGTTAAGTTTCATGATCCATCCAGTTAGGAGGTAGGAGATCCATTTCAGATTAAGTATGACTGAAGGTTTAGGAGACCTACCTGGCATGTCTTGCGAAATCCTTACCCAAATTGGATTTAATCGAACTTGAACTAATTATATAACAAGTGTAATACAATTATCGTGTGATTAGTGCAAAAGTAACCAATCACATGACAGGTATACTACACCTGCTCTGTGATTGGTTTGTTTCGACCAAACTTGGTTAGGATAAGAATTTTTTATTTCCTATAGAAAGATGAATTTCTTTCCATAATTCCTTGATGTTGGGAGTTTTTGAGGACGGAGTTGTTGCGTGATTTCCAAATATACCATAGTGAATGAAGTAAAATGTTATGTCTAAGTGGTGAAGATTGAAATTGTTGCAGAATACAAGTAGGATTATTTGAGTGCAGCAATGACAATGAAGGACAGTAAATCAGAGACAGACATGGTTCAAAGTATCAGTCGATATCCGATATTATCGGCCGATACGTATCCGACTCGGAGGGTGCCGATACGAGAAAATCGTCCGATTCGTTATATTATCCGTAATAATATGGTATCGTCGATAATATCCGATATTATCACCGATACAATGATAATATCGCCTGTATCGGATAATATCACCGATAATATCGGATATTATCACGATAACATGGACTGGAAGAATAATAATTGAAGGAAAGAAAAATTGCTTTGGTGCACTATTGAAAGGGTGCAGAAATCTTGTCAAGCTCTGCACATTTGACTCCTTTTTCTCACTTTACAGCAATGCTTTGCAAGTACAATAATGGAGGAAACCCGTGAGCTTATCTCTATAAATGAATAGAGTGTTGCAGCTCTCATATACACATACATATAATATTTTAGAGGGAGATTTCCTAGCCATATATACACATATAAAGTTCTATAGGAAGATTTCTACTTCAACGACACTCGCAATCTTTTTTCAGGTAATACATTTATTAATTTTTTCTTGCATTATTTAATGTATATTGTTAAATATCTCAATTTATTTATTAAAAATGCTATCAAGTTTATATTTAATTTATATTATTAAATATCTCAATTTATTCATTAAAAATGCTATCAAGTTCATATTTAATGTATATTGTTAAATATCTCAATTTATTCATTAAAAATGCTATCAAGTTTATATTTATTGTATATTGTTAAATATTATATAGTACTCATTAAAAATGCTATCAAGTTTATATTTAATGTATATTGTTAAATATCTCAATTTATTCATTAAAAATGCTATCAAGTTTATATTTAATATATATTGTTAAATATCTCAATTTATTCATTAAAAATGCTATCAAGTTTATATTTAATGTATATTGTTAAATATCTCAATTTATTCATTAAAAATGCTATCAAGTTTATATTTATTGTATATTGTTAAATATTATATAGTACTCATTAAAAATGCTAACAAGTTTATATTTATTGTAATTATTAAATATCTGAAAATTATTACTAATAATTTTTTATTAATATTATATGCAGTTAATGGCCCCAAAATTAGATAATGGTTGGGAGCATGCTACTCCCGTTGGAGGAGACAGAAAGAAATGCAAATGTAGTTATTGTGGGAAAGTCGTACATGGTGGAATTACTCGTCTCAAACAACATATTGCACATGTATCTGGAAATGTAGAAGCATGCTCAAGAGTTCCATCAGAGATAAGAAAGATGGTACGAAAGCTCTTAGATGAGGAAATAAAAGAAAAAGCAGCCACCCTACGAAAAAAAGAAGCACTCATTAATGCTGTAAAGGAAGATAGATTATACGGTGATATTCCAAATGTTAATGTTGATAGTAGTGATGAGGATAATGATGGCATAGATGAGTATGGAATGTCATCGTTGGAAAGAAAACAAATGAAACAGGCTATGGCTGAAAGTCGTTACACGCGTATGTAGAAGATGAACTCCGAAGGAATCCCAGTAGAGGTACAGGTATCCAAAATTGAGAGAAATATTTTGTTCACAAAATACTAATAAAATTTATTTTATTACATTTCTCTTAAACTAAGTTTATTTTAAATTTATAGGGCACTATGGAGGATCGTCAAAAGGGTCAACTTCAGGGGCAAAAAGTGGAATTTCACAAAGCTATGGGGTAAAATCAGGTGTTGAAATGCCTTCCACTGGCTTTGACCCACACATGTTTCCGTCATCAAAGAAAACTATAAAGGGCATGCTATCTAAAGAAGGAATGAAGAAAGTAGGTAAAGCTGTGTCAAAATTCTTCATTTTCAATGCTTTACCCTTTAATGCGGCAGATAGTGGTCCTTATATGCAATCAATGATTGATACCATTGCTGAGGTGGGACCTGGAGTTAAAGGGTCATCTGGGTATCAAATTGGTGGTATATATTTGAATGAAGAGGTTGATGAGCTTGAAAAATATATTAGCACTTTGAAGGTTAAATGGCCAATTTTTGGATGCACAATAATGTGTGATGGTTGGAGTAGTAGAACAAGACATCCAATCATAAATTTCATGATATATTGTGATAGAAATATGATATATCATTCATCTGTGGATTGTACAAATAAAGAGAAAAATGCAAATTTCATTTTTGGTCTGATGGTCGAGTAGTTGAAGAAATTGGAGAAGAAAATACTGTGCAAGTTGACACAGATAATGAAAGTTCTTTTAAAGCTGCTGGAGAAATGTTGATGCAGAAAAGAAAACATCTATTTTGGTCCCCTTGTGCAGCACATTGTATTGATTTGATGCTAGAAGATATTGGGAAGATGAGATCAATAAAGGCGACCATAGATGAAGCTAAAAGAATTACTAGTTCCATATATAATAGTGACAAGATTGTGAATCTCATGAAAATTTATACCAAGGACAGAGAATTGTTAAGACAGGAATCACTAGATTTACAACTGAATATATTGCCCTTGAGAGTCTCATTCGTCATCAGATGAAATTAAGACAATTGTGTACATGTGATGAATGGAGGACTTTCAACAACACAGCAAGAAGAAGAAATGAGGCCTCTCAGGTGTATGAGATAGTACTAACAGAAAGATTTTGGAAGAAAGCAAGAGAATGCTGTGCAGTTATGGAGCCTTTAGTGAGAGTCTTAAAGGCAGTGGATCAGGATAAAAAATCCATATTGTGTATCATCTATGAAGCAATGGATAGAGCAAAAATAGCCATAAAAGCAAGTGTTAGAAAGTGGGAGAAATACTGGGAGATTATTGATGACAGATGGTATCGGCAATTGCATAGGCACTTGCATGCAGCAGGTAAATTATAAGCTTTGTTTATTAATTTTTTATGTTTTTTTTTTAAAACGGACATGATTTTTTTTTTTTTTTTTGTTTGCCTTTTAGGTTATTTCTTCAATCCAGTTCTACAATATTCAAACACTTGTGTGTTTGAAACGGCAGAGGTCAGACGAGGAGTCAAAGAAGTGATTAAAAGACTCGAACCGGACTTAATTGTTCAAGCTAATGCAATTAATGAGGTAACAAGTGTTACATATTTCAGCATAAATTGAAAATATTTTCTTCTTATTGAATGTGAATATTTGTATTAATTGTAGATAAGGTTATTTGTTGATAAATTGGGAGAATTCGGAAGTCCACTTGCGAGACAAGCAGTATCTACATCACTTCCAGGTATTAATGATTTAAAATTATTTTGTATGTACAATGCTTGAAAATTCACATGATATCCAAGATTCTAAATATAAATATTTTTTTTAGCTCAATGGTGGTATAATTATGGTGATGAAGCACCCAATCTTCGGAAGATAGCAGTTAAGGTTTTGAGTCAAACATGTGCATCATCTGGGTGTGAAAGAAATTGGAGTACTTGGTCATTGATTCATACAAAACTGCGTAATCGTTTGGCAATCGAAAAGTTGCATAAGTTGGTGTATGCTCATTACAATATGCGATTAAGAGTAAGAAATTTGATGTATCAAAGGGAAGATGATGATTATTATAATCCAATTGATCTTAACCATATCTTTCATGATAATGATATATTGGAGGAGTGGACAAGGGAGACAGAAGAGCCGATGTTGCCTGAAAATGATTTAGATTGGTTGGACGAAGAAGGGCGTATGGACAATGTACCAAATGATGAAGATGATGATGCTTCGCTTCCATTGTCTTGTTGGTCTGTTCCACGGTCATCAAAAGGAAAAGGTAAACATATTTCATCAAAAGAAAAGGGTAAACAAGTCACGTTCAAGGACAAAAGCGCACAAGTTTCATCCTCAAGAAAGGATAAACATGTTTTACACTCCTCAAGCCGTCAGAATGATAGTGATGAAGAAACTGCTGAAGATGATGATGATGATGATGATGATGATGATGACGACGACGATGGTGATGACGATGGCGACAATGATGGAGATGGAAATGTGCACAAAGAAACCCAACAAAGTCATGGCATGACATGGGCCCAAGGAGATGAAAATTATTATGCAACTCAAGACACAGACCATGGGTACCGCCCTGGAATTGAGAATCAACGTCGGTTCCTATCCAATTTGACAGATTATCCAAGTCAATGTGATGATTCTCAATCACAAAAATATGGTAGAAGGCAGCCTGACATACAGTACTCAATGCAGAATTTGGAAATTGATGAACACAGACCACACCAAATGCATGGTCATCAAGGTTCATCAACAGGTACAAATAGTGGCAGATCTAAAACTAGAAGAAGAAATCGTGGAAGTGCTACAGATAGCATTGGTGAGAGTAATCAACGTTCAAGTATAGAAACATCTCATAGTAGTGGTACTGGTACATACTCTCAAGGTTTCGGCTATTACAACCAGAATATGGAGCATCTAATGCCATCTCAGCCACTTCCTCAGGTTCCTTACAATATACCATATCAAGGTGTATTCCCACAAGTCCCTTATGGATTGCCATCTCAACCAGTGATGTACTTTTCTTTTGGATTACCTTCTCACCCGGCCGGTGTTATCAATGTTGGTTCTTACACCACGCCTTATACTCAGAATTGCTCGCCTCCTTCACATGATTACTACAGGAGGATTGATGGTGATGGTGATGGTGATGATCATTTTGAGCCCCACCGGCATTCTACTTTCTTTTAATTATGTATGTATATCTTAAGCACTTTTATAATTAATTTTATCGATGTTTGATATTATAAAACTTTTATTTTGTAATATTATATAATAATTTGTGATGTTTTATTGTTTTTATAATTTTACTAATTTTTTGAGCATTGTAGAACATATTTACTTCGTATCGCCCGATAATATCCCGATACGCCGCGACCGATGTGGAACAGCACCCACCGATATTATCGCCGATACCGCGACTTTGAACCATGAGACAGAGACAACAAAGACTTGCACTCTGTATAAATTCGGGCAATGGTGTCGCAACGTTCTTTACATAAAGAGCAAAGATCTGTAGATAGTCGATGACAGATCGTACAAAAATTTAGCTGTAGGTAGACTGAAATGAGCAGTTAGCCAAGCATGGAACTTGATTCTTGGGGGAGTATGTGATTTCCAGATTTGGTACCAAGGTACATGTACAGTTGTGATTTTGTGAGTTTTTCTAATCATAATCAATTTTAAGCAAATTTGATTGTGAATGATCCTTCTTTGTTCCAAGCCCAGGTAACAGTATCAGGTTGATTAGTGATGGGATAGGAATGGAGAGAATATGGAAAATAAGACTAAAAATATGATGGATGTTGTCTAAGTTCCACTTATGATTTCTATGAACGAGGTTGCGAACTCTAAAAGCATGATTGGCATATAGGAATGAATGAATATAGAAATGAAATAAAGATGAAAAGTGAATTATATTTAAATAGGATTCCTATGAAAGCAACGGAATTGTCGTTCCTTAATTGATTCTATTCACATTATTGATAATCAGAGAAAAGATGTTAATAATGAAATGAAATAACTTTTTTGACAAGTTTGCCATGGAATGAAGGTAGAGTAGGAATGTCACGTTTGGGAATTAGTATATAATTGAACTGCAGTTTATAAAATCTGTAGGTGGCCTGAAATGAATGATATTGGTAATATTTCTTTAAGATTAGGTCAGAAGTTAATGAAAAAATGAGAGTTTAACCCATCTGGGCCTGGGCTATATTAATGAATTAGAGAAAAAGGAAAAATCTGTAGGAGTAGTAAACACATTGAGATGGGCCTTACGATTATTCGTAAGAAGCATATTAATTTGGTGAGGATGGGTGATCCATTCTTGTGTTTATGAGACTAGTAGTAACCACGTGACGTTGCACGTGATACTTATTACCTTGACAAAATATTTATATTATTAAGAAAGTTTAATTAATAAAAAATATAAAGTATTTCATCAATTAATAAATATTATTTTAAAATTTAATAAATACTTTATAAATGAAAAGATCTTATTCATTAAGTTTAATGAATTTGAACTTTTAAAAATTATTGTAAAAGCTTTATGCTCGATGAAAATTCAAAAGTTAAATAAAAATATAACTAAATTAGTTGTTATGTACACATGATATCGTTGTTCATTTGCTTGTTCAATTTTGTTGGCAAGAGACAGTCTCTTATTTGACTTTATGAATTTATTGAGTCTTCTTGATGAAATTATTTATTATCTACTAACTACATACCGTTTGAGTTTCAATTCGTCTTTCTTATTCATTGTTTATTATTTTTATTGTCTCTCAAATATACTGTATCATTTTTATTTTATTTTTTTATCAATTTGATGCATTTACTTTGTCAACTTAATTGAAATATTGAACCAATCAAAATTGAATGAATTAATTAATATTTTAGTTTTTATTTTCTTTTATAATAGGGAATGTATCCATTTTTTTAGGCACATCCTCGTGCGTGTGGACAATCAACATCTATCTTAATTTTTATTAATTTTTTAAAAGATAGTTATAAAAATTATAAACATGTTATAAATTTTGAATTATTTTAAAAAATATCATTAGTAATAATTATTTATTTAAGTATTAACATAATAATTATGATATGGTGCATAATAGTCATAGTTTATTAAGATATGTTTAAGAAATATCCTTGACGAATATAGAGTTTCACTGCAATATTTGTGAATTTGTTGATTCTATTTTTCAATTTGCTTCTCTTGAACTTTGTTTATTTTCGTATTACTAAGTAATTATTTTGATGCAATTATTGAGAAATATAGTTTTAACTTTGACTTTTCTATGAAAAATTCTAAGAAAATAGATTCTTAGATCTTGTAGGTTTAGCAAATTATATGCATTTTGCTATAAACCTTATAATATTTTATTTGGGTCTATTTAATTTACTTCTCTGTTAGTAGCAAAATTCATGTTACAGTTTACATATTTTAAGACAATTTAATAACTTAATATACTAAAGTTGAAAGCACTAATATTTCTCTTTTTTTTAAAAATCCAAACTATTTTTTTTTTTTAAAATAAAAATCTAAGATTCAAAAATGCAATTTTTTATAGTACTCTTCTTTTTTAAAAACATCTAATCAATTTATGCTATTTGCAAAAATATATCTAATCATGCAGCTAAACCCCAAGTAGAAATTATCTTACACATACGTTCAAAAATGCAATTATTTTTTAGGCACATCCTCGTGCGTGTGGACAATCAACATCTATCTTAATTTTTATTAATTTTTTAAAAGATAGTTATAAAAATTATAAACATGTTATAAATTTTGAATTATTTAAAAAATATCATTAGTAATAATTATTTATTTAAGTATTAACATAATAATTATGATATGGTGCATAATAGTCATAGTTTATTAAGATATGTTTAAGAAATATCCTTGACGAATATAAAGTTTCACTGCAATATTTGTGAATTTGTTGATTCTATTTTTCAATTTGCTTCTCTTGAACTTTGTTTATTTTCGTATTACTAAGTAATTATTTTGATGCAATTATTGAGAAATATAGTTTTAACTTTGACTTTTCTATGAAAAATTCTAAGAAAAATAGATTCTTAGATCTTGTAGGTTACAGCAAATTATATGCATTTTGCTATAAACCTTATAATATTTTATTTGGGTCTATTTAATTTACTTCTCTGTTAGTAGCAAAATTCATGTTACAGTTTACATATTTTAAGACAATTTAATAACTTAATATACTAAAGTTGAAAGCACTAATATTTCTCTTTTTTTACCTTAAAATCCAAACTCTTTTTTTTTTTTTTTAAATAAAAATCTAAGATTCAAAAATGCAATTTCTTTTATAGTACTCTTCTTTTTTAAAAACATCTAATCAATTTATGCTATTTGCAAAAATATATCTAATCATGCAGCTAAACCCCAAGTAGAAATTATCTTACACATACGTTCAAAAATGCAATTATTTTATTTTTTTTAGTTCAATAATTCTTGAAAAAGTGCGCTAGAAATTTACTTAACAAAAACTTGCTCTTTTCTGGTACAATTTCAAATGGTCAACTTAGTTATGTTTTAAACACAATTTTAATTTTACGACAAGATTTTTTATATTGTAGTTCGTTTTATGATTTCAATATAACTACATCTAATATAAGTTCTCGTAGACTTTTTAACAATTAAACTATCTCAAATCAAATTGAAAAGCATCATAGAAATCAACCCAAAGAATTCAAGCAAAATTTTAAAAAGTATATAATTTTGAATGCAGATCTATGTGCTACATAACCTCATTCTTACGTTCTTTTTAAATTTTGTTTTAAGCTCTCTTGGAATCTTGATAACTATTATTGCCAATTATTTTATCCCTACTAAGTTAATCCAACATTTTTTTTTCTATTTTTTGTGAGATTTTTTTATTTCCACAAGTACTTTTGACTATTAAATTTAGCTTCTTCTCAAGTTTGTTGGGTGCTAACGGATAGATCTGATTTTATTATCGTTCTTTGCTTATAAATATTTTTATTTTACCAAAAGACCTGCTAATTTAACTCAACAAATTTTATATATTTGCATAATTAAATTAGAGTGTTTTGAGCTTGTATAAAGAACTTTTTTTTTTTTTACATGATTGAATTGATAAGTCATAAATTAATGACACAATACTACTATCATGCTTCTTGAATCAGGTATTTTAGTTTAGATCCAAAGCTAATGCTGTATGAGTTAGCCATGCTTGTTAAAACGACAATCAGGTTTAATATAACCTTTGTATTCTGTGGTTTTTTGGAGTAACAGGAAAATTACTCGAGGGATTCCTCAGAAACCATTGTGCACATACCTAGACTAAAAACTTGATTTCAAGGAGTTGACTGATAACAAAATTCATAGGAAATAATTTTTTTTCAAAAAGTTTAATCATTAATTTGTCGATTAACAAGTGGCTTAGAAAAAGAGAGGGTCTAATTAGAAGCTTTACATCTTAAATTTTACTTTTAATATAATTAATTATTAAATAATAAGTTATTTAAAAATACTTATAAATAAAGTCAGTGAAAAATAACCAAAAAATTTATTATAAAGTGTAATAATCAAAATATAAAATTTGGAAGTCAAATGGTTCAAACAAAGAAGAAATATTTTTTTATTGAAATTTATGCAAAATTTTCTTTCGTGTAATAAGGTATAATGATCATTATATATCTAAGGTAAAATGATCATTATATAAACGATAACAAAAAAATAAAAAATATTAAGTGGGCATCAAAGTGATATAATGGTAAAACTCAATATTAACTGAGTCATTTATATTTAGTTATGAAAACGTCGTTAATGGCAAAACTCATATACTAAGATGAATTTTACTCTATAAATAATAGACCCTCGAAATATGAAAATTTATGCTAATTGTTTTTTTACTTCTAAATTGATAATTCTAATTATGTTTGAAGGTGGTACTGATGCATATCAATACATTCAACAGAATATAATTATGAGTTATACAAATGTAAATATTTTCCCCCCATAATTCAAGAATAATAGATAGTTCATTCATATGACGTCATTAATCATTAAACAAATTTAGTTGACGTCACTACAAAAAATATGCATCTTTGTCATGGCTAATTATTATACTCAAAGTAATTTTTTTATGGTAAATAATCATTAGCCCCAATTATACAACGACTATTAACCATTGTTTCAATAGGTGAGCCCAAAAATTAGCCATAGTTAGAAAAAGTCGCAAGTGTTTTTTTCATGGCTAAGCATTATGGTAAATACTCTAAACATAGCTAAGATCATGAAAAATATTTATTTAAGAATTACTTATAATTATATTTTTTAAGAATACAAGTTTTCTTGGTAAATATATGTAGAAAACAAATGAATGTTTAATATTTGAACTTAGATGTTTGATATACACCATCTTTTCAAACGCAAAAAGTGAAAAACATGATAAAAGGAAGTCTCATTATAAAAAATGACTCAATAGCTACAAATATAAACTAATATTAAAAGTAAAACTTTTGATGCTAATCTATATTATTTACAGCCAGTGTATCAAACTAATTAGGAAGGAGAACTTTTGATGCTAATCTAATTATTTAATATATATTTTAAATAATTCGTTGCTAAATTATTAGCAAGTAAATTTTCGATGTGAAATTCGTTAGCAAGTAAATTTCTTGTATTAAATAATGCAGATTAGCATTGAGAAATTTTACTTGCTAATTAGGTCAACACTATTTTTGTTTCGTTGCTATTGAGCCATTTTCTTGTAGTTTTCGAGCTTAACTTACATAAATCTATTATACCTATATATATTTGTGAATAACTTATCGAACGATCTAATTAATAATTATTTTTATAATATCTATTGCAATCTTGTTAATAACTAAATATTAATTAAACTATAATATGTGATATAAAAAAGTTACAAGATCTTTTAATCATTCACACTTTTTACATTAGTATAATCAATATTTATCTATGGTTGCATGCTCATCTTTTTCTTATTTTTTTTTTTCTTTTTTTCAGAAATAGATATGTGTGGAGATGGTTTAGAAGTAATATTTACTCTTTTTTTTTTTTTTTTCAAGGAGCTATTCCTATCTTATATTGTTGAAAAGATCAGATCTTGTACACTAATATTTTGTTCTATTATATTAGAGATAATTAAAAAATTATATAATATACACAATAATTACATCCCAAATGCTAAAATTACATTTTAATCTTACTACAAAAAGTGTTCAATTTACATGATAAAGGATTTAATTGATTCTTATTTTTTCTTTTTGTCTTTGTTACTCTTGAAAACGCTTGCCCTACATGACAATTTATTTAGTTGATTTTCATTTGTCATCTAACAAATTTTAATATGTCAAGTAATCTAACTAATTTTCATTTATATTTATGCCACAAATTTCTGAATATTAAATCCTTTTCATTTTCATTTTTTTTTTTTGCGTTATTTCATGTTATATCGTAGGAGTATTATTTTTTGTCTAATAAGTGTATTATATTATGAATATAAATAATAAAATAATGAGTAAAATAAGTATAATGTGAAAACAATAAATAGAAATAAATATGAACAATGTGAAAAGTAGTTAATAGGAATTAATAAGTATATCATTTTACCATTTTATCCCTAAAAAAATAGTATAATAAGGGTAACTTAGTCCAATCAAAAAAAGAAAGAAACTATTCATACTGTTATATAGATATAGATAATAATATTTGTGTAAATGATTATAGAAGGGTTTGAGATATCTTTAAAGGAGAAGAACTTAATAATTTTAATTCGTTACTGTAATAGTTAATTTTTTCACTTATCTGATTGATCAACATGTGTATTATCGTATTTTATTATAGATTATAGGGAAAGCAAAAGAATATGCCACTGAAGGGGAATAAAAATAACCCCAGTTCAAAAGCCTCGACAATGACATCTCTGTTCTATTATTTTGAAAGAAATAATAAAAATATTGAATTTGGAGTTGATGTTTGTCATATTCGATATTCTAAATGCAATAGATTTAAGATTTGTATGAATAGATTCAAAAATTGAATGGATAACTTGTTGGAGATAATGGATAAATATAAATCTTGTATACTATTACGTTCATAAAAAACGACACGTAATATGGAGTGGTTTAACTATATATGCAGATAAGTATGTTGATCCATGTACTTAGATCCAACTCGTCCACCTTTATTCATTGGATTATCAACATGTCTTTCTCTTCTTCAACAAGATCACTTACATGACATCTTCAATTTGGTGCTAAACCACGAGCATTCCTTGCTCATTTAATTTGATATAGATTATTACTAGAGTTACTCACTTGTTTACACACTACAGTTACCTTACATTGTAATGAATGATAACGAAAATTCAAGATGCAAAAAAGGTGTTGATCAATTACGTATAGTATAGATCGAATAGAAAAGAATAGACAGAAAAAATTGGATTCATATAACTTGTGATTTTCGATATACATACAGATGTAAATCACAGAACTTCCTTCTCAAGTTTCAGCACAGCCATAAATGCTTCTTGTGGAACGTCAACCCGACCTATTGCCTTCATTCTTTTCTTTCCCTCAGCCTGATTGAAGTGCAACGGAGCAAGTTAGTCTACTATCATAGGCTTCACACAGCAAACACCTTCTAGTAACCCCAATTACACGAAATAGTAACTTAAGGAATGTGGTTTAGGCCAATGCTGCACGCTAGTTTTTTTGTTTTCAAAGAAGAACGAGAGGGTTTTATGTTAAAAGTAGATTGACCCCTTCCACAAACTACGCAGAAAGAGGATGGAGTCTGACAGGAAAGGAAGGAATTCAAACAAATGTAAAACCTGTTTACGCAGCAGCTTCTTTTTTCGAGTGATGTCCCCACCTACATGAAAAATAAAGGAAGAATTGAGCATGTAGAAGGAATAGATGAAACATTGTAATCATACTGTATAAGTATATGACTTATCAAAGAATATAAGACGTCTTTAATTAAAATTTGAGATGTGGGACAAGACCATTAAAATGCTATGATTTGCAGTACATCATATAAATTTAATCATGTGATCATCTTCTACATTTCAGACAGGTAATCTAACCATAGCATTTGGCAAGAACATCCTTCCTGATAGCAGATATAGCTTCACTAGCAATCACTTTGGAGCCTATGCATGCCTGCCAAGTACGTTACATCAGTTAAGCAAACAGTGTGAAACATCTGGCGTGTGTGTTTGTGTGTGTGCATGGATGTTCTCTATTCTTCTTCTGGATTAGATTTGGGACAATGCAATGGGTCAGGTTAGACCCAGTTTGAAGCCTTATCCAGGTCCCAAGTCTTACTGCTTTGGGCCCGATCCAACGGGAACCCAACCCTTTTAATTTTTTATTATACATTTTATATATACTATAGTTTATAAATTAAAATAATGATATAAATAGACTATAAACGTTTTAGTGTGTAAATAAGAAACACAAATTCTAAAAATTTTAATATTTTAAAGCCTAAAACATGCACATAATTTGATAAAATTTTATCCTTTAAATAATGTTATGGTCTCGCGTTTATAAGGTTATGTAGTATTATATTTAAATAATTATGTTTTTTAACATTTTGAAAATATTAAACCCGGGTCCAGGGCGCGTTGCGTCTGTATCCAAGAATTTCTTGACATGTGGCATCCCGGGTTTTGGCAAACCCACCCTACCATCCCCAGATACAATGTGAATACACAGTTTGGAAAAGACGAAAGCACCAAGTGTTAACTCAGAGCCTTTCGTACAATATTCCAGATTGGTGTCCTGATACAGCACAGGTAGAGAATATGTGAATGTTACCTGGATTGGTACTTTAAACATTTGTCTGGGTATTAGTTCCTTGAGTTTTTGGGTCAAAGCCCTTCCAACAGCATAAGCCTGGCAATAATGGAATATGTTTATATTACAACTTACGATAAGGAAACAATTAAGATTCCGAGCCCATATAACTATAAGCGACGGTAACCTAAAAATGCCAAAAAAACACATTCACTGGACAGCAAGGCAAATGTATAGGGAACAAACAACAAAAAAGAAATGAAGATGCTGAGAAGATTAGCTTCTGCATGTTATTCCTGTGACAATGTAAGCTAACAAAAGGCTAAGTTAAACATTCTTCATGAGTAAGTAGAGACTCTGAGGGGAATAATAAGAAAAGGTGCGAGAGTACGAGAGTTAGGAAACCTGCTTTTGTGCAAAACTACGCGAAGGAAAAGAGAAAATCATTAGCAAGTAATCTTCATAAATACAAACACATCTTAAAAGTTAAACTTCAACTTCAACTTCAATGTTACAATGTATCATATGTTATGCAAGTTAAGAGAAATGAGGCCCCTTCTCAAACTAATACTGACAGTATAACATCTTGTAAGAAAAAGTTGCAATAACACAAATAAAGGTTTTGATCTTAACTATGACTCCAACAAAGAAATCAGGAAGAGTTGGTTACCTTGTCTTTATGCACAATAGTTGATAAAGGCTCCACTGGATCCCATTAATTTGAATGTCAAGCTTTATTAAGTCACTCTCTCTATACCTGCCAATATATTTCAAACAAAAACATACAGCCAAATTGATAATTAACCTTCATTAGAACTGTATATACATCCAGACAAGCTTAGTGATATGTTTAACTGATAGGAGTTCCAAAAGCAAAACACATTGACTTTTCATTGCCTGCATACGTGATATAATGAAAATCTAATGTTAAACGGACGGGATGGAACTTCTATACCCAATTTGGACATACAAATATCTGTGAGCTTCAGGAACAAATGAATCGTGCTAATAAGAGGATTTCGGTGCTCAAAAGGATGGATCTGCATATTTTTCCTAAATGTGTTCTTTTAAGACCCTGGAGCTTCTATGAAAAATTGAAAAAAAATTCAATTGAGTTGGTCTTAGAAATTTTTCCTAAATGTGGGCTTAGAAAGAAAAATT
This sequence comes from Sesamum angolense, assembly GCA_034509725.1. Lineage (NCBI taxonomy): Eukaryota > Viridiplantae > Streptophyta > Magnoliopsida > Lamiales > Pedaliaceae > Sesamum > Sesamum angolense. The sequence continues at coordinate 10,189,010 of JACGWL010000001.1, read as the reverse complement.
GAGTTGGTCAATGCTTTTGGTTAAAAGGTAGAGAGCACAAAAGCTGATTAATTAGGAAAGAGCGGCTAAGAGGGATGGCTCCATGGATGCAAAGAGACTCAGTGAACGAACTAGGTTTTGGTATTCCTTCTCGAGCTTCTATTTCTTCCTTTAAAGGAGATTCGAGAAAAGATGGAATAGGAAGACGTGTTTCCAAACGAACAAGATGGGGGTTAATAAGGGGGAGTTAGTGGGCGATGGTATTTTGCTCGTATTCACGGCCTTGATGAAGTAATGGAGGGTGAATTAGTCGAATTTGAAGAAGGTACAATAGGTATTGCTCTGAATTTGGAATCAAATGATATTGGTGTTGTATTAATGGGCAATGGCTTGATGATACAAGAAGGAAGTTCTGTAAAAGCAACAGGAAGAATTGCTCACATACTAGTGAGTGAGACTTATACTTCATAAGGAGACTAGTCTATTCTCATTCCTACTTCAGTCCATCAATGCAGGAAGGCGGTTAGACTCTTGCTATAGGTTAGGGTTTCAATCTCGTGCTATGGCCTACTTCTTCACATTCACTGTGCAATGCATGCAGTGATTGATAGACAGAAGATGGTATGCACTTCTGTGTACTAGCTAAAGTGTTACGTGTGTGTGGTGGAGATCATATTCACTCTGGTATCAAAATAGGTAAACTTGAAGGAGAAAGAGACATCATTTTGGGCTTTGTGGATTTACTGCGTGATGATTTTATTGAAAAAAAGAAGTTGCGTATTTATTTCATTCAAGATTGGGTCTCGGTAGATGAATCTATGGGTTTGTTAGGAATCGATAGTTGTTCTCTGGACATACGAGTCATTCTCTTCTGGATAGGCTCTGAAAGGAGAAAGAAGGGTGGAATGCCAACAGACGTCGATTATTAAATTGACCCGACCCGTTCCGTTTTGGGAACGTCCAGTGCCGAAGTCACTGAATGGGTAAGTCGCCAATCCCTGGACTATGTAATGTACTTTATAAATCAACAAGGATATTTTCAATGACCCATGGAAAAGGAAAAATGAAAATCGAATGTTGCTTTTCTTAAAACAAAATTTTATTTTATCACAAGCAAGAATATGAGTGGATTTACCCAATGAAGGAATACTCCATGCTAGCATAGCCTTTACTCCTAGATTTCAGCTGATCAAAGAAGTCTCCCACCATCTACACCAAGAACCAAACAAGTTGTAGAGATGAACAGCAGTTCTATATTGAATGTACAACTTCCGTCAATATTAAATGAAAGCTCTTTAGTAGCCTCATAGGGGGATACCTCAGCTAGGGGTAACTCATAAATAATTGATGCTCTAATCTCAGTGATGAACTTAATTTCTTTGAACTCTCCTCTGCGGTCCTGGGCAAGCTCCATAAGTGCACCGATGTAATCTTTTGGAGTGAGCATTTCAATCTGAACAAGTAATACGTGTTTAGCCACATTTCGAAGTAATAGGAAGAGAACAGCATAGATCCAATAAAAGCAAACCTAACTTAAACAACCTTAACAAATGGTTCTTCAATTGACCTTCTGCTTCCAGGTTCAGGAAGTAAGGATGGATTTGAACACTCAACCTAGATCAGAAGAATACAACACATCAAGGAGATATGCAGAAAAAAACTTATATTTGGGAAGAAACCATAAAATAGTGGCGCACAATTGAACCAACGAGCGAAAAAACAAAGTACTTGTGCACATCTTTTAGCGTCTCTATTATGACAAAAGTTTTAAAAGTTTCCCAGAAATCTTGTGTACTACATAAAGAATCTCTGGTAGCATGAAAGATCAGCATCCAAAGATAGTCTCCACTCAAGAAATCTAAAATAGAATTAGAGTAATATAACAAGAATAGGGTGAGAAGAAATTACAGTATCACCGTTCACACAATTCACCCTGTAAACCACACTTGGTGCTGTGGTTATGAGACTCAAATTGTATTCACGTTCCAGCCTTTCCTGCAGAACGGAATGTATCATGATGCAGGTAATGCTTGACGCAGAAAAGATTCAGAGCACAAAAAAATTGGAAAGTTCTAACCTGAAATTTCCATATGAAGAAGACCAAGAAACCCACATCTAAAGCCAAATCCCATGGCACTTGAGGTTTCTGGCTCAAACTGTAAAATAGTTGCAGTTGTTGGAAAAATTTTCAATAAAGTATATCATCCAAAGAAGAATATATCAGCTATCTGGGCAAGGGAGGAACTCGGACAAAGATTCATAAAAAGAAATGAAACAGCAGAAAGTCCTATTTTTGAAGAGAATAGCAAAGATATCTCTTCAGAGAAGTGCAAAAGGTATTACAAACTTCATACATCTTCAACCCTTATAGGAAAATGGGTTAACAACACATGAGGATTGACCCAACTCGAATATTAAATTTGAATTGGAGGAGTAGTTTTTGTAGGAAAAAACTACCTCCAACTCCCGCATCTCTTCACAATATATTAATGCAAACACTTTAAGCAAAAACATGACATAATAAAACCATTCAACTATTAAGATTCTTTGCTTTAATCTGGTAATATCACAAAACTTTATTTAATTTTTGGTCGATATTAGAACATAATAGGTTGATTGCCTTATACGTTTATATATGTTTGTGTATCTACATGAACTTTTGATGAATAGGACCATGCTTCCCGTTTTATGATAATAAATAGGTTGTCTCCTTATTGATATTGTACAAGAACAACTTGGTTATATCTCGTGAAAGAAAAGTCGGAAATAATTAGTATTTTTCCATGTTTCCATAAAATAATAAGCACACAATTTGGAGTTTCTACTAAAAGAGTTAGCCTGGTACTACAATAGACTACTTTAAAGAAAGCCTCTCATCTTTCTTTAAAAAGGAATCAATTGTCTGTGAGTCTTCTTGTGTTAATACACCCCAACAAAATGAGTTGCTCAACGCAATATAGGCATTTACTCAATGCGACACGTGCACTACTATTTGCAGGACAATGTTCCAAAATGCTTGTGGGGGGAGGCTGCTTTAAGAGCAACATACTTGATAGATAGAATTCTTCTATAACTATGCTTTCTAGTTTTCACCCTTTGCATGCTACCACCTAAAGTGTTTGCTTGTGCCGCATTCTCTCATATTCATTCTCAACAGAGGCAAACAGCTTTAAAATGTGTGTTTTTGGTATACTCAAACACCAGAAAAGGTAACAAGTTTTACCACCCTACTTCTTCAAAAAATTTCACTTCTACGGGGGAACTTTTTCCTTTTTTGAGTCAAAATCCTTACCATAAGAGAAAGTTTTCTGAAAAAGGATAATAATGACAAAAAGGAGTTTCTTGAATTTGAAAGTCTTCCGAAAAGTGGTCCTTTAATTTTGCTAAAGAAATCTGTTTCCCCAAACCCTCAAACCCCCTGAAACTAGTCATGAAACTCCTCTTACAACTCTTCCTGAAATGGAATGTGAACCTATTTTGAAATTCAAATGGAAAAGCAACAACCTGGTGTGAAATCTATCCCAACACTGCAGGTCTACTCAAGAAAAGAGTCCCCATTTCTGAACATGTGCAAATCCATAAATCTGAACCAGGTAGTGAATCTGTGTCTTTCTACTTCATCTATTGACAGTGAACATGCTCTCCATGACCCCATGGAATTAGATTTACCGACACACTTAGAAAAGGGGCCCAAAAATGCACCTAATATCCAATTTCTCACTTTATGTCATTTCGCTGATTATCTCTACATCATAGGAATAAGACCCTGTATGTAGTCGTATATATACACTATAGAGGGGCCGTTTCAGGCACAAAACTATAACCAAATTTAGTTTACCTTCTAATCTGATAATTTTTTCGAGTATTTCTATGAAACAATTGTTGTGATGCACCATCTCACATGGAATAGACACTGAAAACTTAACACCTTATAAGCTTTCCCAGAAAGTTATGTGTAAACTTATTGCTCGAGTCAACTTCTTAGAGCACCAGAGTGGGATAGAAATCCTAGAGAGTTCTTCCAAACAAATGCACTTCGACTCTCGCAACTTAATAAATCTAGTTTTCTCTCGCACCTGGTAAATTTTCATCAGAGTGTTTCTGTGAAATAGTTGTTCAGAAGCCCCCATCCCAATAGAAACTGAAAAATTGAATACCTTATAAGCTTTGACTGAAGAATTCAAGTGGTTCACCATATCCTTTTTTGAGCAAGTTGATTCATAGTCTATTTTCAAGGTGCTCTAATGGTTGGCAGAAGAATTTATTGGTATCCTTCTCTTTGCGCAAGTTGTTCATAACCCAATTTCTAAGTGCCTTTGGTGGGTTTGGAGGCAATTCTTAAAGCCCAACAGAGTTTCCAGGCCAGGCATGAAAGTTTTGTTTATACCTAATTGCTATGAGCTAGCTTCTTCAAAAGCACTAAAGTTGGATAGAAGAATCTAGAAGACTTCTCCCAAAGAAACCTAATGAACAAAATGAAATTCACACTATTATATGGGTCCAATAAGCTCATTATCATAATCATCTCAAACCACCCTTCAACGAGGGATCATCCCCTTTATTTTATGAAAACAAGGGTGTCCCGTATGTAAATCATAATAACATTTTTGCATCCAAGTGTACTCAACAATATTAGCTTTCAAGAACTTCTTTGATGATGATTTTTGGGAATGCAATAGTTGGCAATCATTATAAAAATAACCAGTTACTAGTACCTATACCTTTAGAGCAGCATCATTAAGCTGCAATTTCTCTAGAGCATCGCGCAACTCGTTAAACCTACAAGAAGGATCAACAAATATTTTAGTTCAACATATCCATAAGTGCATCTAATGAAAAAATATCAAACTGATAAATACTGGTCAGCATCAACAGGAAACAGGCCACAGAAAACCATTGGTGTGGCCTCCTTGTATCCAGAAAGGGACTCTTCTGCCTTTCTACTGTAATGTGTTATTGTATCACCAACCCTAGCATCTGCCACTGATCTTATGGACGCTGAAAGATAGCCTACCTGAAAGGGCTTAAACTTGTAAATACTCACAGCTTAACACAAAAAGTACAGAAATGGTTCGTGAATTGGTAAAGGAACAGATAAAAGAAACACTCACACACACACACACTAATTGAAATTTCAGAACATAATAAAAGGTTTGGCAATAAATCGACTAATGTTCCACATCAAACTCCTATCCTATATTAAATATGCTTTTTATCATGAGAGAGGGATCAAGGAAATTCATCATCTTTAAAATTCTCTCTAGAGTTTTTTTAGGACTGTATAAAAGTTGACAAAAACACTACTAAAAGATTCTAATTAGCTCTGGAATTAAAAACTTGAGACTTAAAAAGCAACCAACGCAATCAACAAGCAATGCCCTATTGTCATTTGCCATAAGGATGTGCTTGGTACAAAACCAGGTCAGATTAGATTTTCACCTCTCCAGCATATAACTGATCAACCTGCAACTGGTTGGGAGATAAAACTCCAACTTCATCAGCGTAATAATCCTGCATTTTGAATAACACTGTTAGTAAACTGGGACTATGTGCATGCTAGGTTTCAAACAAGGAAAATTAGCAATATTTCAATAGATATTTTCTCAAATGCTTCAGTAATGACTCATCATAGATACTAAGGAATTGCTTATGAGTAAGGATGGTAGAAGAGCTAGGTGTCGCAAGGATGATAGAGGAGCTAGGTGTCACAGACTCACACTGATGGATGTGCAGCGGCCCGGAGAATTAAATTAATGGTGAATTACTGATCAGCAAATAAGATCAGGATAATATTGAGGTGTCTTAAAAGTTCGAATAGCATTTAGAAGACAAATGTTGATGTAAAACATTGTAGAATGAACAGTTTCATAACTCGAACAACTGAAATTAGATTTGGGGATTCTATGTTGAATCAAAAAAACAAGAATCAAAAGACATACTGACAACCATCCTCGTACAAATAAATCAAAGAATAAGGGAGGAAAAAAACATTTTGGTGCAATATATGCATCCATAGTAGCTCTTTATAAATGCCAGTCGCAGCAAAGAAGAATTAAATATTCAACCTTCAATTTCAACTAGGCGCTCATCAGGTTCTCCATTGATTGGGGGATAATGTAGCACAGAATTGTAGAAACTACCAGGGTATGTGTTTTCAAAGCAAAGCAACCTTTTTGCTGATCTCGGTGTTCATAGAAAGTTAATTTATGAAACAGTGTTGCTATATATGTTTCCTTCCAAGCCATTCATTTATGTGCATAACCAAGATTGGGAAAGGCAGAAAGTACTCCATAGGTTCCTTCAAGAGAAACAATGAACAGGAGGGGGCTTTTTCTCAAAAAGCTAGAAGGTCATATGTCCATACCTTTTTGCTGGCCATAAACATTATCCTGTCACCTTTTCTTATAGTCCCATCAATAACTCGGAAATATACAATGACACCTCGGTAAGCATCATAGTAACTGCAAAATAATATGAAACGAAATGCAGTCAGTAGCTCCTACCAAATTCATAATGAAAAAGAAAGCCCAAAAACGTCAGCGTTTCAGATGCATTTAGAATGTACAATTGATATATGAGCTACACAGTTTTCCAAAATATTATGGAAAATATGTTCAAGAAAAATGAGATTTTCTTTCGTCAAAAGATAGCAATAGAATAGAGTTTAATGCAATCTACCCCCTATAATTACCCCCTATGAAAAAAACAAATAGTCAGAAGGGTAAATTGCTTCATTTTAAAAAGCATAGGAGGGTAAATTGTTGCATCTTAAAAAACACAGGGGTAAATTGCTAATTTATTTTTCATAAGGGGTAATCCGTATAGTTGCAATATCACAGGGTGGGTAAATTGCATTTTTCCCAGGTAGAATATTGGTGCACACAGTTTCCCGTAAAAGTGATTACTTCAAAACAAGTCTGTGGAAAACATGAAAACAAATACCGTCCATCTAGAAGTAAAAATAGGAAGATAGATAAGCAAATGACATAGAAGTAAAGATAATGGACATTGTCTGATGTTGTCGTGCAATCACTTTTCAGTTACAAAGGAAAAAAAGTAGAAATCGAAAGCAAAACACAGCAATCAAAGGAACGCAGAGATGTCGTGGAAGGAAAAGATCAAAGTATAATAAATATGCAAATAAGATACAATAAGTCTTCAGAAAACATGAAAGCAAAATACCTTTCATCTAGAAGTAAAAATATGAAGATGAGTAAGCAAATAGCATATAGGTAAAGATGGTGGACTCTATCTAATGGTGTCCTGCAATCTCATTTCAGTTGCAAAGGAAAAAGAATAGAAATCAAAAGTAACACATAACAAACCAAACGAAAGGGCGACATCATGCAAGGAAAAGATCAAAAAAATATAGTAAAACTATTCAAATAATATATAACTATTCCACCTTATAGAGTTTGATGCTCTAAAATCCATGCAACCATATATACAAACTTAACTTTAAGGAGTTTGATCATTGTACCTAAATCAGATACCTATCAAAAATGAGAGCTCTCAATGGCCTTTCTGCAGTATCCTGGGGTGGCGGAATCTTCTGAACAATTGCACTTAGAATTTCATTGATACCTATTCCTTCCTACAAATATAACAGCAAATGTTTGACATTCTCGAAATACATCTGGAATGGACTTCTCTGCATAATCACATGTCCATTTCATCTTTGTACAGAATCATACTTTATGTCAAGACAAAGATGGTTTACATTTATTATAGAAAATATTAACAGACAAGGAGAAAGAGGGGAAAGGGTACCAACCTTTGCTGAGCAGTAAATTGCATTGCTACAATCAAGACCAACAACCTGTCAAGAAAAAGCAAAATTATAACTTAAAGTATATTTCTTAGCAGATTTAGACATCAAACCTCACGAGTCAAGGGAACACTACAGAGTCAACCACAAACTTAATTAATCAAAAAGAATCTTGTCAAACAAAGACCTTAATCACTACAATATAATACATTATCACCACAATGATAGAGAAATATCTTAATGAATAAGTGATGCACCAAAGAATTGAAATTCTAAACGCCTAATATCCACATTTTCGAATTTAAAACCGTCAGTGAAGTACATAATTTTATTTCCATGTAAACAAACCTCTTCTATCTCTCGGGAAACACGTTCTGGCTCAGCACCTGGAAGATCTATCTTGTTCAGAACCTACAGATTGAAAAAGATTCAGACAACTGGAAAACCCATTAGCAGCAATTGCAATTCCTTAGCTATGTCAAGTCATGGAAACAAAGAGCAACCTTTCATCAGGAGCCAAGACATACATGATCTACTAAGCTAGAGTTGCCACACCATTCCCCAAATGAAATTACACAAAAATAATAAATATTGCAAAAATATAAACACCAAATATGCAAGTGCAAGCAATGCCAATGGAAAATGTCAGGAAAAATAAAGCACCTCTGGTTTATGTGTCTAGACATGTTCATCAACTGAAGTTCAGTTCTCACAGAGTAAACAAAAGAACAGAATAGGGCTAAAGGTGAAACCATCTGGAATGTTTACTGTATAAAATAGGTACTTCAAGACTGAATTTCATTTATCAAAAAAAGAAGAGAATGTTAAACGTTCTAATTTACAGACCACTCAATGAACTTTTTGAGTGCAAAGTTAGATTTTCTGCTAATGTAGTCATGAGCGATAAGCCGATAATATTTCAAACGTCACTTTAAGAAGCTTATGAGAAGCAATTCAGGAGTACTTCCTCCAAAGTTTCTGTAACTCGTATCAATGCAACTTCTAGAGATACTTCGGATATCTATCTCAAATAAAATCTCCAGACACTCGTAAGACCTAAGGAGCTAAAAGTAGGCAAAGTTTACACTTTTGATGCATATTCTCCAGACATTGTCTGGGCAAGTCAAATGCGAGGATATATTCAAACAAGAAAGCCCAAAAGCAAAGAGAAAGACGCACCAAGAACTAGTGCAAACGCTCACACAAGTAAGCATCTCATCCTGACATGAGTCAAGCTATCATTTATTTCTAGCTAATTTCTTCAATAAGCTTCATGTCACTTTCAAAAGAACAAATACTCAAAAAGGAATTCTTTTTTATATAGTGTTGGCATAAAAATTCTCTTAAGCGACTGTTGCATACTAATTCCAGCCCTCCAACCCAACCCCCGCCAAAAACGATGAAAATAGAAAAAAGATATCATACAGATACTACTTCACACAACTCCCTATGTCTGGTAAAAGGCACAAGGGCACATATACCAACCAACATTTAAGTGCCATCTTTGCACACGAACAGTACGACATATTCTATCAATTCATCTCCATTGGATTGTTTGTAACAAACGAATTGAGAAGAAAATTCTCTTTATCCTCAGTTCATACGTGATATGCCAGGTATAATTGCATACATCAGGAAATCACGCATTTATACATTGATATTTTTTCCCTAAGTATTACAATCTGATATTTGCTTAGAGTAATAGTTCTGGACCATCGATAGTAGTTACAAGCACACATTGACCCATGCTTTGCTGTTTGAGGCGCAGGGTCTGGACACTGCGCTCTTTTTTTGGATCTTCAAAAGTTTAAACCTCAAGTGTACAAGAGCACATTTCCAATGAATTTTTATTTTATTACTTTGTTCCTGTGATGATAATAGTGAAATTGTTGCATAATAGTTTCAAATTGATTTTGTGGAACCAAAATGTAAGGTATCTTACTCCAAATACATCCCGTTTGTAAAAAGGAAAAGAGAAGGCCAGAGATAGGCTTTTCTGCAGAGGTGGAAGCAAGCAGTCACAAAGTTACCAGATAAATATGACTCTGAATTTCAAGGTCTGTCCACTACTAGAACTACTTTTGACCACCATTGGCTCTATAATTTACCATCACTAAAGCTACTTCATCTGCAACTGCTCTACATACCACCGCCATTGGAATTAAAGCCCCTGTTAAAATTTGCTACTATAACTGGAAAGATTTGACATTTTCTGATTAGTCCTTTTCTTCCTAAATTTCCTAAGCATCAAATTTGGTTACTATGTTAAATTTACATTTACCTGCATTTTGACACGTGTGCTGCTATAGAGCATGCGCCCGAATTAGTAGACTTCATAGATATCTCAGTAGCTTGCTACACTTCGCAAATATAACAATATGAAATTTTAAAAGATTCGAAAATTATGTAAACTTGATAAACAACAAACTTACTGGAATTATCTCCAGGTCGTTTTCCAAGGCCAAATACACATTAGCCAATGTTTGGGCCTCCACTCCCTAAAAAAGGCTCAGCTCCAGATACAACACTAGTCATTATAGGAAAAAAGAATATAATTGAAACAATAACTATCTTCCAGTCAAAATTATTAGACCATACAGTATAGAACTGGATGGTCATCCACAAAAGACATGAGTGTTTCTTTCTTTTCATTTATTTGTTTATTTTTTGTTGGGATTTGGGTGAGGGGGTAGGGAGAAAAAAAGTGGATTTAGGAATTCAGGAAAGAGAACGGATAGTACCTGGGAGGCATCTACAACAAGAAGAGCACCCTCACAGGCAGCAAGAGAGCGAGAAACCTGAAAATTCATTCAGAATTTTGATATGAGATCAAGCAAATACATGAGACATTCCACAAAAATCTGAAGAGTTATTTATGTTTTTCAATATATATCATCTTTTATCAAAAATGAGGCGAGGAGAATTATCATCGCAACTAAGCAGATCTTTTTCTGGACTACTGATAGTCCTCTTTTCTTCTTTAGTTGTACTACCCAAAGCTGGCAGGTTCTAGATACCAGAAACAAATCAACATCAAGCGACATACAATCAACAACTAATATTATATTAGCCCACTGTTTAAATGTTTTAAGTCAAACAAAAAAATTTCGACTACCATAAATATTCCAACCACAAACAGCGCATACATTTTTCTTGCTTTCTTTTTCAGTCTGCAAATATTCATGCGTCCTTTCGTTGCTTAAAAAGTTCAAACATGATATTACATTCACAAGTTTATTTTCAAATACAGAAACCAATATCATGAATTCGTTAAACATACCTCATAGGAGAAGTCAACATGACCAGGTGTATCAATTAGATTCAGGCAGTATGCTTCATTGTTATACATAAAACGCATTCGTGCAGCCTATGAGAAAAGAAAAATTATTACAATATTTAATAACAACTGTAACGCTTGCATCTCATAACAAAAGAAACACCTCAGCTAAGGGTTCTTTATCAGAGAGGAATTTGAAAACTAAGAATAGATACTAAAGGAAAAAACTGAAACTAAAGTTGTTCAACAACATAAAGAGAAGTCCAGAATATATATGCCAAAAAGGCAAGAGTGTGAGACTTTAATATCAGGGCATTATGTGAGAAGGGAGGCACACCTAATAAAACCCAATGTAGGAAACAATCATCAGGTTGAATCTAACAAACTAATGCTCTTAGATAGAGAATCAATTTCAAGTTTCCCTAGTTCTAGGTTGTGAAAACTAAATCAGACCTTCAAACCAATCAACCACTTGAAATTACAAGCTGCTCCTTGAAACAAAGATAACTATGCCCCATTCAAGAGTTAAATTGTCCCTGTTTAAGCCCACTTTAAATAATTCTTTCACATTTTCATTAGTCAATGTCAAACAATTTTATACAACAGTCCATCCTGTGCAACTTCACAGTAACTAACTCAGTGCTACATCTAGTGACACCACATGTAGCACAAGCTAATAATTTAGAGTTTCGACCAGTTTTACATGTGGAAAAAATTCATTCCAATGGAGAAGCAGAAATAATGTATAACACTAACAAACAGAATTTAGCAATAATGTAACTCAACCCCTTAAGAATCAATGTATTCACATTTGGCAACAAGAACAAGTGCCTACACATATAATATTTAAAAAAAGAACCAAGTAAAAGTAGTCCCCAGGTTTGCGTTATTTGTTTTTAAACATAGAGGACCTGTAATTTGATGGTGATGCCTCTTTCTCTCTCCAAGTCCATATTATCAAGAAACTGCGCCTTCATTTCTCTGCTCTCCACTGTGCCAGTCATCTGCAGGAGTTTATCTGCCAGCGTCGATTTTCCATGATCAATATGTGCTATAATGCAGAAATTCCTTATATTCGATGAGGGCACCTACAGTATCAATACAAGTATTCATTCACACAAAAGACCAACACATCCTCACAGTAGATATATCGAACAAACAGTACACCACCAAAAGAATTTTAAAAACTCTCCATCAATCCATGGAGAAACTGTCTTTTGGAATTTTCGCATATATGATTTCTGAAAATGGAAATTTATGTCAAATTGCAGCACCATTAAAATCCAACCATTGTTTTTCTTTCACTTTGTTGTTAAAATAAGGAAGTTCAACTTAGGAAATGAAAATTCAGTCAACTGGACAGTAGCTAATAGCATTATTGACGCAGCGCAACCAAAAGAAAAAAAAAAAAGAAGAAGAAGAAGATGGAGGTCGGCGAGCGGCGACCTTCAAGAGGCGGTCTTTGCCCACACGAGCGGCGAATTCAAGGTCCGTATCCGAAGGCGCGGTCTTGGGCTGAACACCAGCACCAGCAGCTTGACAGCAGACCCTCAAACCACGACGCCGCTTCTGGTGCAAACCGAGTTCACTAGTAGATAAGTAATTCTTACGATGAAATTGAAGTTCGACCTCGTTCAAACCTAGAGAACCGGGGCGAGTGAAGTTAGCTGCATTAAGGAGGCGGTTAGGAGTATTTGAGGATGAAACCAAATTGAGGCGGCAAAAGTCCGCGGCTGCCGCCATTTACATGCGGCGAAGGAGCTGGCCGGATTTCGTAAGCGTCTGGGGATGAATCAACTGCTGCCAATCTTTGGAGCAACTGTTTGTTTTTCAGCCACAAGAAAATGAAAAGATGACAATGGGCAACGGCTACAATCTCACCTCGTATTTTTTGCTTTATGTTATTGTTGTTAATTTGTAATAGCAAATTACACATTAGGCCTTATTAAAGAAATATATATATATATATATATATATATATATATATATATATATATATATACTTTTACCCGCTATAAACACATATACCTAAAAGATAAGGGTAAATTACAACCACCCCTCCTGAGGTTTGGCATAATTACAAATACTCCCTTGTTTGAAAAATTACAAATACTCCCCTGATGTTTGATAAAATTATGTAATCCTTTTTATGGCGGTATAGAAATGTCAACTTTGCCCTTATTGTATTTTTTTATTTTTTTAAAAAAATTAAAATTTTATAAAAATATTGAACGGGATGGATGAAAAAATTTTAAAAATATAAAAAAAATTACCCACTTAGTCGATAGGAAAAATATTTTTTTAAAAAAATAAATAACATTATAATTTTTAATTCATAAGGGTATTTTAGTCAGTTCACTATAAAAATGAATAGATTGGGGTAGTTGTTATATGGTCGTTAAAATTAGGGGGGTATTTATAATTTTTCAAACAACGAGGGAGTATTTGTAATTATGACAAACCTCAGGGGAGGTAGATGTAATTTACCCAAAAGATAATGTCCCCAAAGACCCACTAACCTAAAATATAATTAGGCAAACAATTTCTTCATTTTGCATAATTACGCATACAACCACAGAAAATGTCGACATAGTTATGTTGTCACCCTTTTTTTATTTTCCGATCTAAAAAATATTAATATTGGTTAAAAATTCTTTTAAAAATTTCTAAATACCCTAATGACATGGTCAGAACTGTACCAATTTTTTTAGGAACTATATTGTCCCTAGGGGGTATTTTTGTAATTACATAACTATTGAGAGAGGTTGTCCCAATAGTGTGGAGAATAGTAATTTGATCGTCTCCAAAAAATTGTTGGATGTTGCATATTTATACACTCTTCTTGTTCTAGCTAGCACCAGAAAATGGTACCCTCAAGTAGTAGTAGTTCATGCTTTATTTGTATGAAATATAGGAACGGAAATGTGCTCGTCGTCAATGAGATAGAAAATCACTATTATGATGTCAAAAACTGTTGAACATTTGGGTGGTTGTTCTATTGTTGTCCAATTAATGATTTTCACATTGAACTGAGCTATACATATATGATGACCATGATGAAAATGAGATGGAACGACTAGTATTTTTCATACAACAATCTCTATCCATATGAATGAAAGCTCCAAAGTACAGAGTATGAGCCTCAAGGGTGCAGAAAGGATGAGACGCAAGCCAATATAAAAAATTTTACAAGTCGTTAGCCATCAATTTAGGATTACTAGACATATATATTTTATGCCATGTTATAATGCTATTGAAAAAGGGGTAAATGTAATCTATCTTACTGTCATAAGAGAAATGTTAAATAAATAAACAAACAAACACTAGCAAATTACGCCATTGTCTTTTTAAAAATGAACCATAAACCCCCCTCACAGGTCTCGTGTGTTACATGCATGGTTTTTATATTTTAAAATTTAAAATAATATTTACACCCTTATTTAAAAACCGTCGGGTCTTGATTTAGTCTAAAGTTTAGATTTGACTACTAGATCAATATTGTATATTTTACTTAAATTGAATCTACGATTTAGATTTTACATTTATTATATATGTTGCCCCTAAGAAAACAAAGGCCCAGTGAGGGGCCTAAGTAGCCCGTGAGAGACCTATGCAGCCTGAGGTAGAGAATGGAAATGCCTAAGCCCAAGAATGAGCAACCGAATGAAGACCCTTAACCTAGTACAATGGCCCAAACAACGAGCAGTCTCAATCTAGCAAATTGTTGGATGATACTTCATTGGCGGTCATGGCTACTCATGTTGGAGAAATTCCCTTATGTAGCACGAGTAGCACCCATCCATCTCAGGCTAATACTACCAGCTTTGTCAGTAGAGGATCTACTATACTGCCCAACCCAAAATGCCAGGATGCCCCTATTCGTTAAAGATATGAAGAAATGACCTATTCCTAGAAGATAACCCTATCCATTGGAGGGATCGTATGTGAAGAAACCAACAAACTCCCCTAAAGCTAAAGGAATCTAGGCATCAAGGGGATAGATACTCCCCCTAAGGTCAACAAAAGCTGGCCTCCTCCCAACTGATGAGGAGATCGCCTACAAATACCAAATCTCCTCGTCTGACATAGGTTACGTTTCATTTACACTTGCACACTAGAAGTCTGAACATGAACTGATTTCATATTGCTCTATTGCTCATTTTCTCTTTTAGTTACTTGCACTTATCCATCTTCTCAATTATTTATTGACTTTTGCATTGGAGTGTTAATGTATTTTTTATACGTCCTTGTTCTACAGCTTGCACCAAAGACCTCAAATTGGACATATCTTGAGAATTTTTCTCTCACATCAAGTAATGCCATCTGTGGGAACACAAAACTAAAACATAAGGATCATAAACAAATCCAATGATGGAATTGAGACATATGAGGGAGTGGATCTACAATTAGGAGCCAACCAAGCTCTTCAGGTGGTTGGAGAGACCTCTCTAGCACCCCCACCATGCGGAGGAATTGATTATTCTGATCTTGTCGACCCTATTCGTGTCAGCTCCTCTCCGAATACTTCATTAGGAAAGGTCATTGTCCATCTCGAGTGGATTAGCTAGTAAACTCCACTTTCGGGTGTGAAGTCTTGAGCTTAATAAATGCCTCTTAAGGTTATCATCAGATTATGTTAGCCCATGAGGACTAGAGCGAGTTAGTTTCCTTATCTCAATAGGGATTTTTTGTTATATGGTCATGCCCGTCGAGCTTAAAAACACAGGAGGAATTAACTAACGCCAAGTAGACAAACTCTTCTACCCATGTTGGGATGAAGTATAAAAGTGTATGTGGATGATATGTTTGTAAAAACAAGAAAGAAAAAGAATCATGTCACCGACCGTAAGGAAACTTTTGGGGTCTTGAGGCATATAAACTCAAGCTCAACCTGGCTAAGTGTTCCTTTAAGGTAAACAGTGGTTGTTTGTTGGGGTCATGGTTATCAAATCACCTCAAGATCAAGGTTATACAAGATATAAAGAGTTCTTCCAACATTAATGAAGTCCAGCGCCTTATAGGTAAGATAGTTTCCCTCGATCGATTCATCTCTAAGTTAGTAGAGAAAAACTTGCCCTTCTTCAAAGCCCTGAGGAAAGCTAAAGAGCTCAAGTGGAGCGAAGAATTCTGGTGCTTCTTTGAAGCCCTCGAGCAATACCTTGCAGAGCTCCCATTGCCAGTCAAGTCGCTACCAAGAGATACCCTCTACTTATATCTATTTGATACCTCACAAGCGATTAGCTCCACCCTCCTTCTGGAGAAGAAAGGGACATCGACTCCCATATACTATGTTATTAAGGTACTCAATAAGGCTGAAGGCCATTACCCGAACATCGCGAAGGTGGTTTTTACCCTGGTCATCACCGTGCATAGACTGCGGCCTTATTTCCTCTGACACCCTATAGGTATGTGGACTAACTACCCTCTCAAGTAAGATCTTAGGGAAGCTAGAGACCAAGGAGGGTAGTCAAATTGGCAATCGACTTAAGCGAGTACAACATTTCATACTGAATGCAGACAACCATCAAAGCTCAAGCATTGGCTGACTTCATGTCAGAGATAACTGTACTACCCTAGCAAGGAGGTGTAGCAGCAAGATATGGACGGCTCGACTACCCTCAGTGAGAGCGGTGTTGGAATTGTCCTTACCTCCCATGAGGGAAGCGACTTGGAGTCCTCAGTTAGATTTGACTTTAAAAGTTTGAAGAACGAAAAAGAATATGGGGCCCTAACACTAGGCATGAAGATAGCTTAGGATACAGGGGCTTAACATCTAATAGCTTATTCCGACTCACATCTAGCAATCAAACAAGTAGAAAGCCTGTATGAGAGTAAGGAGCTTAGCATGGTGTAATACCTCTAGAAGATTGGGGAATTGAAGTTAGGATTTAAGAGCTTTCATATCCTAACAGATACCCCAAGACTAAATGCGGATTATCTATCCAAGCTCTTTAGTTCAGTAGAAGACTATCGGGTGCACCAAATAATTATCCAATACGTAGCTAAACTGGAGGACCCTTGAAGGTAAATGCTGCCTCCACCAGGTGGGACTGGAGATAAGACATCACAACCTGACTTCAAGAGGGTGTCCTTCCCATTGATCCGTGGGAGGTATCCAGGTTTAAAGCGAGGGCTGCATGTTTTGTCTTTATAGGAAGAGCCTTGTACAAAAAAATCTTTCACGCACCAGCTCGTCCGCTGCCTATCAGGAGAGGGACGTTATGTCTAAAAGAAATCTACAACGAATCTTGTAGTTCCCACGTATGAGACATAGCCTTAGCAGGAAGGCCCTACAGGTCGGTTACTTCTGGCCTTCCATGAAGGCTAAAGCTCGAAAGCTTGTCCGCAGTTGTGATAGGTGCTAGCAACATTATGCATTAGCCCACCAACCGACGAAGCGTTTAACTGTAGCACTAGGTGCTAGCAACATTATGCATTAGCCCACCAACCGACGAAGCGTTTAACTGTAGCACTCCCTAAGGAACTATGCTATAATACAGTAATTTATCGTACACACTCCTTAATTATAACCCATTTTATAATATATATTTTTTTAAACCCATAAGAAAAATTCTATTTTTATTAGTATAATATGTATCTTAAGCAATGGTAGACATCATTAAATAACTTGAAATACAAATTCAATGAAAGACTAGTATCATATATTTACATAACTAGAATTCCTAACTCAAGATGATACTGCTGACCCATTTAATACGATGACAAGTACATCTTACAATTCAATTGAACTAGTCACTGTGATTTATTCCCTGAAAAATGTATGGAGTTGCCTCCTCAATAAATATAGCTAATTAGCATACATAGATATACACATGCATACATAGTAAGAACAATTCATGCAATAATACCAACCAACAAATATTTGTTACGCAATTACTACAAAATCACAAAGTCGCCCATACCATAATCATAAATCAACCCACAATAAAATATATCTGAAATCATTGTTTATTTTCATAGAGACCTACTTATCCTAACTAGAGTACATTAATCAAAGATTTTGCCAGTCATCATCATCTCCAATCAATATCATATGATACACAACATAGGATACCTATCAAATATGATATCCCCATTCCATCCTAGTGTGTAGCAACATTAGTATAGAACATCATAACAAACATGGCATCCCCGCACCACCTAACGATATAATTATCAACATAGGATATTCCTTGTTGTCTGAAATATCCTAGTATCCTACTCACCATGGTACCTAGCTATATAATTATAGATTTTCTTTTCATTTCATATATCGCATCATCAATCACATCATCATCGCCATAGTCATCATTCACAACATCATAAATCATTGAATATGTTCCCACTTAGATAAGTCATCTCTTTATCTCAACTTACAGTATTCTCATCAGTAAATTCATCATTCACATGAGACATGAAAACTAGTCGATCTCTCTTTGATGTGTACTACTATTAGATGTAAGTGGATTTTCAAGAAAAAAACTAAAATCTAATAGAACTATAGATAAGTTTAAGGCCAGACTCATCACTACAAGAAGAGTCAATTATTTTGATACCCATTCTAGCTCGATTGACTACTATTTGAGTGCTTATAGCACCTGCTTCGATGTATAACCTTCTGATTCACTAAATGAATGTTAAAACTGCATTCCTATATGGTGATCTCGAGGAAGATATAAGTCAAATCATGGACTAAAACAAGCTCCCAAACAATGATAAGAAAAAGTTTGACAAAATTATTCCGTCTTTTGGCTTCAACAACAACAAAAGTGAAAAATGTATCTGCTATAAGATCAAAGGAGATAATTGTATAATATTTTGAACTTAGACGATATCCTGCTTGTAGGATTGAACTTAGAACTAAATACCAAAACCAAGTCTTTTCTTGAAAAATAAATTTGAAATGAAGGATATGAGTGAGACAAATGTGATTTTGGCATCAAGCTGATTCAGTCAACTAATGGTATAGCTTTTTTCCAATCTCATTATGTTAAGAAGATAATTGAGAAATATGACTATAAAGAATGTAGAATTGCAAAAGATAGCACTTTTCAAGAATGAAAGTGGTGTGTCGGTGTCTCAACTAAGGTATTCTCAAATCATCAAGTTTACAATATTTAGCTAATAGCTCGAGACTAGATATATCTTTCTCTATCTTGAAGCTTCCTATATATACTAGTTGTTTTGATAAAATTCATTGACGAGCTTTGGATAGGGTACTTAGGTACCTTAAAAGAACATTATGACAAGTTCCCTGTAGCTCCCAAGTGATATAGCGATGCTAGCTAGATAGCCAAAAATTTGGGTAGCAATGGGTGTACAAAATGTGCATTTATCTTAGGTGGAGGCGTCGTCTCATGAAAGTCCTCAAAACAAACCTTGACAACCCGATCTACATTTGAAGCCGAATTATGTGTATTAGACACGACTGGGATAGAAGCAAAGTGGTTGTATGGGCTGTTGATACAACTTCCTATTGTAAGCAAACGACTTTCGCCTATTGCAGTGCATTGTGATAGCTAAACCACAATTGCAAAGTAAGGAGTCGAAATTCAATCAAAAGACCAAAAGACACATCTAAATTAGATTCAAGCCAAGAATTAGTATCAGATAGAGTTATGCCATTGATTTTGTGTGTACAAAGGACACTATAGTTGACCCTTTGACGATAAGACTTGATCTCTCTTTGATTCAGAAATCCATATTAGGGATGGTATTGATAACCCAATAATGACATATCTGCAATGGCAACCCAACCTTTCAAATGAAGATCCGATTAAAAAGGTTCAATATGGTATAAACAAGTTGTGGAGTATTTGGAGTCTATCCCATGTATTCTGGAAGGTGTTGTAAACTGCTAGTAAGTACTTCTAAATGAGCCAAATCTTTTAGATGAGATACAAGCATTGCATCCCCATAGATGCCCAACTAAGTGAATCTAGTTATTTCGCCGCAACAAAATGAATGGATTTTTCCTGAAAGCATTCATGAACAGAATTGGGATACAGGCCTATAGTGTCAATCCTAAATATTAATACATAACCAGTGGCTTGTTGTTATTAACAAATGGTGTCACAACCACGGACTCAAATTCAAGATTTAGTTCCATTTGACCCAGTGGCAATCGAAGTTATATAACTTAGATAATTGTTTAAACTTGAATGTACCACTATTGAAAGCAAATTAAGATAGCTTGAGTAAATCCCAAATCTATGGATTTGTGGGGGATTGTTGAAATTGATATGATTAGATGTAGATTAGATACAATTTAAGTCTAATAAGATGGATGCCAATTAAGGTGAATCGATAGATTAGATGGTAACGGAGAATGAGAATGTATTTTTATCCCATATTGAAAGTTTGAGTGATTAAGTTGTGCTTTGCAAAGTATATAACGAGAGGGAATTGTGCGGCACCCTGTTGATGCGCGCGCGCGCGCCCGTGTCTAATCTATGGAGGATTCTCATGCAATGTAGCATTGCAATCATGTATCGTATTATCTTAGCAGAAATGGCGTAGCACCGGTGCACGTGGAAATGGAGTGTCTAATTTATTCAAGCAACCATATTACTCTGCAATTTGGTTGTTGTACACAAGTTGCTACTACACAACTCATACCAAGCTAAGTTTACTATTCATTTTTCATTGTAAACACAATATCTAAGTGTTCCGTTCTAGTTTCTAACTGGTTGTTTGAGAATTATTTTCAATGAAACTCTGATTTTGAATATTAAGTCATTTATATTCAAATGTTTGGGTGTTTGCGCGCTTCTAAAAAGTGTTTTCCAGCTTTTGACTTTAAAAAAGCACTTTTGAAGTGTTTGGAATACCAACTTCTACTTCCAAAATGGCTAAAAAAAGTGTTTTTAAACCAAAAGTTAGAAACACCTCGGGAGTGCTTTTAGCTGCTTTGATTTTTTTGTAAATAAATTCAACTTTTATTTTTTACTACTTTACCCTTATTATAATAACCTTAATTCAATTTTGCCTTTTTAATTTATTTTTTTAAAATTATAGATTTAAAGTTGATATCGAAGTTTTCAAATAATTTAAATTTAACAATAATTAAATTTATTCTTTCACATATTTAATATTTTATGTGCTATATCATCTAATTATATTATTTCTTTAACATATTATTATGTGATTAATTATTAAAATAATTATTTTTTACAATCATGCAAGTTTAATTGTTGTATATGAATGAATAATGATATTACTTAATAGGATTATTATTAAATTAAATATATTTTTTAATATTTTAAAAATATAAATATAAAATACTAATCGAAACAAAATTTATATTTTTTTATGGAAATATATATTATAACAAACAACAAGTGAAATAATAAGTAAAAAGATAATATCTTTTTAACATATAAGAACAAAATAGTCTTTCATCAGTTAACTTTATTTTGAAAGTGATTTTTCTCCAAACACTATCCAATTTAGCTTTTATCTGCTTTTCACTTTTTTTACAAACACTATCCACTTTTGGTTCTGCTACAACTTCCAACTTTCTTTACAAAAATTACTTTTTTAAAAGCAAAATTTTTTGCAAACACTCCTTAAGTGCAATACTAATGAAAAATCATTAGTTGTGCCTCATCAGGGAGAAGATTGTCTAGACTCTAGAGGGATGACTGATGTGGATGTAGTTTTAATTTACGGATGAGATGGGAATTTTACCCTCAGCACAACTGCGCACTAGGTGAATATTTAATTGTAGAGAGAGAATATTTGAGTGAGGGGTTTTATGAGTTGTCTTGTCAATGAATCGTGAGTTGTATAAAATAATAATATTTTTAGTATTTATAGTGGTGTTGTGAGTTATATTGTGTGATAGAGTGTATATGTTTATTGTGTGACTTACTTATAGAAACTACTATTTTATCCTTAAAAATAAATATTAAAATGTTAATATACGCATCATATAGCCCCCCACTCTCGGATGAAGTACCTGGCATAGTATTTTGTCCGAGAGGAAGCATTTTTTTCTAAAATGAGTCTAACACACATGAGAGTGGGTGGGGAATGAGCCAAGCTCGAGCCATGTTGGGCGAGTCAGCTCGAGGCAATGGCGCCGGGCGCGGTGGGCACGCACCTGATGGGCGTGGCGCTGGGCGTGGCCGTCTTCAAGGCAGTGCCTCGAGGTCAGCCGCTGGGCTCAAAGTGAAGCTCAAGGCTACCGGACCACCTCGAGCTGGGGGTGCTCGAGGCACTACCTCGAGCTAGGAGTGCTCGAGGCGATGCCTCGAGGCAACCGGACCACCTCGGCCTGGCTCAAGGTGACGCCCACCTGGGCTTTGTGCTCAAGGCAGTGCCTCGAGGTCGTTTGCTGCGGCTCGAGGCGGTGTGCCTCAAGGTGAAGTCCGCGTCGACCCTCTTTGGTCCTGCTCAAGTCCCCAAGTGTTGTATGAGGAGAATATAAAATTGCGCCCCATGGGTTTGAACTCGGGTTAAAAGTGTGGAAAGCTGAGACCTCAACCATTACACCACCAAATATTTTATGACAATTTTTACTCTCATTCTCTATTAGTAGAGGTGGCTTAGATTTATAACGTTTGTTTTAGTCATTCTTTATGCCGAATTCTTTCATGTTTAATCTTGAGAAATTTCGGCATCCTCTTCAAGAGATGAGATTTTTCATTACACTAGAGAATTTTCGTGCATTGTGGGTGGCGATCGATCGCCAAATTGCCTTTATCTATCAATGATAGAAGTTAATTTTATTTTATCCCTACTTGGGGTATAAATAATTATTTTTATTTTTATTTATTTATTATTTTTACGGGTCTGCCTTTTTTCTATTTCGAGGTGGGTGCCGGAGAATAGACAACTCTTACTTATGGTAACGAAGCCCCCCAAAACCTTGAGGGAGGTTGGGAAGCGCCACCCCCCCTTTTTTTTTTGTGAATTATATTGACGTTACCTCACGGGGTGATTTTTTCCCGACTCATATGGTCGAAAATTTTGGTATATAATTTGGACCTTTGTCACTTGGGATGAAGTTTTGGTATGCTAGATCGGCAATATTCCATTTTTGTTAATATAGTCACTACACTTATTCAATTGTAGTTTTATTCTCTTACGACTTATTTTCGTTGGATGTTGCCTCAATGGATGTTTTGCTCATACCCAGGAGTTGGTTTTTCACCAACTTCATAAGGGGGGACAAAATTTTTCGGGGCCAACATTATTGAGGAGGATCTCGGTGAAATTCGATCATGGGTTCCCGGGACAATTCTTTATTGCCTCAAGGGACCTCTCGAAACTACAGGGATCTCCACATTCTATAAGTTTTTAACTACAACAGAAAAGTTAACTTCATTGCTTAAGTTCGGATTACAAAGTTCCTTCGTGAAACTATTCAAAAGGGGAGGGGATGAAACATTAAACCCCTAATCTATCCCTCCTATTACATGTGTGAAGTCAAAAGAGATGAAACTTCTCCTACCAGACAAACTTATTTCTCAATGGATCCTATGGGGTATCCCTTGCCCCGTGCTCAATGCCGATCATCACTCTCTTTCCCTTTGCATTGGGTGCTTTCCCATCCAACTTCTTTCTTGATCTCTTTAGAGTGTTTACATAGCAAACTCTCGCCATTAGTTCATCTCCCACGACCTCTCCCACGCCAACAGAAGTGGGGAACTTTAGTTTCATGTGGAAGGTGGAGGCTATAGCTCGAAAAAGGTTTCAACTCGGTCTCCCCAAGATGATGTTGTAGGCGGATGGAGCCTTAACCACGAGAAACTTAACCATTTTTGTAGACCTCTTCGGGAGAGAACCAAGGGACAACGGCAACATCACTTCCCCCAACGGTTCGATCATCTCACCACTAAAACCTGTGAGTGGGGTGTTCACCTTCCGAAGCTGAGCATTATCAATCCCTAGTTGGACATATGCATCATAGAACATAATGTCCGCTGAACTCCCATTATCTACTAGAACTTTTGTAACTAAAAAATTGGCAAGCGTGGCCGAAATGACCAAGGCATCGTTGTTTTGGTTTCTCATCGGGTCCATGTCTTGTGAATTGAATGAAATTTCCTCTTGATTTTCCGAGTTAACGTTATAGACTTGAATAGGAGCTTGCCAATGGTTTCCCATGGTAGCTCGAGCTAGCGCTTTCCTCGCATTGGCAGAGTCTCCTCCCGTCGGGCCTCCTGAAATCACAGCGATAACACCTGCTGTGGGGAGATTGTCAATGTTTCGAGTTTGAGCAGAAATTGAGTCTTGGGGTTGGCGACTCGGGCCTTGGTTTGATATATTCTTTCAAGTATCCACGTTGAATCAGCTTCTCTATCTCATTCATCAGGTGATGGCATTCTTCCGTCGTGTGCCCCCTATCCCGGTGGAAACGACAATACTTTTCGGACTTGACTCTCTTGGGGTTATCTTTCATCTTTTTCGGCCATTAATGAATTAGCCTTGTTGCTCCGCCACGACTAGAATCTCCCCCCTAGATGCATTCAACGTGGTGTAATGTGCGAACCCTATCGGAGGCACATGCTTACGTTCTTCTTTCTTTTTTGGTTCTTTCTCTTCCTCTCGGCCTTTTCTCTTAACGCTAAGGGAAGGGTCGGAAGCATTGGACTCCTCAATCCGAATGTACTTCTGTGATCGCATGAGGAGATTTTCCATGGTACTAGGGGCTTGCCGGCTATTGACTCCTTGAATCTTCCGGGCAACAAATTTTGTTGAATAATGCTTGCCAACAATTCATGGTTGACATCGGGGACCTCGTGCACCGCCTCAACAAATCTTTGCATGTAGTCTCTCAGCGGTTCGTTCTCCCTTTGACATATGGTAAACAAGAAAGCGGCAGTTTTTGGAACCCTCTTGTTCATGGAAAAATGGTGCAAGAAACGTTGAGTCAGTTGCTCGAAGCTAGAAATAGTTCTAGTGGGCAGTTGGTTGAACCACTCCAAGGCGCGTTTGGAGAGGGTGGTGCGGAAGACCTTGCAATATGCGGCATCACTCAGGTCATACCAATCAATTTTGGCGTATAATTTATCCAAGTGTTCCTGCGGGTCACCTGTTCCGTCGTATTCTGAGAGGTTGGATACTTTAACGCCTGCTGGAAGTGCTTCCGCCAAAATTGCAGTGGAGAATGGGCTGCGCCGTGGGGGAGCGACGACAAATGCCAAATAGGGGTCCTCCACTCCCCTTGATGGGAGGGGAGCCGTGGGTTGCCGCGATTGGGGGGATACTGTTCTTGTGTCTGAGCGACTTCAGGTCAAGAAACTCGGCTGTTTTACCTCCTCTTGCCTCTGCTCCTCCTCCTCGGGAGCCGAGGACAAATTTCGACTTCGGCGAGGTGAAGGAGGGGGCGGATTGATGGGTGTTGCGCCGCAAATTGAGTCATGGCTTGTGCAGTCGCTCGGGTAGATGCATCGTGAATTAGGGCCAATAAGGCCTCTTGTGTCAGTTGTATCATTGTTTCCTTGGACGGAACTCCGTGAGGGCATGACTCGGCACGGGGGGATGGGACTTGCTCACGAGGATGCACAGTTTGTCCATTGATGGGGGATTGTTCACGGGGTAGTGGCATTTCGCGGGGTGACGCTTAATCTACCCCGTTCAGTTGTGGTTCTAGGGCGTCGCCCACCCATGAACTTCGCGAGCTCGAGACCTAATTTGCATTCTCAATGCCGGGGTAAGAGGTTCCCACAGACGGCGCCAATGATGTGGATGTGGTTTTAATTTACGAATGAAATGGGAATTTTACCCTCGACACAACTGCGCACTAGGTGAATATTTAATTGTAGAGAGAGAATTTTTGAGTGAGGGGTTTTATGAGTCGTCTTGTCAATAAATCGTGAGTTGTATAAAATAATAATATTTTTAGTATTTATAGTGGTGTTGTGAGTTATATTGTGTGATTGTGTGATAGAGTGTATATGTTTATTGTGTGACTTACTTATAGAAACTACTATTTTATCCTTAAAAATAAATATTAAAATGTTAATATACGCATCAATGACATAATCTATTTATTTACTATAATCCAGCTTTCACCATCTTATGAATGCTGCACAATGCCATTTTACTGCGTTTTAAAAGACAAGGGATCTATCTTGTTCACAGGCTTGCCTGAAATTATAACAGCATATGGTCATCCTCTATTCAATTTGATGCATATGAGAACCACTCCACAGCATCAAAGTAATAATCTATATTTGACAGTAATACAATCTAGATCCCTTGTAGATAATACCAGTACATAAAACCTAATCACCAATAGAAGTGAAATGAAAAAATTTAAGTTTACATTCATCTTGAGTTTCACATTCCTAACTATACTACACAAAAGTTCGAGTTCAATACAAAATGAGAACTCAGAATAAAGCTTTTCATGTGCACTGCCTTTGACCACAACCGCATATGATTTTTCAGCTAGTTAAATAATTTATGGCAGACAATAAATAATGTCATGATCTGTTCTCTCTCTGTGGAAGTGGTTTCTTCCTCATGGTCCAAAATGCAGCATAATATCGGTTCTGCATTTACAGATAGGAAGTGAAGTTATATGAATCATGTTGTCCAAAATACAGCAATTCATATTATATAAACGCAGTTATAGCAGCAGCCGTGACAGTGGTAATAGTATTGATGACGATGAAGATGATGGATGACAACAACAATGTTGACGACGATGATGGCAATGATAATAACATGACAACAATAGTAAGTGGTCACAAATTGGAAGATTTAACATGCAAGTCAATAAACTACTTTTGGTTATTCTATATTTATGCATGTCAGCAAAAGTTAACTTTTGTAGTTAATTCTCCAACCAATGTTGTGATATCGTAAGTAATGCATGTACATTAGATTATTTGTAATTCAACTTAGGAGTAAATGAGAGATATGACGATGCCAATTTTTTTTTCTAGTGTCTTTACATATCAGAACAATGTTACATATCTTAACCATATCAAATCCAAGTCTCAAACGACTCATATTATTCACAAAACAAATAAACACGTACTTATATGTCATAATGGTTATTGGAGAGTGACTTTAATACAATTTCATTATTTAATATATATAAAACTAAAAACAAATTATAATTTATTACATTAAAATAACTAGATACCGATATATTAAGTAAAAAAGTAGCACATGATAATATTTTGGTGAAATATTGCATTAATTTCAACAAAAATAATTTATTTCAACAAAAATAAAGGTTAAGAATTTAAATAGTTTAGGTGGTTAAAAATGCATCTACTTTTTCAAGTTCAAGGGGCAACATGCATAACCTAAACTATTCAAAATCTCCGGCGGAATATTCACTTAATAAAGGAATCAGGGATTCATAGAATATTTTATAACGGTTAGGCTGCCGTCCACACAAATTGAAAACTTGGGAGGCAAAGTGTATTACTCTTTATAGGTTAGGGGGTGTCCGCATTAAACCCTATTTTAAATATCAAACCTAGTTGGAAGAAAAAAATCTTACCTGCATCATCGATCTTGCGTTTGTTGTATAAGTTGTGGCAATTGTTGATTCCTTCTGTTTCATAGAAAAACGTTGAGAAAGTTGGACTTTTGTCTTACAGCAAGTACATGAAAATTTAAGAAATAAATTCGTGGTTACCTCCATTTCAAATCCAAAATGACAGGCAACCCTCTTAACATCTTCCAAGCTGAGCTCAATTGACATCTCCTTCAAGAAGCAAATTGACCATAAAGAAAAAGAAATAGAAATAAAGAAGATCAGTTGCGTCTATTGCTTATAAAAAGGGTGCAAAATTTGGGCCGCAGGGCTTACATCTTCCTGATTATACATATCCGCAAAATGATAAAGCAAGGGCCCCAAATTTATCCAGACCTGCCAACCATTCAGAATAAGAACTGGCACAAGAAGGATGTACAAGTAATAAGTAATAACTAGTAAAATAACTTACACCCCCATCTTTTAGAATTCTTGAGATAATTTCAATATATTCAACAATGTTGTGTGCCGTATCAATAAAGAAACATGTCACAACTGCATCCCAAACTCCTGAAAATAATAATAATAATTGAAAAAAAGAAGTATAAGAAGACGAGCAGAACAGAACTATCTAGCAGGGAAGTCTTAGAAGTTGCATGAGAGCTTTGCTTTAAGCTTCAATAGATTTTGTACTCTAGATGTTCTTCAGTTATGACAGATTGCCAAGGCAAAGACACCTTCTGTCTTATCAAATCTGTATGTCCATTATCTCAGATGATGCATATAGAGCTAACAACTGGAATCACTGTGCCACAACAAATTTTAGAAATGATCAAATCATGTGTACAGTGTACCCAAGCTGGAGGCTTTAATTTATAACAGGCATCTAGACATTTATACTTCATCTACTATATTCACTGCAGAAGAAATACCTCCATTCAAATGATTAGTAATCAATTACCTACTGCCTTGTGCATCAATTCACCATGTTAACATATAAATAAAGGAGAACAAGCAAAGCACTTCCCATACCTACTTGGCTTGGATCGTTATATACTTCAACAAAATCACCCCCACACATTGAGAAGCCTTCAGTAATCCCTGCACTGTTTCACTGGATTTCATTACAATCTAGTTTCTAGAGAAGTGTAGGAAGTAGCTTGTGTAAGTTTCATAAAGGATCAAAATGTATTTTGCTGAGCCACATCATTATAATATACAATAGTCACTAACATAACTGTTTAAGAACTAACATACAATTGCAATGAACAGAAGGCGTGAACATGCATGCAAGAGAGACAGAGAGACAGGGACAGAGAGCACATAGCACTATCTCAATCAAAAGTGGCATCGTGAATAGACAGGAGGAGGCACCAAGAAGTTTTACTTCATATAGGACAAGACAAAGAAAACACCCAGTAAAATAAATAGGGAATTTATTTCAAGAGGCATCCATATATTGTTCAGTCTTTTTGTTTCGATATACAGAGAAGTCGAGTAACCATCTATTATGTTTGGGGAAAGAAAAGAACAGGTCGAAGAAAGAATTAAAAGGTTAAATAGAGAATTACAGAAAGACAAAAGGCAAAGAAATGGGAAGATGTCCATATACAAAGTGGACAAAAAAGTTAAAACAGTACCTAGCTGGATGAATATCTGGAATTGAAACAGGGCGAAGCTGGTCATCATCTGAAAGTGAATTGCAATTACTGTGTATCCATGGATATATGGTCCACTCCTCAGCAATTTGAGCACTATGAACTAACAAATTAGTACTAAGCCAAATCTAATCTTTATAAAGAACAGAAATTGTAAGTCTCTTACTGGTTTAGGATAAAACTGGAGCATATCATCATATAGTAAGAAAACTCATTTCCCTGGCTTATAAAACCTGTTATGCAATAAAACTATCAGGCTGGTGGCAAAGAAATTATCAATACAGAGTACAGGTATCTGCTCCGGAAACATACCCAGACATGAGATTTCTAATGCTAACCTCCCAAGTCCAGCTCCAGGAACTAAACATGCAGGAGGACTGTTCAAGAAGAATAGGATACCAGCATTTACAATGAGAAAACAACAATTAGACGCTAAGACATTGTTAAGACGCCAAGTATTACATGCCAATGTAATCTCCAAGTAAATCCAACTATCTATGACTCAATTAAATATATCAATTAAATGCACCTGTTTCTAGAACGATGGGGAAAAAGTCGTTCAAGTTCTTTAAGGATTGGAGTATAGCACTCATCACGTTCTCGCTGGCCCTGAACATAACAAGAAAAACAGTAAAAGAATAATTTTTCCAACATTTAAATCTCTCCATTCTTTTTGCTTATAGGATATTTCTCTTCACTACATTTACATTTTGAGGGGCAACACTATATCCTCAACAGTTGAAAATGATAATCAATGTGACTTGAGATCTAGTATTTTTCTAGATGACAAAAAATCTAATTAATACCTCGGCGGCCCAATCCCTGACAATGTTCCTTATGATGCACCGCACCTTGAAAAAATATATTAGGTAAATGAATTAACAAATCTGCAGGTAAATTGTGACTCAAGAATCTTCGGAATATGCAAAGACATGAACATGGAACGTAGCAAAGAAGATCAACACTACACCTTCAAATAGAACCATGCCAACTGCAAGCAGCAAGGAATTAACATCTCACATTACTTATTCCCTCATCAATCAACAAAAAGTGGACGGAGAAGTGCAATGATACTATTACACAAACAGGGCTCATAAGCATCACAAAAAGGATAGGGAAGAAAATTTTGAGTGGTCATTGTCCATAAGATCCATTGAACAGCAGAATCTCACTTTCATAAGGACTTCAAAATAAATCTGTCATAAAAGGTCAACCATTACTGCTTGCAGAATTCCAATGCTCCTAAGACTATCAACCTACTATTAGATTAATATCAGCAGGCTCTTAACTCTTTCACCAACTTAAGTCAAAAATAGCCTTTTTAGTTCAACTCCAACCTACTTGTGAGTCTAGTCGTGACTAATTACATGTTCGAGAAACACTAGAATCTCATTCTTCACATGCTGCAGAATTCACATTGTTCTACCAGATTGATACAGCAAAAAGTAGCACTTATACAAATTCAACCAATTACTTGATCATGCCTCAACTTTAAGAAGCAGGATTATCTGCAACTTTTCAAGTTCATCCAATTACTTGTTCAAAGTCACCCAATTGCAAGCCTAGTCCCAACAAAACAAATCATTTGAAAGAAACAGAAGCATTCATCTTTCACAGCTGCAGATTTAACATTTTCTTGGCAATTGTGGTACACACCAATTATGCAAATTCCCATATTACATGGCCATGACCTTAGATCTAAGAAGCAGGAGTACGAAAGATTTTACTTATACTCCATTTAGCATAATGTATATTTAATCATGTATTCAATTTGAAAGCACACCTTATCTACATCAACTAAAGGAACGTGAAACTGTATGGATGGGTCCAACCAATCTGGAGATGATGAGGATACCTGAAAGAAGATCCAGTGCAGACATTAGTTGTGGACAAACAACATAAGCAAACTAGTTTGGCTTGCACGCTCAGATACATGTGTACATATTTAAAATCATATAAAAATTGATTTTTTTATACAATAACCTTTTATCTCAAATATTAAACAAAAATCCATTAATGTATAAAATATATTTTAAAAGTTACACCATAAATGGATAAACCAAATAAATATTGGAAAAAGAGAAAGACAGGGCTAATGAGACAAGAGAAAGACATAAAGAAGTTGGTGAATGACAGAGAAAAACTGAAGTTGGTGAGAAAAAAGAGTGAATAACAAATTAACTAATTAGCAATTCAGAAACACCAAACAAGCCAATAATCAAACAAAAGTACTAGCATGTTGGGACACTCAACGCCTTAACCAAAAACCAGTTATGATAAAGGAACATTGAAAGTACACCAAGTGATAGATGTGAGAGGACTGTTTAAAAGACAAGAGAAACACAAGAGAAATATAGCTTATAACTAAACTAAAATCATGTTTGAACCAGATATTCATTTCTACAACTTTCCTTCTTATGATATGAGTTTTTACATTGACAGCTAAAAGTAAAAAGAACACATTTATGAAAAAAAAGGTCACCACTCTTCACCTGGAATGTCTAATTACTTGGGGCACCAAGTGTCCTCTTCAAAGAGATTAATTTTTTATTTCATATACATCCTAATAGCATAAATACTTCAGCCAGCTCAAAGACCCCTAGACTTACATTTCATAGAGGTAATAAAAAAAAAATTATCTTGCAAACACGATGATCAATTATGTGTCTGCATTGATTCATCGAAAAGAAAATATTGGAAGATGACTTTGCATGTCCATGACAATCATGTGTAGAAGATAATGGCAGAGAATTGTTGACGTCCTCACAACCATTGTTAACAGCATCTACCTTTCCGTTACAATCGATGCCTCCTGAGCAGTTCCCCACGTTGTTGTTCACAGATTCGGTTTTCTTCTCCTTTGTTTTCCAGAGAAGTCAAATTCTGATAATGAAAAAGAAATAAAGAAAAAAACACAAAGCA
Organism: Sesamum angolense; assembly: GCA_034509725.1. Lineage (NCBI taxonomy): Eukaryota > Viridiplantae > Streptophyta > Magnoliopsida > Lamiales > Pedaliaceae > Sesamum > Sesamum angolense. Next base: position 10,156,959 of record JACGWL010000001.1, on the reverse strand, counting down.
ATATAGAATATGATGTTACCTCACTGACAGTTTCTTGTTTGAGAGGCCCATCTGTTCCAATGCTACCTTCCCCACAGCCAAGTTCATCAGCCTTAGCCGATCGTAGTTTGCCACTATTTGAGCCAGACTGACAAGGAAGAAGGTTCCTCTCACCAGACAAAAGATGGTCATCTGAGGAATTCTCCATGACTTGATCTTCAGAAATGTGAATGTCGGCACTCATATCAAGAGGGGGATCAAAAGCCTGCCAAAATGAATAGTAAAGGCAGCTTCTAGAACAGTGATATACATACACATTTTACGCTTCTAGAGGAAACAATCCTTAGATAAAAATGGAAGTTAATGGAAGAGGAATGGACGAGGAATCAGACAGAAGAGAGGCCAGAGAAAGATCCACAAATCACCTTAAGCATTTCAAATATGAAATAGGAATTTTGTGAGACACACCTGCAAGAAATAAACAACTAGAATCAGTTCAGACATTATAGGGGCAAGAGTTTGCCCCCAGCTTCATGTCAGAAGTAATTTTAAGCAACTTTATACGTCAATGCTCTTCTTAATGCGTTGTATAAAAAAATAGAAGGGATAACCAAAAATTCTGCTCCCACAGTTAATTTCTTCAGAGGGGTGTTTTCCTAAGGTTATAAGGCATTTATATGTATTAAAGTTATATATCAACATGGCTGTCACCATTCCAGGGTCTGAGGGGGTAACATTTTGCAAGCTGTGTCCCCGCGAGGAATGCAGACTATACCATCATTGACACCCAAGACTTTCAGGTCCGAACGGAAACCATGACACATCTGTCAAGACCTGCCCTTTTTCTACTACTGTTTCTCTATTTCATCATATTGCATCTGTGTTATCTTCTGCTATTTATTTTTTTTTTGGTTAGGAAAAGAGAGCATCGCTGACCATTTCTTCTATTGTACTATACTAAAATTATGAAAAAGGATTATACTTTATCCACCAAAACTATAACTATTCAGTCGGAACTCACAATCTGAGAAAATTTCATACTAATTAAAATAGCAAAGATGCTAATTAGAATTACCATCTAAGCTTCTGAAATTTCAGAGGAAGGTGCGACAACAGCGCCTGCAGAAGCCCAATACAACAGATCAGAGTAACCAATGCTAAAATTTGCAAAACGCTTATTCTTGTTGAAACCCTAAAAACCCATGAAGATAACATGAAATCAAATAAACATTCATCAAATTAAACTGAGAAAATTGCCAAACTTAAATATAAAAGTGAGCTATTATAACTGAATACACAGGAAACAGAAAATGATAAATAAATCTGACAAAGGTTCTCTTTGTTAAAACTCAAATTCACTGCTAATAAGTCAAAACAAATATTCATTAGTTTGAAAATTTCAAGAGCTAACTTTGTACTTAATAAGAATAGGAAAGAGTAAATTTCTTCACAACTTGACAATATAACCTAACATTATTTAAATGAGATGCTTCAGAATATTCTTCCAAGCTGTGCACATTACAAAAGCCTGCCTTAGGGAGTTTCTGGTTTAAGAGGTAATTGACATTTCAGTAACTTCTAAAAAATTGCATCAACTATATAGGACATATTTTAAATGGGATTCTTCAGGCCATTCTGCCCTTTAGATATGTGCATCATAATATTCTGTGTAGATCCCTTGTTACATAAAATAATTAACATATCCACAATTTCCCCTAACCTATGTATGCCATTCTATAACAACATTTATTCACCAGAAAAAGGACCTTGTGGGCAAGTGGAAGCTTCCTGAAGCATCTTTCGTATCTTCTAATATCCTCCTCAGCAGCCTCAGGATAGCTGCATTGAGAACCCCATAGAAACTCACATTAGAGGGATTATTTTTCCATCAAGTACTAGAACAGGAACAAATTAGAAGTGATATGGGCAATATGACCAATAAACTATCATGAAACAGCATAGTGAGAAGATGGTTATTTCAATCAGCATCCCTATTATATTAAATACAGTACAGGAAGCTACTAAAATGTCATGGTAAAGCTGCATCAGCAATAAAACTATAAACCTGCGGATGAAACTATAACATTACCTCATTATTCACAATTGATGATGAATGAAGTGTCTCTCCAAAACACATCCTAGAAAACAAGTTTCGGGGTGGCGGTGTGTGTGTGTCTCTGGGGTGGAGGAACAACTGCAAGTTTGATTACGATTGGCCACCATAGCCAACACGTATGTTCAATGATATCTAAATCCTTTTCTTGGAAATTTGATATAAGTGCTTCTTTTCGGGTAAATACAATTGGCTTCATTTGTATGCTCCACATAGAGATAAGGTTGACATAATTTTCATGTATCAATCTTGAGTGTGGTGGCACAGACTTGAAGGAATGCTAAATCGCCAGATGAAATATATCCACACACCTATAATGTAACTTAGAAAAGCTATGGATTCTTAACTCAATAATCAACTCTTCTCATATTTTATTCAGAAATCTCTCAGTACATAAGTCAAGGCATTAATTGATGTGCTAATGCAATGAAATTGTTGTAATAATGTCATAGAGTTCTTGATTGAAGTTCAATTTAGAAATCAAATTCACCATTTCTCTCGTGAATTACTGCAATCAAATATGTGTTATTACCCAGAAAATAGTATTTGAAAACAACATGATTGGCCAGGCAAATTCTTTCTGTGGAGTTCTTCTCAGTCTTACCCCGTCATCCATTCAAAGCTTGAAGAATCCACCAGTTTATAGCACTCTCTTGATTGACTATATTTCACTGAACAATTTAGCATTTTGGTAAATCATTCATAATACTATTGTTCTCACTCCAAATTAATAGTGAGTCCACCTACAATCCAACAACACGTGGTGGGCAAAGGATTGAATACCATAAACTTGATTAAAACAAGCTACATTTTTCAAAGCTCCATCTTAAAGTTCAAAGGCCAGCGGCAGATACAAAATTAGGCATCACATTCATTCTTCCTTAACAGCAAAACGGATATATAAGTAATTACTGCTCTACATTTTATTTCCGATAACTCTCTCCTTTACATATGAATTTACATTAACTGAACTGCCAGCTATCACGTGCGGCACATCCCCACATCACCCAAATATCAGTGTCAATATACATTCTTTCAATCCTAAAACCCGAAGACGGATCTTTTTGTAGCAAACACAAACCAGAATAGACAAACCACATACTGAAGTCCAGAAACGGTGAAAACACATAAAGTAGCAAATTTCACAGAATTAATAATCAAAGAAATTAGAGGAACAAAAACAAAAAAGATACACGCATGCAGATACATTTACAGAATCATACACACAGTAGACTGTGTAAAATAGCTGTGTACTTGAGATAGGCGCTGATAATACGACGGAGGGATTTCACTTCGAGGGCTTCTTCCAGTTTCCGGCGACGCAGTTCCTCTTCTTCGATTGACGACATTTGTTTTTCCTTTGAAAATTCCTTCTTCGTTTTTCTAATTTTTTAAATGTTGCCAAAGCTATAATGATCGAGTATTGCTCTTTCGTTTTGGGTCTTGTCGGTAAAGGGCCGGGCTGTTGAAGCTGCCCAGCGGATGGGCTATCAGAAAATGGGCCCGTTCCATTCGGGAAAATAGTTCCCCTTGTTTGGATTTGTGTTTTGTTTTGTTTCGGGCATTTCTCGAGATAAAATAAAATATATCGAATATTTGTTTTTCTATTTTTTATATTTTATCTGTGTGTTTTTTATATATACACACGTATATATCTAAATATAATATAAAAGAAACATGATTTGTGTGTATATATATAAGACATTATTTGTCAATCAAAAGTTATTTTTGTCTTTCAAATTCTAACATCAAACATACACCACTTATTTTAAACTATTTTACATTATCTCAAAATACAAATCCAAACACAACACACTTATATATCTCTATTTTTCTCTTTTTATCTCCAAAACACCAAAATAAAACACCCCAAAACATAAATCCAAACACTATGTTGCACTTTTGGTCTCACAGTTTATGGGCTTGGCAATTTAGTCCCATAAGATAAATATTGTAGCACTTGTGGTCCTATAGGATAAAATTGTAGCATATTTGATCCCATAATATATAAAGTTACGGCACGCTTGGTCCCATAGGATGTAAAGTTGTTTACATCCTATGAGACCAAATGTGCAATAATTTTTATCTTATAAACCAAATGTATCAAATTTTGGTCCTATGAGACCACAAATGCTACAATATTTCTCGTATGAGACTAAATGTGTTAAGCCTGTAAATTATAAGATAAAAATACAATTTCTCCATTCTGAAAAACACTCATAAGTTAAATTTCCTATTACTTACAAACACACACTGCATAAACCTCGTGTACTTTACGAGGTGAGTTTTAAGTAAGGACAAATTAATGTATAAAATTTGAGTATATTTTTTTGTTTACTTAGTTGGACAAGATTTGAGATTAATATGTTATTATTTAGTCCCTCATTCACTAACATGGCATAAATTTGGGATAAATATGAATTCTTAAAAGTACACATCATGTTGTATCATATTATTTAAAATGAAAATCAATTAATATTTCTATTTTTCTCCTACATGTCATATGAGGTGGACAAATTAATTTTGATCTCATATGCCATATATACTTATTTCTATAAATATAAATAGTTAATTACATTAATTTTTATTATTTTCTTACTTTTTTTTTAATTTATCCATTTATGTTAAGTTCTTAATTAGTTTTTATTGTAAGTTACTTTATTTTTAAAATCTTTACAAATTCTTTCAAATTTTACATCAATTGGTTTCTATAAAGTAATTCTAAGTAAAAACTTTTCACGATTTTTAAAACTAGATTTTGACCTCATATCAAGTATTAAATACCCTAAAATATCTTTATTTACTTCTTGAGAAGTTCGCTTTTAATAAAAAAAAAAAAAAAAGGCTAAATAACTTTTTTGGTCCCATAAAAAAGGGACTTTTCCGTTTTAGTCCCATGCTTTACGCGATTTTCGATTTGATCCAATTTTTAAATAAAAATTGTCCAAGTTAGTCCCAGACGTCAATTTCCGTTAATTTTCTAACGGTGCTTGAATGGTTTAATTAAAAAATATATTATTATTATATATTAAAAAAAAAAAAAAACTAACTACCCCACCCCCTACCACCCCCAACCCGTCGGCAGCTAAAATTTTCAAATTGTCGAATTCCCGCAAATGCTTTACCAAAATAAGTGAGATCGATCTCGTTAGAATCATCTTGAAGAGATGAGTCTGATGGTGGTATTTTGAGATCGAGATTCATCCGGACGAAAACGAATCGACGGCAAATAGGTTCGACGGTCGTGATTTGAGCCCAGTCTCTTCGGTTCACGAAAACTCAAATTGAAGGTATAGAAATGTTAATCTTGAAAAGAGGATTCGAATGGTACTACTGGAGGTCAGAAACTCGTCAAGACGGCGCCGGGAACTTAGTGAGAAGTTCCCATCGAAAAAGGGGGTGAAAAATGCATTTTAACTTAATTATTAATTATTGTTTATTTTATTTTTAATTAACTTAATTGTTAGATATTTAATTATAATTTTAATATGTATATTGGATTTCCTTGTTCTTTTAAATATATAGAATACTAATTCAAATATAAATATCATTTATAAAAATAATATAATTAATAAAATTTATTAAAATATAATTTAAATTTAGTAATTATTTGAAAATTATAAATTTAGTATATTAAAATTATTTTTATAAGATCTAGTACATTTTTTTTTTGGTATTTTACATTTATAAATATATTTTAAAGAAATTTTGAAATAAAAAATGTATATAAATATGTATAAAAAAATATATTTTATCGTTTTGGTATTTTTAAAAAAATTAAATAAAAAATATACATTTTTTAAATAATTTTATAATATACTAATTAAATAATTATAGATATTATAATATTTGAAAAATAGTTTTAAATCATTATAATAGTTAAATATATATTTTAGTTAATTAAAAATAATTTTACATTAATAATTATAATTTTTAAATTTTAGTTTTAACAATTATAAAATCATTTAAAATTTAAATTTAATTAATTTAATTTTTTAATTTTAAATTATAAAATTCAAAAAAATTTGCATTTTAGCTCATTAATTTCTATAGCAGCTTCCAAACAGTTTTATAGGAAGAAAAAACTCATTTTGGGGCCAATATTTGCCTAAAAAAAATTGAACAATTACAACTTAACGTTTTGCCAAGCAACCGTTAGAAAACTAACGGAAATTGGCGTCTGGGACTAACTTGGGCAATTTTTATTTAAAAATGGGACCAAATCGAAAATCGCGTAAAGCGTGGGACTAAAACGGAAAAGTCCCTTCTTTATGGGACCAAAAAAGTTATTTAGCCTAAAAAAAATATAATTATTTTTTCTACTCTTTGAGTTATATTTTTTTATATCCTTTTTTATTTTATTTATGACTATTTTCATGTTTAATTTTTTATATACACATACGTACTAATTATTGATTTTTTTAAAAATCCTATGGCAAAAATAATAGTAATTAATATCAATGATAAGTAAAATATTATTCTTAAAACAATAGTATTTAATATCAATGATAATAAATTTACAAACTCTTTAAATTATAAAATTTATATTTATCTATTCAAATGTTATTGACTCGATTAGTGTCGCTAGATTCATTTAAATTAATAATTTTGTGAGTGAAGTGATAATCATTGAAATATGATCAAGTTGGTATTTATAATTTAATATAATTGACAATAATTTATGCTATATTTGCATTACATATATATATATATATATATATATATATATATGTGTGTGTGTGTGTGTGTGTGTTGTCCAGTTTATTTATCTTTAAAGATTGCTTGGCTTATTTACTTATTGGGTAAATTTTATTATTAATATTTTAAATTGTATATTTAGAATTAATGTATTCAAAATTATTTTGCAAGTTTGCCTTTTAGTGAATAACTTTTAAATCTAGAAGAAAATTTATATCTCATGTGAAATTCATGTTAACATAATTTGCAGTGCCATCTTAATGTAAATTGGAGAAAAAGATTTTTCATTTTTATCCATTTCTTAGAAAATATAGAAAATAATTTTTTATAACATTTTAAATAAATAATACACTTTGCCCCCTCCCCCGAACTATTCTTAATGTAATATTTATTCCCCCTAAGCTAATAATTAAATATAACATTTATCCCCTACAATTAAATATTTGGACTAAAGGTGCACAGTGGGTCGGGCTGACTCAGGACCGGCACGAACTAGCCCGAAAAAGCCCGGCCCTGGACCAGACCACTACTTTTCATGACCGGTCTTGGGGTGGTCCTGGCCTTTAAATGGTCCCCAATTAGGTCCATATATAAACCCAGGCCCAGCCCATGAACCAACCCGGTTGAGGCCCGGACCAGGACTAGACCATGCCCAGATTAAGCCCAAATGTGCTTTTTTTATAAAATAAACATTTTCTTTTGAACAATTATATAAATTTATAGTAGTATTGTAAAATAAAATAAATAGTAAATTAAGTCACACAAAAAATCATAACTATAAGAAATAATAGTTAAGATTACATAATGAACTTAGAGATAATAAATTCAAAAATAATTTATAATAAACTTTGAAAAAAATAAATAAAAGATATTAATCAATTAAGGTACTAAAAATTTAGAAATAGAACAATAATGATAATAATTCTTAGAGTTTCAAAAGTACAAAAAAGCTATTAGAATAGTTAGTTTAGAAAAAAAAATAAAATTTATATGTCATTCATTATTATTATATAAAAAAATTGGCCCAGCAGGCCCAGCCCAGGCCCGGCTCAGGACCAGGTGGTCCTGGGCTGCTGGGCTGAGCTGGTCCTGGGTTTCAATACTTTGGACCGGCGGCCAGGACCAGCCCAGTCCCAAACGGGCCAGGGCCAACCCAATCCATTTTTTTAGTGGTTCAATCCGGTCCTGGGCCGGGCTAGCCCAGCTCGGCCCACTGCGCACCTTGAATTTGGACCTACCCTTATATATATATATATATATATATATATATATATATTATATATATATATATATATTTTAGTTTAAAGAATTTTATTTTTAAAATTTTTTGGATAATTTATTGGGAAAGTCCATTTGATCAATTAATTAGTGTTTTAAGCTTGTTGTTTATTTAATTGGATAACATAAAATTTTGAATTTCAATAAAATTTAAAATTAATTAGATTAATTTGAAACCCATGAATATTGGACTTAATTTACTTTGATTAAATAAAAAATCGGTTAAAATAGATCCATGACTTGAAGTCCAAGCACAAGTGGTTAAAGCAAGTTGAAGAAGAGTTGAAAATCCTACATGTGAGCAATGAGGTGGCTGACCATGATGGCTAGGTAGTGCACATATTGTACTGACATAGTTGGACGTTGAGCACATGCTATGCATGTTTTGGAAACTTCTTATAATTATACAAAACCGCCCCTCTCCTTCACTTGCTCTCACAATGCACGACCAGTGCCCTCTTTCTCACTAGAGAAATCTAAAAATTCTCACTTTGTATGTTCTATCGTTCAAGTATAGAACCAAAACAATCCAAATACACTAATCAATAGTGTTCGTTTTGGATTTATTTCTTCTTAGTTTAACTTCTATCTGGCAAAAGAGTTAGAGTTTATTCCAAAGTGTGATGTGGACAAATTAGAGGAGCTCTAATTTGGATCCTAAAATGAACGAAAAATAGAACAACACTCGTTGTCGTTCTACATAAGAAAATGAAAAGACAATATTTCAATTTATATTTCTTTTATCTTTGTGTTTTCTCCTTTAGCCACATATTCAAGCATCTTTTATTTGTTGTTATGATACATTTAAAAACACAAAATGCTCGAAAAATTCAAAGAGAACACCGCTTTGAAATCGATTTTAAATTTCTTTTATTTTATGCTCCCGCCGTATCCCCTATCATACCGACTCTTTCACCCCTTACCAAGCCTAATGTTGTTGTCCCCATCCCCGCCCATGCTCAATGCGGTTGTCCACACCCACCGATGCTCATCTTCTTCCGTCCAGCCCCAACCAACCCTCCCTATCAAACTTTCAACCCTACCTACCCCGATCTTCAACGCTTGTGTGTTTCTTTTGCTAGTATGAATGTGCATGACTTCATTATTGTTCTTGTGTGTGTTACATGTATAAATATACACTACATAAAATTGCTGTGTTTTGTCGTGTGTTGTGTATATAATATATAAATAAAATACATACACATAAATGTGGATATAAAGGGGAAAAAATGTGTGAAAAGCTTTATATTTTAAACTTCTGAACAAAGGACAAAATGGTTTATACAAGAACTTTATATATATTTGAATGATTTACTCTTGTTGATGAGCTTTTAGGTGTGGTACAAGTTTTTTCATATCTTTGGCCACTTTTCTGACTGACGAAGATTGTCAGTGTAATTATACAAAAGGAATAGGCGGTTTGTATTATCCGATTATACTTCAAGGAATATGAGTGATGTGGTTGTGATTTTTGATTAAGGGATGGGAAGGAAATTTTATTTCTGGCACAACACGTGAAATTAATCATAGAGAGAGAGAGAAAGGGGGAGGGGTTATATCTTGTCAAATCAATGAATAGTGCCTTTAAAAATAATATTTAAGTATCTATAGTGGTATTGGAAGTTATGTTCTGTAGTAGGGTGTATATATTTATTGTATGACTTATATATATAAAAGTTACTTTTCTGACTTTGTAAATAAATGTATATTGCTAACATATACATTATATAGCCCCCCACTCTCGGATGAAATATTTAGTGTATTATTTTGTCTGAGAGTAAACACATGGAAGTGGGTGGGTGGGGAGTTTAACACATGGGAGTGGGTGGCATCTTGGGCTCGAGTTGGCAGCTGGGTCTTGAGCTCGAGCACGCTCAAAGCCTAGATGTGCCACATCCACCTTGAGGCATTGCCTCGAGCTGGAACGCATCTTCTGGTATGGGGAGCTTCCAGCTTGAGGCCTCGAGTTGGAAGGAAAGAGCTGGAACGAGTCTGGCCAGAGCTAGTCCAGCTCGAGGGCGGCGGACCGTGGGCTCGAGCTCGAGGGTGGTGGACCTCAAGGTCAATGTTCGAGTCCTTGTTGTTATCTGGGGTGGAGACGCAAAATATTTGTCCCATGGTTTTTGGACTCTAGTAAAGAAGGTGGAATGTGGAGATCTCTAGCACTCTACCAAGTGTTTTTACTTTCACTCTCTATTAGTAGAGGTTATTACGAGTAATGACATTTATTTTTGTATTCTATCGAAATTCTTCCACATTCATTTTGTTCAGAATTCTCTCATCTAGTGGAAGTGTGTGAATCGGTCGCTAAATTGTCTTCCTTTATCAATGATAAAGGCATTTTATTTCTATCCCTACTTGGGCTGTAAATCTTTTTTTTTTTTTTTTCTTTTTTTGGTAGATGTGGAGATTTTTTTTTGTTTTACGAGGGTGGCTAAAACATTTGCCATGGCTAAAAACCATGGCAAATACTTTTACCATGACTTTTAGCCATGGCAAATAACTTTTTTGTGGTGAAAAACCTATATTTTTGCATCGATTTTACTTAACTATGGTTAATAAAAAGTATTTACCATGACTTTTTAGTCCGTAGCTATTTAAATTGTAGCCAATCTTTTTTCCTAGTGTTTTATTGAATAATATTGACAAAACAACTCGTGATTGACATGGGCAACCGTGCACTACCTCTACAAACCTTTGAACATAAGCTCTTAACGCTCATTTTCTCTTTGGCAAATGGTGAACAAATATGTAACCATTTTTGAGACTTTCTTGTTCATGAGAAGTGATGCAAAAAACATTGAGTCAACTGCTCGAGGCTAGACATAGTTCAGCCAGCTTTTGGTTGATAGTATGTATTTATTTACAAGTAATTTTCTACATCCAAGCCACACAATAAATACATACGCCCTACCACATTTTAAAACTCCCAATACCACTATAAAAATCCCATATATTATTTTTTAAACCAAATTACTATCATTGATTTGACTACACATAATATATTCTCTCCAAAAAATTCTCTCTCTAGAATTAATTTCACCTGGTGAGTGTTAAGGGTAAAATTTTTGTTTCATCTTTTCATCAAAATTACGACCACATCATTGGCGCCGTCTGTGGGAACGAGGTCATGTGCCCCTCCCAAGCCCCTTGTCTGGGGGTTGATGATGTAGACAAACGTCCCACATTGATTGCAAACAAGAAGCTTGAGTGGTTTATAAGCCCAAGGTCCCCTCTCCCTAGCAAAACTCCTTTTTAGGATAAAACCATGAGGCTCATACAAAGCCGAATGCATAGGTAAAATAAAATATTTAATCACAAAATATATAAAATCACAATTTCATCCGGATGGCATTTTTGGTTGCAAAAATGGCCTACTCACTGTCAAGATTTTATGGAGGGTGCTTTTGAACACATGTAAAGTTTTACTATAAACCTATCGAGAGAGTTAGGTGTAAAACATAACAAACCTCAAATGAAATAATTATTATTTTCAATCAAATGAAAATATATAAAATTATAAAAAGGCATATTACCAAGGCTTTATCTAACATTCAAAAAAGAAATATTAAATGTATTTGTGTCAATTTTCAGTAAATTTTAACCATTACCAATGCATGGCTGAACATGCGGCACCTTTGTCCCTCGTATACAAAAGAATTACTCTTCCAACTCATTCCAAAATGATTGTTATGGCAAAAACAAAAAAGAAACTTTATCCAATAATAACAAATTATGCTTCCACAAGTTGACAAACAATTTAACCTAGTAGTAAGCGATCCACCAAAAGCAACCAAAACATCCTTGATAGGGTGAAAACTTGAAGTTGAAATATCCCCATTTTTCTCTGAGTTGACTTGCTTTAATTTTGGTGTTGTAGGAGAAATAGAGGTTTGGGCCCTGGAGAATTTGGTGTTGCTCATATTTTACAAGAGATGTTTGCTTATAAATCTGATCATATTATAGAACACGAAATACTTGGTACTACAATCATTGGAGGAACAATACCTAACCTGGAGGATGCTCCAAAGTCGTTTCAATTGCTCGTTCGAACTACGATCTTTAGCTCTGGAATTGAATCATTTCTATGTAGTGTTTGGATTCGTTTTCTGAATATTTTGTTATGTTTTGTGGAGATAGAGAGAGAAAAACAAAGATAAATAAGTATATGTTATAGATAGTGTGTATGTTTGAATTTATTTTTGGAGATAATTTAAAATAAATATTGTATGTTTGATGTTGTGTTTTTTGAGACAAAAATTACTGTGCATTGTGAAATCATATCTTTTTTTTATAGGGTTGTATATTTAATGTTGTGTTTTTTGAGACAAAAATCAATGTTTATTGTCAATTCATAGTCAAATTATGTCTTTTATGTATATCTATATATATTTATGTATGTGTGTGTGTGTATATGTATGTATTTATATTAAAACAGTTAAAAACAACCAGATAAGGTGTTTCTGTATGATGGCAAATATTTGATATGTTTTGACTTATCTCGAAAATAACTTGAAAATGAAAACAAACATAGTGCTAGGTTTTTTATTTCTTGCATACAGGATCACTATTATGTCCATTTTTAAAGGAGATCAGGTTTTTTAGAAGACATTCGTTAGGCTTTCCTTCTTGGGAGCCAGCATGTTCTAGTATTTGCTTTCCCCTTTTTATCTAAAAGCAACAGTCTGACTGGCTATAAGCTTATAGAGAAGTGGACTCTAAGGATGTCTTCTAAAATCGACAATTAAGCTCAGTGAGTGAATTGAAGTTCACGACAAATATATCTTCATCAAATTTTCACTACTTTCCAGTGTTTCCGAGAACAACATCAAACACTTATCATATTCGCCAAACAAACTTAACAATTCAAACTTTCGAAGACCTAAAAATTTATTTTTCATACGTTACAAAATCTACTTACAAACAATTCAAAAGAAAGCAAAAACCGATCACACCAAATCTTACATATTTAAAAATAAGGGTAAATTTTAACATCTGCTAAGGTTTGACACAATTACGAATACCTCTCGTTGTTTGAAAAATTACAAATACTCCTAATGTTTGATAAAATTATGTGAGAGTATGAAATTGTCAACTTTCCCCTTAAAGTATTTTTTATTTTTTAAAAAAAATTAAAAACTTATGAAAAAATCAAAGGGGGTAGATTAAAAAATTATAAAAAATATCTACCTGGTCCATAAAAAAATTAAAAAATAAATAAAATTATAATTTTAATTCCTAAATATATTTTGGTCAGCTCACTACAAAAAATAAATAAAAATCTAAGGAACTAGACTAATTATTAGACGACTGTTAAAATCAAGAAGGTATTGGTAATGAAAGGATATTCATAATTACGTCAAATCTTAAAAAATATTGTTGTAATTTACCATAAAAATAAGGGTAAATTACATCCACCCTCCTTCTAGTTTGCTATAATTACCGATACCACCCTATTGTTTCAAAAATTACCACTACCCCCTAGGATTAAAAATAATTATGTAATCAATTGATAATTGTAGAAAATGCCAATATTACCCTTACCGGTAAATTACATTCACCCTCCCTAAAGTTTGCCATAATTACCGATACCACCCTATTGTTTAAAAAATTATCAATCCCCCCTAAAACTAACAACTGTCTAACATGAGGCCCCCTTCCATCAGAATTTTGTAGTGAATTGCCAAAATTAACCTTGACCTTGTTGAAAATAGAATTGTAGTATTTCTTATCTTATATTTAGGAACAAAAACGCCCTTATAGAATAAAATATAAGAATTTTAATGTGTTATATATGTAAATGTTGAGTTTGTACCTTTTTTTTCAAATACAACCCTATAAAATAATTGTTTTATATGTAAATATAATTATATTAATATTTTAATATAATATTATTAAAAATATAATTAAATTAATCCCCCACTGTTGTGGGGAAGGGCGCGATTGTGCGCTCCATCGCCCAGCAGCAAGGGCGATCACCGTCGCCGTCGACTTCGGGTGACCACGTCGGTATCAACATCAGCGTGCTCTCCGTCGCCCCTCTATGGGGTGGGGGGGGTAGGGGGGTGGGTTGCCAAGAAGTCGAGGGCGACGATGTCGCCCATTGCGCCATCGCCCTCGCAGCGATGGGCGACGGCAATCGCCCTCATTGCTAGGCGAGCGCCTTCGCCTAGGGGTGAGGGAGCGACGGAAGGCATAGTTACTACCTACCCTGCAGTAGCAGCTTCACCGCCGCTATTTTTTTTTGAAAAAAAAATTAATTAATTTAATTATATTTTTATATTATACTTAAAATATTAATATAATTATATTTACATATAAAATAATATTTTATAGGGTGGTATTAAAAAAAATACAAACACAATATTTACATACATAACACATTAAAATTCTTATATTTTAATCTATATGGGCATTTGTGTCCGTAAAAATAAGATAAAACATACTAAAATTCAATTTCCAACAATGCCAATGTCAAATTTTGGCCATTCACTACAAAATTCTAATGGAAGGGGTCTCATGTTAGACAATTGTTAGTTTTAGGGGTATCAGTAATTATGGCAAATTATAGGGAGGGTGGATGTAACTTACTGCTAAGGGTAATATTGGCATTTTCTACAATTATCAATTGATTAAATAATTATTTTTAATCCTAAGGGGGTATTGGTAATTTGTAAAACAATAGGGTGGTATTGGTAATTATGGCAAACTATAGGGGAGGGTGGGTGTAATTTACCCTAAAAATAACTCCAAACAAAGTGAATACCTCTTTGATATTATTTTTAAATCAACTATTATATTTTACCATTCCAAATGTCCTGTAGATTGGAAGTTTGAAACTACACATATTTGCTCAGATTCACAAATTCATGTACAGTAATAATACATTACAAGTAGCCAACACTACACAAGATCAGCTCAAATGAGGAAGTGCCAATATACTACCACTGACACACAGGATCATCTTCACAGTAGATTGGAGAATACAGCCATAAAAGATACTGGTGCTGAAGCCCGTTTTCTTGACCAAACATCAGCTGCACATTGGCATCAGCAATAAAAAAGTGCAAATTCTAGAAGTAGCCTCATAGAAGGTAAGAAATTAATATACCCAGGGGTTGAAATCTTTCTGAAGATCAATGATGAAGCTCGTATTGGAGGAAAGACAATCCATGAAATTTGACAACTGTGCTAATTGAATAAGGCAGCGTAACCACCAGAAAGATCTTCCTCCATGACTGTGCACAGTCAAGCATATGGTAAAAGTGAGAATAGCATGAACCACAAGCATGAGTGAGAAAACAGGAGGCACAGATAACTTATTCTTTTGCACCCGAATACAACTTACACCTTCACGTCTTTCATTTCCATGATTGATACTAGAGGTGATAAAATGTGTAATTCACTAACTCCACTGTGCTGAGAAACAGAAGCATGTACCAAAGCTCCAGCTGGAGAAAGGCTTTAAAATATCCAAGCAATAACAGGAGTTTTCCTCTATGGATCCAGCTCAGAACCACCATCATCCAGACGCTCATCAGATAAGCTTGTTACAGAGAAGAATTCTTCATTAGGATATATTTTGCGAAATAGCTGCAAAAGAAACAGCACAGACTCATTATACAGACGCATAACAGAGAGGAACTTGCAAAACACCCATGTTCCTCTTTCAACCCTGGATAGTGCAAGGAGACACTCAAATTGAGAAACTTATGAACTTACTCCGCAGTGGGATGAAGAATATCTACATAGACTACAAAGTCTTGGCAGATAATAAACTTGAAAACAGTTACCTTTTCTGTTGCATCCAGAAGATTATTATAGTCTAGATGCTCATCTGGCATCATTGTGTGGCTGATGGAGTCAAAAGCACCCTGGAGGCAGCAACCAGAAAAACATCATATATATCATAAAATAACAAACAGAGGAAAAGTAGGGATTTCTTCAGACATGTGGAATAAAGACCTAATAATATGATTTTTTTCTTTTTCCTTTTTAGCTGGACGGATGAGAGTATTTAAATCCACCAATCTGTACACCCAGACTTGACCCAAAACATGGAAATATAACTAATGGATTAATCATAACCTCTAGATTCCACGCCCACCCCCACCCCACTTTCATGACCAGCCGCCTCTCTTTCTTCAGGGTCTGCAATTTGGCAGTGAAGTCAAACAAATTCATGTGTCTCATTCACACATCGGTGGACGTTTACATTTATTCTGTATAGAACAGAACGCTCAATACCTAAGATTAAAAAAAAAAATACCTAAGACCATTCACTAAGCCTGTCTTGCATAGCCTGCTTTGCTAGGTGCCATAAATCATGCAGCTACAAGATATTTAATTATCAAAACAATCTGTGATCCTTAAAGTTCCAACAAGAGATGACTCAGGCCACTAGATTGTTGGAATTCATGAAATGCAAACCTTCCTCTCCACCAAACGTAGCAGGATTCTGCCCAATAGATAGCAATGACCACATAGGAGACGTCCTATAGTTGTTACTGATCCTGCTCAGGACCACATCGGATTTCTAATTTCTTTACGTTTAGAAGGAACAGATGGATGCAGCTGTCTATAACAATTAAAAGCAAAATTCAGAATAGCATGACCGTTCTATCATCGCTTAATTTTCAGTTTATCATTGACAAATTTATTGAAGCATAGAGGAAAGCTGATGACAAGTTGGTGGCATTCACAAGAAAAGTGAGTCTCCATTGCTCATAATACGTAGGAGGATGATACTTCCGTTTTCACTTTAGAAAGGAAATATCAAAATCACCTCTCACAGCATGTGGATTAGCAAATTTGGGGCTGAACGTTCCAAAACAAAATTTGATACATCATATTGCCAACAGGCTTTGAATTTGATAATATGCCAAATTTGCCAAATTCCAAAAATCATACGAAGATAATTGGAGCACATAGCACTGGGAAAAATTTGGGAATACTACAGCAGCATATTTTGATTGGAGGAAGAATTAGAAAAATGACCTCAAATACTCACTGAGAGGAAATACATGTACATAGTATATTCAAGAAAATGAATGAAACTATAGGAGAGAAGTTGAAGGACAAGAGACGAACCGTAGTCAGCTCTTGAATGTACAAAGCATTCCAAAGCAAACTGGGTTTTTCTTCAATATGCTCACTTAAACTATCAGCGGCACTCTTTTCAGAGTTTCCAGGGATAGGCACAGAGAATAGTGCATTTATGGCTGCATTTATTAATTTTTTCCCCTCTTCAACATTATCACACATCGCCGACAGATAAGTCACAAACCTGACAACAAAGTGGATAATGTAATGCACTATGATATTCCACATACAAACCTAAGAAATGGTTTTTTTCGTAAAATCAGTAATAAAAACTATTATCCGGAAAATCATCACAAGGGAATATTTGCATAATTAAGTGCCAGAATGTAATTCTGAGCCAGGAACCAACCTCCCAAAAAAAGTTTTTGAAACAACTTCATATTCAGACCACAATTTGATGCAATTTTGATTTAAGTGAAATATGTAATGGAAGGGAAGAATATGATCAAATTTCAATTGATACAAAAAGAGATGGAAATAAAACTTACATCCCAGAAGGGCAAACTGCAACATTTCCACTTAACTGGAGTACACGGATGGACGTAATTTGTTCTGGGTACAAAGCTGCATTGGAAATAATTAGCAAATTGAAGATTAGTTTTCAAATGTCAGCAAAATGTATAAATACACTTACATCTTGGAGGGAAGATAACCAAACAATTAGCGACTTCTGGTTTTAGAGAATTTTTTGCAATGCATATTGCCCGGGCAACCTTCTCTTTGGCATCACAAGAATTTGCCACCTGTGCAGGAGAAGGACCCAGAGTTGATGGAAACGTGAAAGACGGAGCAACAATGAGCTTAGGGCTGAATAACTCCTGACCCGAGACTAGCTTGACCCCCTTATACGTACCATTATCCTGTGAAAAGTACAAATTGGGATGAGAAGTGATATAAATGTCCTCATTGTATCTAGAAGAAGGAAATCTGACATGTGTGCAGTATGCACAAATAAGATAAGATGATGAAATGCCATAAGACATATTGATCCAGCACTCATGTGATGGCCAGATTAGTGCACCCCTCAGCCACAATTCTCTTATAAAAACAACACATAAAATTGATTCAAACCTTATCCATGAGCACAGCAACTACGGGCATCCGCAAGACCTGTACAAGATATTAAATAATGGGAGCGTTAGAGTGAGAAAAGGAGAACAAAAATAGTAGAAGGCCCAGAATTAGGCATCGGTTGTAAATGGTACAAACCCAATGGTAAAGGGAACAGCAGAAAAGCTTTGCCCATTAATTTCAAATCCATCAGCATCAGAAGTGGTGCATAAAATATTAAAAAGCGGTGTATCCATACTTTAAGGAAAGAGACCATAAGAGAAAAATGATCTCCAAGGAGAAGCCAAGAATCATTCCATGGAGTTGAGAGATGAGGTAGGAAGTTTTGCAAGATTAATAAATTGGTATTGGCCAAAGTAGTTTGTTACTTTACAAGGTTTCACAGAAAGGTGTCTATTGTTGTAGTTCATCAGCTTTAACTGTTTAAATACCAACATGAGGCCCAACACCCACCAAAATCTTTGTCTCATATATGATTTTGTGCAAGTAAACCTATCTTTATTACTAAACGCATGCAACTCCCTCTGTCTTTTAGCCAAAAACCTTCTGGCAAGCTCCTCCTGTCATATTACTTATTTGGTAACTCAATGCCAAATGTTCCACTATTCTCTCCATCCCAGCATAGAACCATTTTCAGACTATAAAGTACACCTCCAAATCAACTCAACTACTTTAAACGGTTATGGTTTAGACCCAATAGCCAGCCTCTTTATCCCCTTCAATTAATCCCTTTCTAGAACTTAATACTTCATAAAACTAAAAGCGACATTTTAGATCAATTCAATTATTAATTTCAAACTCAGATCGAACACACTACTCTAATACGTAATGCCTGGGTGGCAGGATGCAGTTGATTAATTTTGCTTCAAATCTTATTAATTAGAAAAACACACAAGGAAAGATAAAACAAAAGCTGAGAGGCTAGCCATTATCATCTAATCTCATCTATACTAACATAAAAAGAAAAGCCCCTAAAACTCGCAAACAGTCGTTAATGACACCACCGCACCAATTCTTTGTGATGTCAAAAGTGCCCTTCACGATAAAATAACTAATTTATTCAACTTTTCAAAATTTATATTAATTGATAATTTTTTTCTTTCTTTCTTTTTATTAATGTAATGTATTGATTTATATATTTTACTCTTATTTATAATATGTTTTTAAAGCATGAAATATTATTTATTATATGCACGCAGGAACAACGTACTACGGAGGCTAGTTCATGAGAAAATAAACATAATATGAATCTAAAATTGAATAAAATATATTGATCTCCGAAGTGGCAATGCCAGAAAGACTTCTTCATGTTTTTGCTGTATTGGGCCAGAAGCCTTAGAACAATTCATGGATCATTTGCTGGTAAAATCAGTGAAGAATACAAATGTACACATAAGGATATCATGACCCACAGTCTGTTCAGCTTTTCATTTATCCCCCTTGTCTTTTCTTCTGTCACTTTAAGTTTTATCATATTTCTTTCGCCAAGGGCCGTGGAGAAAGGCATGACGGAGTACCCATTTTATCATGTCCGAAAAAAATAAAATAACAAGGACATCTATAAATCCATAATTGAACAAAAAGACAGAAATTGATCAGAACTAACAAATAACTCGCATAACCAAATGTTTTCGAAATCTCAGGTTGATACGGTCTATCTCAGCCAAGTTAAAACAGCGGTCAGAAAATTTATATATAATAACTAGGAAAGGAGCATTGGTATTCATGTTCACTTCCCTCAGTGATGGCTAAGCTACTCAGTCCAAGATGAATTAAAAAATCATAGTGAATTTTCAATATTCCAAAATGTAACCGACAATAAACTAGATGAGGAAAACAATCTCCTCACCAACCAACTTGAAACCCCCATACTTCACCGATTATAATTTCCTAAATCAAGGCAAAGTTTCACTTTATCACTTGATCAGTGAACTCAGAACAAGTACAGATCTCAAAGCATTGTCTTTTGACACATCTGCATCTATAAATCAGAAACTTCCCCAAACTTTCAGTGAGATCAACTTTGAGAATCAAGTTTAGAAGTTACGTTAATCTCTCAACTATGTATCTTAGTGGAAAATCTAATACTCAGTTGGCTGACATGAATCATTTAGTGGTAGTAAACAGTGTAGCAGAATCACGTTATGGTAGGACCTTTCAAGAAGAAAACGAAGGTTGTGTGTAGGCTTATAGAGATAGGAGAAAGTAACTGATATATTGAGAAAACTCCAGAAAAGACCTCAGTTCGCAAAACCTTGAACAGAAAATTAGAAAGCAAAAACAACTTAAATGTGTAAATATATTCATTACAGATGTGTATATAATAAGCATATATCTATTCAAGTTTCATCTTTACTACTCGGTCAAGGCTCAACCGAATAACACGTATGCTTGATTCAACAAACACAGTGTTGGGTCAAAGTTCCGTATTTTCAACATAATATGGATAGATGGAAGCATTTTCTGAATCTCCAATGCTGCATCTAAATTTAGAAGCATGTATTATCAAAAGCTAATCCGCAAAAGTGCCACAAAAAAGACTATGAAAAAGAAAGACAGTATCATCATGTATAAATAATCATTACCTCAAGCAGCGGCAGAAAGCAAAAGACAAAGCATCTATTGATGGCCACATTAATCAATGATCCAAAATGTGTTACTATACTTACATAAATGCACCCCTTTACGGCAGCACGACGACAAAAGGCTTGAGGAAGTTCCCCTTGACCATAAATCGGGTATATCATAGCACCATTTGCATTAGTAAACCTAAAAAGTTTAGCAAATGTCAATTAAGGCCTGCCTCATCTTCTATTCGTTGAGTTAAGTTATAATTATTTAAATAATCACAAGCTTTGTGAAACATCCTTATAATTTGTCAACATTTATTGTCTAAAAGTGCGGAAAAAAAGTTACTGATTAGTGGGCAGCAATTATTAAAACTAAATGGAGGGATCTTAATATGTTAACAAGTGAACTGCCGAGTGTACACAAGAAAGAGTATATGTATATGAACGAGATGAGATATAAGGTGCATAGAAAGCATAATATGATATGGATTCATTTTACTACCCTTGAACCACAGCATTTATACTTCCTAGACAAAAGTACATTATTAAACATGAACACATATGCACAGCTACAGAGCCGAAGTCACTTAAGAGAACTCAGAAGAAAAAATAAAAAACTATTATAACTCTATATTGCTCAGCAAGTCACAAAAACTACTTGATAGATGCTCACACTTCTTAAAAATGTTGGCGACAATTCTTAACAACTAATTGGCTTGGAAAGGATAATTACAATTCCCCAGGATACACTAACCTTCAATCTGTACTTTTTCCATATATGAAGTACTTTGCCTAATGGCAAAGAAGGATCATTTACTTCTGCAATTTATTTTCTAGTGAGTTCAATCTAAAATATCATGAGTACAGCAAAGACATGAAAAGCACATACTGGAACTAGTATTTACCAAGTATGTTATTTGAGATTCCTTTGGATGTTGACTGAAATATAGTAGCACGTATGCACTCCTAAAACAATGATACATGATTTTGGTTAGGGGAAATCTCTCCTACTTATTTTATCATAAATTCAAAATTAAATCTCAACTAACATTATAGCAGATTAAACTGTAGTTAGACCACTATCCATGTTCATGCCATGGAGAAAGAAGAAAAAGAAAACAGAACCAGGAAAAGCAACCACGAGGTTTGTTCATATAAAAATGGCATACTAGAGATGCACATACATACACATTCTACACAGGTGGGTTAAAGATGGCAACTACATTTCAAAGAGTAAATATATTTTGAATAAACCCTTCATGCATTGATATAAGACGTGCTATTCTAACAAGACGGTCACAATTGAAGTTGTCTATTAATAGAAATAACTATAGCTATTTAGAGAATCCACTGAACATAATAACCTGCATAAAAGAAAAATCAATTGAACTTTTATTGTTTACTCCTTTGTGAGAGGCAGAAGCATACCAAAGCCACTACTAAGGTTAGCACATTGTTACCTGGGCCAAATGTCAGTTGAATACAATGTTGTGGCACTACAAGGTCAATGTAATGGTTGCTATTTAGGACTAGTCATCCCCAAAAACTGTAAGGGGAGAAGCCTCATGCAACATCACAACTTTCATGCATGCACTTCTATCTAGAATTGTCAGAATGAACAAGTTGAAAGCCTACTTGTTCAAACCAATATATTTGACATAAGCTTACTTTGATTTGAGTCATAGTTGTAAATGGCATGCCATGGCGCAAGGCGCACAAGGCGCTGGTTCAGCGCCATTTTCAAACAATGGCGCTGAGTTTTTTTTTGGCGATGGCATGCCATTCTGCACCGTAGTCCATGGCGCAAAGGGCTTGACCATACTTCTGTATGTTCCCTTTTTAGTAATTTGTTGCCTGTCACAATTATTTCATCATACACGTGAAGCTGAAGCTTATGTGGAATTACTACATTATATTTTTCAGCAAATCATTCTAGCAGTTCTGGCAATGTACACGTTCTTCTATGATTACAAGATCATTCTTACAAATGAAACAGAAAACACAGACAACTAACCTGCCAATGGACGAGTGATATAGTGCCAAATGATTTATCCCACTTTTAGTATTGACAACATCTTTGCAGACCTCCAAGTTGTCCTGATCATAATTAGCCAGTGCTATCGCATACAAAATAATCCTGGAGGACAAAAGTTTCAGGTCAGGAAGAACACAAACCCATGAGGGAAACAATCAGCCAGAAATTACCAACAATTAGGAAATTCAAACATATGCCTCAACATATCAGTAACCATCATAATGATTGCTGCAAAACATACAATGAACCAACTAACTAAACAACCTCACCGATTCATGACTCTTTGTTCTTTTTGGACAAAAAGATGGGAGGGTGAAGAAAATCCTAATGAAAACTTCCCACAAGAAAAGTCATTTTAATACTTGTTTAGAGTTTTTGAAACTATAAACACTGAATTTGACCCTAAATAATCAATTGAGGAAACAATTGTCAAGATACAGAGATAACTATTTGCTCAGTAAGTTCCTAACTTTTGCATAATAAGTTACAGTAACACATTAGTGTTACTCCTAGAACATAACTACATTATCTAGAATCACAGTTTTCAGATTTTGATTGAAGAAATATAAAACACACCACATTAACTGATTAAACAAATTCAAGCAATTAAATTGAGGATCGATGTTCGTCCATGTATAAAATCAGAACACATCAAAAGGACAAATTATGAATATCAAAAACTGAGAATTGTCCAATCAAGCATACAAGATTGCACAAAGCACAGCACGTATATTACAAAAAGAACAAAAAGTATATTGAAATTAGAAAGAGGCAAAGCAATTTACACTAAAAAATATCAGTAATAAAAAACAAAAGAATAGACAAGAAAATAAGAACCCTCACTAACAGAGAAAAATAGAGAAAAAGTGAAGAATTGATCTGTACGATTTTAGCTTCTGCGACAACCCCATTTTGGTCAAGAATTCCATGAATGGACTCTCCAAATCCTGTTCAGATATCTTATCCTCCTCACTTTCGTTCCCAAAATGCCCTTGTACGAGCTTGAAGAATTTCATTAATTGATTTTTCTCAGATAAGGACAGACTCCGATGCTTAAAGATAGCACTCCGGCTGTCGGGCACATTCTCCAATTTGCCCACCGCGTCGCTCACATAGCTGGCATCCACACTCTTGAACTCCATGTACTGATTAATTCCCGTCTTGAGAATCAAATCAATCATTGAATCCGAGCAGAAGAAGAAGCGAGGACCTGCCAAGTCAAGGTTGAATTTTCTGGAATTGTCAATGGGTTCAGAGGAGTATGCGTTGATTTCCAGGGCGGAGTAAAGACGGCGAGTCACGAGAGGGATAGAAGCATGATCACTGGAGGTTTCGGGTGGTTGAGATTGGGGTCCGGCTTGGGATTCAAAGAAAGAGACTAGTTCGTTGAGGGGGAGGGATGCGTAGTGGGTACCATAAAATGGGTTGGGATCGAGGTGTAGGACGGTTTTTCCCGCCGCAGACGCAGCTGAGGCAATGATGGATTCCGGGAGGCCGGTGCCGACGACGATTAGGTCGAAATTAGAGGGCTCGATGGATGGGTAAGACGTAGTTTCCTCCATCGGCGAGACACGAACAGATGGACTTTTGGTGCTCTATAGCAAGTGAAGCTTATGCACTTAAATCGGCGGTTGGTTGGGGATTTGGGGTCGAACAACGGAGGGCCAGCCGCGATATCGTATAGATGCAGCGGAGCGGCCGAGATGTCGGCCGCTATAACGGTTTCTCACTGCTACTGTACCTCTGAATGATGGCAGGTTGAGAGCTTTCTCTGTGCGTGCGAGAGGCGGAGAAGCCGTGTTCAAGGCAGAAGATGCTGCGTCAGTGGTTTTGACTGGCAGGTGACGGCGGCGGACTGGAGGTGGTGGAATGCGTCTTTGAACCGTAAGAGCTGTAAGGAGAAGTGGAAAGCCGGAGGTGGTCGCTTGTGTTATATCATCGGGACTCTCTATTAAGTTGTAAGGAGTCTTCCAACTTAGAGCAAAATGGGGGTTAATTGTGATTTTGGTCCTCAAATATATCACTTATGCAGTTTTAATTCTCAAATAATTTAAAATTATAATTTTGATCCTCAAATTTTAATTTTTTTTGCACTTGTAGTCCTTCCATTAACTTTACCGTTAAAGTTAACAAAAATTCTGTTTAAAATGAAACAAAAATGTTATTTTCTTCCAATTTTGTGGTGTTTTTCAAATTTTAATCAAATGCACACATTTTTTTGATTTTTTTCCAAGCTTCAAAAGAAATAAAACCAAAAAAATGAATTTAATCAATAATTTTTTTAAATAATCTTAACAAAAAATTGTCAAAAATCTATTTGATGTAGGGAATACATACAATATATGTAACGTAAAAAACAACATACCCACTGAAAATAGTGTCTGGATTAGGTTTTGGAATGTTCTGTTTTTGTGTTTTTGAAATAGAGATAGAAAAATAGAGATAAGTAAGTGTGTGTTTGAGATAAAAGTATATTAGATTTGTGTATTGAGATAATATAAATAGTTTAAAATAAGTGGTGTATGTTTGATGTTGAGATTTGGGAGACAAATGTTACTGTTAATTGTCAAATCATATCTTTTTATTATATTTACCTCTTTTCCGTCTTCCCCTCCCCTCCCCAGCCTCCCGCTGTCACCCCTCCCCTCCCCTTTCCCTTCACCAATTCCCCTCCCCTAGCTTCCCCCCCTCGATCGATGGATCTCGCGAATAATGGAGCATTCATGACCAACCAGTGGTGAACAGAGCTATGGCGAGCAATGAAAGAGAAGAGAGAGAGAGAGAGAGAGAGAGAGTTGGTGTGGGGGAAAACTTTGAGAGAATGAGAAATCCTAATTTTTGTCCCTTTTCAGCCAATTTTTTTTTCTGTTAAATTTGACGATAAACTTAACAGAAGGATGAAAGTGCCAAAAAATTAATTTGAGGACCAAAATTGCAACCATAAAATATTTGAAAACTAAAATTGCATAAGTGGCTATGTTTGAGAACCAAAAATACATTTATGCGCACATGTTTTCCCTAATTCTATGTAAAGCACGTTACTATAAAGGTAGTGGGGCGTTGTTTCCAAATTCTTTTGATATTTTTCTTTTGTTTTTGAAATAATTTTTTTTATATAAATTTCATTACATCAAAAAATATTTACAAAATAGGGGAAGTAATGCATCTAAAAAATGTTTGATGCAAGTCATTCTCCAAATAAGTATACAAAAGGGGGGGGGGGGGTATGTATCAAAATTATCATGACAGAATATGTTCAAAGATATAGCTCTTTTTGCAAGAGTATCAACCGCCTATTTACTTCCCGGTAGACAAAAACAATTTGGTAATCTTCCAGTTCAACCAATCTCCTCTGGTAGTCCTTGAGCAGCAGCATCAGATGTTTAGGAGTTCTGGTTTTCTGTTAAAAAGATTGACCACAAACATTGAATCAGTCTCAATAATTAAACGAGAAAAATTATTATTCTTGTTATTCCAAGTCCAATATGTAGTGCATGAAGTTCAGCTGTTGAATTAGTTGAAATTCCAATAGAGTAGGAGAAAGCCACAAGAAATGATCCTTGGTTGTTTCTGAACATACGTCCACTTCCTACTGGACCCGAATTTGAAATTGATATTTAGTTTCACCCAATCCCTTGGAGGAGTCATCCATTTGAGTTTCAAAATAGATTTTAATGTATTTTTCTTACTTGATTTTTTTCCAATTGATAAATTGATCTTACTCTAAAGTTGTTGTAAGTTGATTGGTGCATTATTAAAAGAGCTTGGTTTCGTGCTTTCCAAATGTGCCATAATGTGTAAAGGAGAATGAGTTGTTACGTGGAGATGATTTAATAGAGTGCAAAATACATGTGATATTCGTAGAATTTAATAGAGAAATATTTGGACAATATAATTGAGAAATTGGAGAGAAATACTTACATGGTGTATACAGATGTTCAACTGTATCTGTAGACTCTTTTACAAAGGAAACATAATGCTGAAGAGAGCTTATGCCAATGAAACAGGAAATTTGTTGTCGGAAGACTGGGATGTCCCATAAGCCAAGCATGGAATTGAATTCGTGGGGAAAATTCTTTATGCCAAATTGTAAGCCACGGCAAATGTGGAGATAATGTAGTTTTTTATTATTATGTTTGATAAAAGCCATTTATAAGCTGATTTAATAGTAAATTTACCATCTATTGTCTATGCCCAAGTTATTGTGTCGAAATCTTTATGGAAGATAAGTATTGTTAGAATTTTGTTAATAATGAATTGAGGAAGAAAATTACGAATATAGTTGATGTGCCATTTAAAATTATTATAAATAATTTGATTCACTCTTAGATTAATCAAATGGGGAGGGATTTCTGTAACTAAAGAGTCAAGGGTGAATTGATCAATCCATTTATCCCTCCAGACACTAATATTTCTACACCCACAAGCCATTGTGTAGCTTCTTTAATCAAAGGGATTGTTAGATATATATTTTTCCAAATCCATCTATTATTATTCCTAAACTTAGAGTTAATAAAATCACAATTTGAAAAAGGTGTACCTATAATTTTATAAAATTACAAATACACATTTAAGGATGTAGTTGTAATTACAGTACACTCTCTATTTAATGAATTTTTTTATACACAAATACCTACATTACACTAACACCGCATGAAAAAGTGCACCTATAATTTTACAAATATTTAATCACACTTAGACTCCACCTGGAAAAGTGAAATTATACTTTTCTTCAAAGACGTTTTAAATTTACACCTACATGCCCCATAGAAAATTCTTTCTTTACACATGACACCCTTCCCTTAGGGTTTCGACAAAAAATGCTAAAAAAATTGCATAAATTTTTAAATTTTGCCCATCATTTGACATTTTCTTGTATATTTTTGTACTTGCAAAGAAATAAATGCAATATATCTATGTTGAGTGTCATAACAATTATTTCTTTATAAGTACAAAATTATTACATTAAACTATTAAATGAAGGGTAAAACTAAAAATTGTGTAATTTTTTTGTCAACATCAACATTTTTCGTGCAAACCTTTAATGGAAGGGGTCAGGTGCAAATAATGAATTTTCAAAAGGAGTATAAGTATAATTTAAAACGCTTTTGGAGGAAAGTATAATTTTATATTTTTAATTAAAGGAGTTCTAAGTATAATTAATTCTTTTACAAAATTTAGAAAGTATTTGCGTAATTATTCCAAACTTTTAGGAGTTCTTGACTTAACTTATCCTATAATTTACCATTTACAATACCAAAAATTCCTCAAAATTCAAACACCAAACCAATTAAAAAATTAAATAATTTTCTTTCATTCGGTAGTCCATCACTGCTGACTCTTTGTAATTGAACCTAGAAGGAGTGATAAAATACAGCCACCCAAAGTTTACTCATAACTGAATACAGAAATCCTCCATGTGCTTAATGAATATTTTATCTGAGTTCTACCTAATACAGTACAGTAATTTTGCAAGTTCATATTACTATCATATATGTGAGCTCGATCTATCCATCGAAAAGTCTCGTATTTAAACTTTTTTCGTGTGCAGAATTCTTCGAGCCAACAGCAGTCATGAACTGCGAGCGAGAATTAGTCTCGAGCCTAATGATCTTGTTTTGCTTCAAATACTATTGATCGAAACACTATTTGAAACCAAATCGTTGACTTCTCATCGGAGAGAGAGAGAGAGATATGGCACCTTCTATCCAGAATCTGTCAGGCTATTTGAGAAGCCTGAGTGGAATGAGGGTTCAAGAAAGTGATGAGGATCTTCCCTGGAACGCATCACAGCTTTCAGCTGTTTTCTGCTATGTGATAAAGTTCTGCTCCAACTTTGAACATGATGCACTAAGTGACAAAATAAGAGCTCTGGATGAATTGGCTTCATATTGCATTTTTGGCTCAAACTCTGAAGTTTCCAAGAAATTCTCGGAGATGGTTGCTTCAGTCATGCCAGATGTTCAGAAGTTCTTCGTGGTTCCGAAGTTTTCAGATAGCAGTCTCCAGGGAAATGAACTTGTGATCAGCTTCATCAACTTCCTCCTTCAAATACTAGATTGTAAAACTGATCCTAGTATTGCAGGCGACGATCTGATTGGCACTCTTCGACAGGAGCTGAAATTTCTGGTCACCGTTCTTGGTGATACGCCGATGCTCAGCTCTGACCTTGAGGAAGTCAATAATCTCTTGAAAGAATTTGAGGCTGTGGCTGATGAAGCTGGAAATGTCGTTTCTCCACTTTTTTGCCGTGGATCGAGTTATAGCCAGCTGCACGAATGCAGGCCTCCAGGTTTTGTTGGGAAGAATTGAGCTCTTGAATGCTGAGATTAAAGAGCACTGCGTCAAATTCTCAAAGCTGGCGAGTTGCATAACTCCGCAGACTGCTGTGAATTCTCTCTTCATTGTTGATTCTCTACTTGATGATATGAAGCAAGTGATGGATGCCAAAGCTGACTTAATTGATGACCTGAAGGATCATATTAGAATCCTCCACGAGGATTTTATGTTCTTCAGATCTTTCATCAAGGATATAAAAGAGCAGAATCCCGAAAAGGTTGAAGAATCGACAGATGCTGTGAAGCAAGTCGGGGATTTGGCTTATGAAGCCGAATATCTCATTAACTCGTTCAAAGCTGGAGATCTTCCTGTATGGTATCTCACCCTCAGGCTCCCTGATGTTGTCAAGAACATTAACCTTATCAGGGCTGGATTTGGAGAAACAAAGAAGAATTGTGACGTTGAAGTGTTTAAAGTTGCTGAAGATTTTAGCGCAACAATATCATTACAAGACACAACAAGTCCTATGGATGATAGCACTGTGGTGGGATTTGAGAAGGATGCAGAAGAAATTCTGGATCAACTAATAGGACAATTGGACAACCTTCAAATTATTACAATCTGCGGCATGCCTGGACTTGGTAAGACAACTCTAGCAAAAAAATTGTACAATGATCTTGACAAGCACTTTGACAAATGTGCGTGGTGTGTTGTTTCTCAAACATATCAGAGGAGAAATCTGTTGACTGGCATTCTGAGTTCACTAAGAGAGGTTGATAGGGAAACAGCCTCGAGCATGGACGATGCAAAATTGGGGGAACGGTTGCACAAAACTTTAAAGAACAGGAGGTACCTAGTTGTCTTGGATGACATATGGGATCCAATTGTTTGGGATGATTTGATGAGATATTTCCCAGATGATGGAAATGGAAGCAGAATAATGTCACCAGTCAGATTAAAGATGTGGCTCCGCCTGATAGCGTTATTCACCCGCTTCGTCTCTTGTCACATGATGAATCTTGGGAGTTGTTACAGCTGAAGGCATTTAGAGGAAAGCCTTGTCCTCATAATCTGATGGACGTCGGTAAGAGAATTGCTGAGCTTTGCAATGGACTACCACTTATAGTAGTCGTTATAGCTGGAATTCTCGCGAATAAGAAGGAAGAAACCGAGTGGAAAAAAGTGGAAGAAAGTTTAGGCTCCTACATCTTTGCTGATCCAGAG
Source organism: Sesamum angolense (assembly GCA_034509725.1). Taxonomy (NCBI): domain Eukaryota; kingdom Viridiplantae; phylum Streptophyta; class Magnoliopsida; order Lamiales; family Pedaliaceae; genus Sesamum; species Sesamum angolense. Next base: position 10,126,610 of record JACGWL010000001.1, on the reverse strand, counting down.
GATCGCATGAAGAAACTGGAACTCAGTTACAATCATCTTCCGGATCACTTAAAACCATGCTTCCTTTATTTTGGAGCGTTCCCTGAAGACTCAGAGATCTCGACTTGGAAGTTGATCTCATTATGGATTGCTGAAGGATTTATAAAGGAAGAAGAGGAGAAGATCCTAGAGACAACAGCAGAAGAATACTTGCTGGACCTGATCGACAGAAGCCTGGTGATAATTGCCAAACGTAAATCCAGTAACGGAGTCAAAGCTTGCAGCATCCATGATCTACTGCGTGAATTGTGCATGAGAAAAGCTCAAGAAGAAAACTTCCGGCAATTGGCTAAAGTTAAAGAGTAAGTTTTCCAACTAATCCCTTTGTTTTCACCGATGATGAGAAATTACTTGACACTTAATTCCTCTCCTGTTGCTCTGGTTATGCTTTTCATAATTATGGTTCTTGATTCTTTTTCTTTAGTGACAAATGGATCGATAACTGTAGCAGCCCTTCTTCATATCCATCTCTGTCAAGACCTTTCGGCCTACACCTTGATGAATTTCTAGGCCATCTTTTGGATCCATCCTGTTTACCAAGCATGAAACTCGTTAGAGTCGTGGATGTATCTGCCAGAATGCTGAACAAATACGAAGAGGAAAAAATTCCACTGCTTCGTGACTTGAGGTACTTGGGAGTTGATCGCATACCATCATCCTTAAGCAGGTTTTGGAAACTGGAATTTCTTCATATTTCAAGCGGATCGGTGGTCACTATACCCTGTGACCTCCTGGAATTTGTAAGGTTGAGATATGTTCACATTGAAGCCCAAGCAAAGTTTGACAAAGATTGCCGAATCTCAAAAACAAACAACCTGCACACACTTTCCTTTGTTCGGATCTATAAGCTCGAAGATGAAGATATCTTAAGATATTCTCCCAATCTCCGCAAGCTCAAATGCATATGCCAACCATTATTGGTCCACAGGACGGCTGGAGCCTACCGCTATCCTGATCTCAGCTTCCTTGTCCAGCTTGAATCACTCAAAATGGAGTTCCAGAGTAGTTTCAGAAGTGAATACACGGAGATCAACTTCCCCACAAGTATCAAAAAGCTTAATCTATCTAAAATCGCTCTGCCTTGGGAAAAAATGTCGGTGATAGGCGAACTGCCAAACCTTGAGGTGCTCAAATTAGTATCCGATGCCTTGAGGGACAACGGTGGAGGACGAGAAACGGTGAGTTTCAGAATCTTAGGTTCTTGAAACTGGATAGGATGAAGTTCTCGCGATGGAACGTTGCTTCTAGCAGGCATTTCCCTAGACTTGAGAGATTGGTACTGCATAAATGCTACAATCTGCTGAAGATCCCTTCTCAGATCGGCAACATTCCGACTCTGCAGATGATTGAGGCTCATTCTTGCGGCGTTTACGTGAGGAACTCTGCTCTGAGAATCAAAGAAGAGCAAGAGGAATACGGAAATGAAGAGCTCAAGGTGGTCATTACCGGTGATATGTGGTAAAAGAGTATGCGTGCCTTGAGTTGTTCTTTGCATGTTCCAAGAGTTGATTCTTGAAAACCTGTATTATTAGGATGTTCTTCTCCTGTTGTCTTTGTTGTGCTATTTCAGTACTCATTGTTAGTTTGAATTCTGTTAAAAATAAAGTTGGAATTGTCTAGGTTGCAGTAAATAATTAATAATTATTTGAGTTTCTAAAGATTTTGGGGAAAAATCTGATTATAGTACCCAATATAAATATTGCAAAATAAAACATAATAAAAGAGGAGCCATAAATATTCATTTAAAGTTTCAAAGGTGGAAAACCTTATCAATAATTATTGTCTTATTAAATAGGGTTAATTACACTTTTTCCCAAATAAATTTTGAAATTACAATTATATCTCTCCAGAAATTCTTTCTTTACACCTAACACCCTTCCATGAGGGCGTGGACGGAAAATATTAAAGCTAACAAGAAAAATTGCATAACTTTTTTCCTTCATTTAACATTTTTATGTAAATTTTTGTACTTATAAAGGGATAAATGTAATATATATATATATATATATATATATATATATATATATATATATGTGTGTGTGTGTGTGTGTGTGTGTGTGGATTTTGGAGTGAGGTTAATATAATTATAATTTTTTTTCTTATAAGTACACAATTATTACATGATATTGTTAAATGAGGGGTAAGCTTAAAATTTTATGTAATTTTTTTTTGGTTAACTTTAGTATTTTCATTCAAATCTTAACGAAAGGAGGTCATGTGTAAATAGTAAATTTTTGGAGGAAGTATAGGTGTAATTTGGAACTTCTTTGAGAAAATTATAATTTCACATTTTTATAAGGGGTCTAAGTATAATTAACCCTGTTAAAGAACTTAATTAATAATTATTCTAATTGTCTTATCCATTATAGCCTTATTCAATAACTTATTGTGCTTCTACTAATTAATTATAAAGCATATAAAAAAAATTATGACATGAGATGGAGAAAAAAAATTATGATAAGAAAAAAAAAACATAAAAATTCATGAGAATAAAGAAACGTGAGTTGAGATAATAGAAAAATAATAGGAAAAAAATGCATGCTACCCCCCTGTAATATGAGTTATGTGCAAAATATCCACCTGTGAGAAAAAAAATATCAAATTACCTCCCTATATTTTTCAAATTAAAGCAATTTCTCCCCTTAGAGGGGTGTGTGTATTCACCCTCTTAAGAGTGTGCATGATTTTTTCTCAAAAAAAAATAAAATATTTTTGTATAATATATTATTTTATAATATATACAAATATTTATTAAGAAATAAATATGCTATTTTATATATAATATATAATATTTTTAATAATATATATTTATTTAAAAAAAATAAAAAAACCAATCGACCCCATCCACCACCCACCTGTAAAACCACTCGCCACCCACCTGCAAAAACCACCCACGCCCCACTCCCTATGCTCATTTCGTGTAACACAGGGGGTAATTTGCATTTAACCCAAAGATAATATTTTATAATTGAAAATTTATTAAAAATATAAAAAATTATAATCCTATGGACGTTCTTAGGGTTGTTTATTGATTAAGGAATTAGTTAACGGACGTTCCTTGGCTGACAACAAGGTAAGGAAAGGTAAGGTCGTTAGGTCGTATCAATGACCATAATTGATCTATTTATTTTAACGATTGTCATATTTACATCAATGATCGACTAATGGAATCAAGCATGAACTAGACTTTAACCGAAAAAGTTCCTTCTCATATTAATCCACTCTATTTATTTCTATGTTTTTTTTTTTTTGTTTGAAATAATCAAAACGCCCCCACTTTTTATTTTATTTTTCAAATAAAAAGACTTAAAACTCAGTCCCTGAGGATTTGACTCTACTCGCACTCTACAAGAGTGCCAGTAGGATTTATTATTTTTGTGGTCACGACACCATCAGCCAACATTGCACTTACTGTATTTTTTTATTTTTTTTAAAAAAATTAAAATCTTATAAAAATATTGAACAGATGGATGGAATTTTTTAAAAATTAAAAAAAAAAACTATTCACCTAGTCCAAAAATTTATTTTTTTAAGAAAATAAATAACTATAATTTTTAATTCACAAGGATTTGGTCAGTTCATCATAAAAAATGGATGGATTGAGCTAATTGTTAGAAGGTTGTTAAAATCAGGAGAGTATTTATAATTTTTCAAACAACGAGGGAATATTCATAATTATATCAAACATCAGGGGAGGTCGTTGTAATTTACCCAAACTAAAATTTATAAAACTCATAAACATTGCAATAATGACCTATATACGGTAAGAACATTTCGTAAAAAAATATAAACAAAACTTAATAATTGTTGCTATATCAAAAGACATAAAATGATTATACATATATTAGTAATTAACAAAGAATTATTATTTATTATTGTATTTTTTTTGAACAATACTTATTGTTTAACATGTTTACAATTTTATGAATATCTTTATTAAATTTTATATATTTTAAAAAATAATATAACCGTTAATTATTGGGCGGGCAATGCTCGTGCACTTTTCTATAAGTATTTTGGTGGGAAAATAATATCCACTGATAAACATGAAGTTTACTTTCTGTTATTTTGTGGTAAGTGTAATTATGTTATTTAGTAGTAGTAGTAGTATAATTATCTTTGGTATATTAATTTGATACGTATTAAATAATAATTATTGAAAAGTTTTGGCTCAGGACCAATATTGGTAGGCCCAATCCACAGCTACTCAAGTCCACACCTTTGAAGGCTTAACCCGCCCCGACCCAAGACCCACTGACCCGCCCCGACCCAAGTCCATACTTTGGCTCTCCCTCGATTTCTTCGATTCTTCTATCTCTCTCCCTTGAGTTCTTCTTTAGACGATTCCTCTTCACCCTCGGAAACTTCACCGTCGTTTGTTTCCCTCCATCTTAAATGCTACACTCCTTAAAGATTCCATTTCATTCTATCAAATGTAGAGAGTGAACAAAATCGATTCTTGTGTGCCTTTGTAGCTGAGACGTGCCTTTGATGGCGGTGTCAAGTCTTAGTGGCTGGTGTGCCTTGGTGGTGGGTTTAAGCAACCGTTGTGGTTGAGGCCTTTGTAGCCGCGGGTTTGTCCCGGATTTGGCTCCCTGAGCCTTATTTTTATTTCGATATTTAGCTGTTGTTTTTATTCTTATTGATGTAATTGCTATTAATATTGTATAAGATTTTTGTAACCATTAACACTGTTATGTTGTTCTGTTTGTGTTCAAGTTTGGGCTCATCGCTTGAGGGTGTAAAATCCCAACAATAATAAGTATACGAAATAGTTAGAAAATAAATGCTGGAAAAATAGGAGAAAGTGGCTGCCTCGATCACTATAAAAAATTGAATTTTCCCTATAATATAAATGCCCATGGTTTAAAAATCGTGGTTCATCAATACTATCATCCACGGTTAAACAAAACAAAAGCAAATATTTTAATTTTTACCATGATTAATCAATATTCGTCATGGTTTTTAGTAATAGTTTTATTAGTTATGGCTAATATTTTGGCTACACTTGCAAAAACAATACCTAATGACTATTGAGAAGTCGTGGTTGATTTGTATTTGCTAAAATTTTCTTCCTTTAACTATAATAATTAACCGTAGTGCAAAAAATATATTTTTTTGCAGTAGATCTTGATACAAACAAAGAACAGAACGAATGATGAATTGTGCAATAAATAACATAATAAGGTCAAAAGTTGGCAACACAAATGTTTGAAACTTGTCAGAGAATCTTACCAATGAAACAATGTAAGAAATTCAGGAAATAAACCGAACACAGAAACTCTCTTTTCTTCTTTTATTGTCAAGAAACAATCAGAAAAGGATAAGAGAAGCCTTAACTTGCATGCAGACAATCAAAAAATGCTGCTGTTTTTACCGGCAAAAACCGGAAATGTTCACCTTAAGCTTATCATTTCCATCTTCCTCTTGTTTCTTCTGAACTTGCAAAGCTGAATCTGCCATAGACTTGCTGCAAGAATCTATGTCGATGATTTGCAGCGTCGGGATATCCCCAAGCTAGAAGGAAACTTCTTCAGTTTCCTGCACCGCTGCACGACCAGGTGTTGAAGCTTGGGGAAATGATAGCTTGTGTTCCAACGGTGGAGTTTTAGTCCACTCAGCTTCAAGAATTTGAGCTCCCCAAACTCATCACGGTTAGTCTTCCATTCTTTTCCATCGAACACGATGTACATCAATTTCAGAACCTCAAGCTTTAGTAATCCCCCAATCATTGACATCTCTTTCCAGGACAACTTGAACTTTTGCAAAGTCAGCTTCTTGATGGCAGTAGGAACGTATATCATGTCTGAAAACTTGAACTCACTCCCTAAGTAGGTTATATTGAGAGATTCAAGCAGAGGAAGGTAGTCTAGCACAAGATATCGATGGTTCTTGTCTGATGAGTCCAACAACGGCCTAGTTGCACATTTCAGCCTGCGGAGACAGGGAAAGCATCTCAAGATTTGCTCGTCGTTCTCATCTATAATCCACAGATCTGAAACGATTTCCAATCTATTCATTTGGAAGTCCTTTTTCACAACGGCTCGTCTGTGGCAAGATTCACTGAATGTAGCGTGGTCTCTGACCTGCAGATGTCTCAACTTCATCAAATCCAGGAGGGCCTCTGGTATTTCTATACTTCTGGGAGCATCGAGAAGAAGGAATTCCAGGTTCTGAAGGCAGCCTATTGATGGTGGTATATGGTCTGCGGTGACTCTAGCAGCCAAGTACCTCAAGTGAACCAGCTGCTTGGTTTCGGTCAGATCAAGATCATCTGTCGGTGGTGACTCTTTGGCTTCTATTGACAAGTCCAAGACCCTTAGGAGTTTCAGCCTTGAATAAATGAATGAGATATCTGACCAGCAGCCCAGCCAAGAGCGGATGTGTAGGCCAAAAGGTCTTGATTTGATGTTAATGGATTCAAGGGGGATACATAGGCGATGGTGTTTCTCGTACACTGGAAATTGGCTGTAGAACAACAGATCATTAACGCAGATCAGCCAATGAGAATTATCATCAGTATGCTAAAACGAGAACGGAAATAAGAGGGGGAAAGAGAAGATATTTATATGAAGGAAATAGAGAAAGAGATTCAACTTACTCTTTGATTAAGTTCAGAAAGTTCTCTTCTTTAGCTTTTCTCAAGCACAATTCACGCAACAGATCATGGATAGTACAAGCTTTAACACTTCCTTCGGATCGTCTCTTGGCTACTATCACCAGGCTCCGATTGATCAGGTCCATGAGATATTCCTCTCCCACATTTCTCAAGCTCTTCCCATCTTCTTGTATAAACCCTTCAGCGGCCCAAAGGGATATCAGCTTGCGCACTGAAATTTCGCTATCTTCTGGAAAAGCTCCAAAATACAGAAAACACGGTTTCAAATGAACTGGTAAATGCTTATAACTGAGTTCCAGTATGTTCATACACTTGTTAGAATCTTCAAAAATCTGTGAACTTAGACTTCTTGCAACCTCATTCCATAAGCTCTTCTTCTCTTCCATGTTTGCAAGAACTGCAGCTATAAGGACCACCGCAAGTGGTAGTCCTTGGCAATGTGCTGCAATTTGCTTTCCAATGCCTACTAATCCTTGAGGGCAGTCTCGGTTCTGGAACACCTTTTGCTTCAGTAAATCCCAGCACTGATCCTCTGAAAGAAAAGGGAGATCAAGAGGGATACTATCTGGTGGAGCCACTTCTTTAATTCGACTAGTGATCAATATTCTGCTCCCATTTCCATCGTCTGGGAGAAATCGTCCGATATCATCCCATACGAATGGTTCCCATACATCATCCATCACAATAAGGTATCGTTGCTTCTTTAAACTCCTGTGCAGCTGTACGCCTAAACTCTCAGCATCCATACTCAAGATTTTGTATCGATCAAGGTCACTTACTGACTCCAAAATATTGGCCAACAAACTTCTTCTCTGATACGTTTCAGAGACAACAACCCATGCAAATCTGTCAAACCAGTGGTATCCTGCCTGATTGTTATACAATTTCTTCGCCAAAGTTGTCTTGCCAAGTCCAGGCATCCCGAAGATGGAAATAACCTGGCGCTGTTTTGATCCATCTGTAAGCTGTTCAACAATTATTCTTTGCTCATCCTCGAATCCCACAAAGATATCAATGGTCGTTTTCTTGGCTTGTGCTGCCACTTCTTCATTAGGATCTTTCTGGGGTTCTTTACTCTTGATTTCTTCAAGTGCAGTACCAATAACAGTAACATTCTCAAGGAAATCAGGAGCCTTGAGTTTGAGATACCATACAGGAATGTCACCAACAATAAATGAGCTGATAAGATACTTGACATCATTGTAATTCTTTCTGATTTTTTCAAGTCCAATCCCAATAAGCTTAATCTTCTGGATCACATGTGGGAACCTGAGGGCGAGATACCAGACCGGCACATCTCCAGCCACGAATGATTTGATGATATATTCAGCTTCATATGCCACTTCCTTAGTTGACAGCACAAACGCAGCAAGCTGCTGATCTTTGAAAACTTCAAGGAATGATCTCAAGACCATTAGCTCCTCTTGCAGAGCCTCGACCTCTTCCCACACATCAGCAATCAAATCGTCATCCCGGTTCAGTAGATCTTTGAGATCATTAAGTAAGGAATTGACTATGAAGAGTGAATCTCCAGTAGTGCTTACCACAAAACTTGGCCTCTTGGAGACCATGAGGCAATGCCTCCTGACCTTCATTTCCATGCTCTTAAACTGTCTCAGCAATTTCGGGAGCTGAAGCTTGATTGGACTCTGCTTGCCTTCATCTGTGAAAAAATATAGATGCAAGAAGCTTCCTGCCTCTTTGGCCAGATCTCCCAAATCTTTGAAGAAATTCTTGGTTTCCTCAATCTCAGGGCAACGGAACAGTGCATCCCCAAGAACGAAGATCAGAAACTTGAGCTCCTTCTGCAGAATCTCAATTTGATCCTCTACGGTATGAATCAAATTTGCATGAGATTTCACTACTTCTTCAACAATATCCAGGAGAAAGTCCAGAAAGCTGGCCAAGAGTTCATTAGTCCTGTAATTGGACGACGAATCCACTATTGGACCACTGAAGAAGCCCCTCAACTTCCAAGTGAACGAAAGAACCTTACTTGGAAAGCGGGACGTGTTTCTTGAAGCCTCAAGGTCCTCTAGTAGATCAACAGAGCTGCCATCCATGGAGAACGATCTCCTCAAATAGCGAATGACAGCACTCATATGGCTCCCGTTCCATATAAAAGTATCGAATTTCTTGAAGTCTTTGGTGTTAAGACGTCGCAACATATGAGGGAGTCTCGGATTTTCAAGCAGATCCATTGTTCCCAACACTTTCCGAGTTTGAATAAGTGCTAGGATTGTGCTCAAGGTTGAATAAAAGCTTACATAAGAAACTGAGCTGACAATGCCACGTCTTTCTATCATTATAGCTTTACCGTTCCGTCTACTAGTAAGATAAAAATGCCCTTCTTCCCAACACTAACATTCAATCGATGAATGACACAAAAGTTATTGTAAGTTGGACAAATGTGGAAATGTTTCAATAAAATCACGAAGGCAAAAATAGTACCAAGAACTGGGATTAAACCATTAGATATAAAGACCTAAACTATTATGAATCTTCTCTATCAGAGAGTGTAAAGGCAACCTTAAACCTACCTAAAAAATAGCTAAGAACAGAGTCATGCTCTTATACGTCGGAAGGTGAATCCTATCGTTAGGGGAAGGAAGTAGAGTTCATACTCATCAGGAATGCAAAATTTATATCGGATAGTATCAAGACCGATCGTAAGTAGACAACGTCGAAGAAAGGCAATCAAAAATCTAGGGTTTATGTAGGGAACATTGGTGTTTTCGTGCCTCGTGTTAATCAAATCAAACATTTCCACCTCAAGAACTATAGAATTATCATAAGCACGGGGGACAAAAGAAACACCTTCGAGGTCTCGACCTACTCCAGTAAGATTATTCCTCACATTTTCTCTTACTATCACATAACAAATCCATCAGAAGATGAGGAGGATGTTATATAATTCAGCGAGAAAAGGGATAGAAAATGAACTGATCAAGTACAAATTGGGAGCTTAAGTCGTTTTTGCTAGATAAGAGCTCTGCAGCATAAAAGAGAAGGTTCATAAGGAAGACGAATGGTATTCTCACTTAACATTGGTATTTAACTGCACCTTGTCGGCCGCTATATTAAGGCTCGACAGTTCTTGCTTCGCTATTGATTATTGATGCGACATATTTGAAGTATGGCGAGAGAATAATGATCTTTATTCTCTTTTGACAAAATTAAACTATCAAGAATTTAGAATAATGATGGTACATTTTTTTTTGAATAAATTAACATGATTTGGAAAAAAAAGAATAAAAAATTCTCCGGAACTCAATTTTTTCCTCATTAGATTCGTAATTCTCCGATTCACATGTACGATTGATGGTGCTTAGATTCTGTTTTCTTGAAAATGTTGAGGTTATTAGCTAAGGCAAGAATCGAGTTCTTCAATAGAAGCACTAAAAGCGTGGCCACGAATATTCTGAATACAAATTATAAACATTTACCGTTTTCCCTACATGTCTTGGAAGAACCTTAAAACAGAAAAAAGTGTTGACGTACGTTGGTTTCCTTTGTGAAATATGAGAAGAACGATATTTTATGTAGTCTTCCTGAGACGACACACAGAAGTACAGATTAATTGTTTAGAAATTAAAAAATTAGGGTAAATTGCATAACGCCTCATGTGTTTTGATGAAATAGGGTAAAATCTCCTTATATTATTTTTGTAGGCAAACATCCCTGTATTTTGAAGAGTGCATGTCACAAACCTAAAATACGAGTAGGTTTCTTTTAAATACTTTCTAACATCATTTTATATTTGCAAAAATCGATTTTGCCACCCACATAGGTGACGGTCCGCCTGCATCTCTCTCTCTCTCTATATATTATATTATATTTATATATATATATATTATGTATGACTATATCTATATAATTATATATATAAATAAATAAAATAAATTTTAAATTATTTAAGATTTGTACCGCTCCTTTTTAACAACTAAAGATAAATGGTTATTTAGAAAAGTATACACACGGAGCATTCAACACAAATTTTAACGCCGTTAAGCTTACCTAACGGAAGGAGAGAGTATGCAATATTTTAAAAAATACAGGAGATTTTTTGCCTATTATTTTTATCACAATGAAATTTTTAGCAAAATTTTAAAAATATAAGGGTTTTTATGCAATTTGTCCTAAAAATTATTACTTTTTGGATGACTCTGGTACCTAATCTACCCCTTAATAACTTGCACCATTATATAAAAGTTTCTAATGAATAAGTGGTCTTTTTACCTACTTCTTCCAGACTTTCAAACTTCTTCTGTCTTGTGATTCTTTGTTTTCTGCCCATTCACTCATTCTCTGCTAATCTAGAGAAACGCGGCCCAGCTTTCTTCTTTTCCTTGTTGATGATTTTCGGTGTTCAATGAAATCATCAACATAACATGACTTCGTATGGCCCAAGTCCACGAATGATCCGAGGAATATGAAAAAGGTTATACGCACAAAAAAGTAAGTTCTTCATTTTTCTTAGTTGATTTTCTGTGTTGAATGAATTCCTAGAATGACTTCATATGAGTTAATTGTTGCAATCATTAAAAATGTAATTGAGCCTCTTTGGAAAATTTGTAAAAACGTTTAAACACATTGGAATTGCTTTTAGTGTTTATTAGTATAAAATACAGGATTTGACATACATGAGAGGTTTGATGAAGCAAATTGGATTTGACACTAGAAATTTTACATCCTTATTATTTGGTGTTTTCCCCAACTGGGATTTTTGTTCAAAGATTTTCTTGAATTTGGCGATAAAATTTCTGAATTTTGTGAATGTTGTCTCCTTTGAGAATTAAGAGGGTTGAATGTGTTTTCTGGACACAACACGTGTTTGGTCTTGAGCCACAAACTGCGCCAAAATATCATATTTTCTTGTTGATTTTGTGAGTTTAATACAGGCATCAAGATGACTTCAGATGGTTTCACGTACAAGGAGGAGTTATCTGATGATTATGAAATACAGTTAGGGTGCTGAGAACAAAAGGTAAGTTGTGTGTTTCAAATTTTTGTTGCTAGATTGAAACTGGATTTGATTGCTATGTCAACTTCCTCTACTCCACTATCAATAGCTGTATATTATATAGGAGGAAAATTTGGAAAAGATAGTGCTTCTCATTTGCAAGAGTCTGGGTTAGACATATTATATAATTAGGAGAAGATTTTTTAGCAAAAGACATATCTATAGGTTGAGCTTATAATTTGTTAACATGTCCTTTTATGTGGAAAAAGAAAAGAGGAGTCTGGATATTGATTGCAACAAGCTTTTAGAGCCCTTTGCATGAATGCTTACTCATTGTAGTATTGGTTACAGTAATGATAATCATACATGATTTTATGTAAAGTATTCCGCATCTTAAATGTTCACCATGTCAAGATCAGGACTTATTCTAGCATTCAACGTCACAAGGTCTTATATAGTTCTTACTACTTTATATAGACTTCAATTTTAAAATACTGCCCAGATTATGCCACATTGGTAATGATTTCTTCTTTTTCCCCTTGTGTTTCCTTGCAGTTACTCCTTTAATTTCTTCGCATTAACTGTTTAATTATTTCCCACAAAACACCTTCAATTTGCATATATCATAATAATATTTTGCTATATACCATCAACATATTGCATGTTCATGTTTAATTAGTATTGGAGACATTTTCATGTTCTAAGTACGGAAATTGACTTATTTTCATAAATCGCAATACAAACTTTAGGAGATCAAGTGGCTTTTCTTGGTGCATTAATTCCATGCCTGTTCTAGCTAAAGCCTTAATACTCAGGAATATCAATCATCTACCTATAATTAGTCAAATTAAGTGTATGCATACAAAAATTTATTGAATTCAAAAAGCAATTATTAAGTTCTTATTAATTTACAGAATAATTATTTCCTTAACATGAATCATTAACTATACAGTACTAATAAAAATATATCTAGATACATTTTCTTTTATATGGAAATCAAATAGATACTATTTATTTATTACATAAATTAACACAAAAAATATTTAAGTTTTTCTTTATAAGCATTCTAATGAACGGTTATTAGGATTCAAAGTATCATAGTTAATTTGAAATTTAAAGTGTATATATATATATATATATATCCATATTAATTGAATTCACAGAATTTAGAAGAGAACTTTAATTAGATCATAATGAATTAAGATTGTTCATATTTTTGTAATATTTTATTTTAAAATTTTAATAAATTAATTATTTATAACACACACACATATATATATATAATTTGATCTTATAATCTAAATTAATTTGTTTCAATCTCCGTTAGAATTCTACCATTCCAGTTAACTTCGTATGTGTTTAACACCTAAAACAATACTAATTAAATTACTTATTAGGAGAAATAATTCAATAATTTATATTTTGTGTTAAGATCATAATAGACATAACAAAAAATGTAAGAAAAGCAAAATATGGCAAGTTTATTTTAAATTTTAAAATTTTATTTTGTCAATATAATCAATGTTTAAGTGTGTATTACATGAATTATAAAACATATTATATGAAAATATGATTCATCATAGAAAGGATGTTTATTAAAAGAAATATTATAGATAAATAATTATTATTAAAAAGTTATTATTAAATTAAGTTTCGACTTTCTTTTGATCGAGATCAATGTATCATGTATATAGCACTGTAAACGTATTACATAAGACCAAGTCAAGCAATTTCATATGCTAAAGTTTGATATATGTAATTTCTTTCAACTAATAATAGTAGCAATATACTAAGAGATAAAAGTAATATTATTAGTCAATCAAGGCCAAAAAATGAAAAAAAATATAATAAACTACTAATATATAATAAAACTATATTTTAGTAAGTAAAATAATTTTCTTTATCTAGCCAACTAGGACGTTAAAATATTATAATAAAATAGTATTATAGAAAAAATATATAAATAAATATGTCCATTAATAACAACCCTAAAAGTCTTGTAATAGAATTATGGAAATTTACAAGTTTAAGTTTATATTAAATAGTTCTAGAATTATTCAGGCAAATAAGTATATCATGAACAATTAAATGGAGGATAGAATAAAAAGGTGTATATCCAAAGAATATTATAATTTAATTCTTTTTAATTTAGTAGCAAGAACTATATCTAGAGTTAAAATTTTATATTTTTTCGTTATTCTTTTTTATAAATTAATCTTTATTTGTACTCTTGAATTATAGTAGACGGATAATATTTTAATTTGTATACAAAATTAAAAAATTATCATATCACATTTTTCCAATAATAAAATATATAATTTTAAACAGCTATAATTATATCATAGGAAGTACTTTATATGTCCGTCATCTATGGTTAAAAAGCCCTTGAGTACAATAGTTTAAAAGACAAATAAAAATTAATAAATATTCCCTTATCCCGTGTAAAAAGTACTTTTTGTAGTAAAATAGACTAAATTATCCAAAAATACCTTAATAATATAACACGAAATAACTATAAAAGTTCATGAAAATTGAAAGACGTAAATGCATTGAGAAATTTTCTAGCATAGATATAAATGAGAATTAGTTAGATCACGCATCATATTAAAAGAGGTTAGAGGACAAATAAAAATAATTTAAATAAATTATCATGTAAAACAAGAAAATGATGAGTAAAATAGATTAAAAGACGAACAAGAATCAATTAAATTACTTATCCCCAGTAAAAAAATACTTTTAAATTGTACTAAACAAAAAAATTTGAGATTTGAGATGTAACTACTGCATGTGTTATATGATGTTTTTTTCATTCATCTATACTATAATAGAATAAATTGTCAGTGTACAAGATTTTAATGTTTTCAACAATATACGATAGAATTGCTCCTTTGTAAAAAATATCGCAAGATTTACATGCTACTCCTAAACAATCACCACACATATCCATTCTCCGAAAAAAAAATAGAAACAAGAAAAAAAATGGACACTTTAATGTAGATAAACATTACGTATACTATTATGAAAAGTGCGAATGGAAAGGAGATCTTTCAAAATTTTGTATTATATATATGTATTGATTTATTAATATAATTTCTAATAGAATGTAATAGGGTTTTTTTTTTTTTTTTAATAAAGCCGCCTGTGTCTAGGTGGAGGATTTGATATGAATCCCTACTTATTTATTAATGCTAAAATTTTTAATTATCCCTATTTCTAATAATGAAAGAAGCTAGGAGGCCATGAGCTTGAAGAATAATAGTAGATTCCATCAGATTGCAGGCACAATTTGCTAAGAAATCAGCCTGTTGGTTAGCTTCCCTATAGACATGAGTGAAATGGATGTTCATTTTCCTCTTAAGCATATGGATACACGTTATTAAAATTAGTTAGATATTGTAAATTTAATTATTAATTTGGTCATTCAAATAAGTTATAACCTATAGGTTTTTTCAATCATAGTGATCGAGCTGGTGAAACTTATCCAATAATAATACTTAGTGTTTACGCAAAATTCATCAATCTATGGATATATAATTTTTGAGTTCTCTTACCCATTTAATTATTCATGATATATTTATTTAAATGAATAATTATATAATTATTCTAATATAAATTTATATTTTAATGATAGAAAAAATATTTATAATTAAATAAAAAGCTTAAAAATAAATGGATCGGAATGGAGTAAATTAATAATTTTGGAGTAAAAAAGATTTTCTAAATTTAATTTTGGAATCATGATTTTAGGGAAAAAATAGAAAAAAAAATAAGGGAAGTGATTCTATTATATTATTTCATTTCATTTCCGTGATATTTTTTTTTAAAGTAGTGCTAATTAATAAGATATAAGGTCAAAATAAATTTAAAAAAGCACCACATGAATTCTAGAGAATCAATTATCATGAGAAATTATATAATTATATTAATTCTTTTGTCCGTCCCAAACCTTCCCAACTTCAGTCCCAAAACGGTGTTCGTGTTATCCAAATTTTGATGGGTTAGAATTTAAAAAAATTAAAAAAATTGGGACTGTCTTTGGGACGGTTACTGCATAGTCGTCCCAAACACTGCACCAATTTGTTGTCTTTTTTCGTCTTTTAAAAATAACATAATTTTCTCTGATACGATACGCCAAAATCTACTAATCATGTTAACTCAAAACTTGAAATAAAGTAATATGGTATCAAAACATGATCATATCTAACGGCTAGATTTTCAGTTGGATAGTTCGATCAAATGATTCAGCGAAATGATTGTTGATTAGAACAATGTGCTTATAAGAATGAACATTCAATTATGATTTTGATTCTTAGTA